>QEPC01013663.1:2794897-2831243 GCA_003113815.1 Sphenodon punctatus
TTTTTTTTACATTGCAGCCATTTTTAAATGGCTGCAATGCAAGAAAAATCCGGTACCCCGGAATCCGGTACCGGGTCCGGATTACCGGGTCGAATCCGATAATGCCGGTACGCCCGATACCGGCATTATCGGATACCGGATTCTACCGGTTTCCCACCCCTACTATTTACCCTCGGGTCATGGTCACACCTCCCGGACAGATGGTAGGTGCAGCAGCAGTTTTAGTTTGGGGGTCAGGTGACAAGTTTATGCCTGAGCCAGGATTTAAAGATCCTGCAGACAGCCCTCACTGCAGTGTCACTTCGGTTTCAGCCTGTCACTGCGAGGATTGGCTGATTCTGCAAAAATCACTGCAAATTTCAGCAACGCAGTCAACTTGGGTCCCTGGTTATATCCCATGCCTTAGATTTGTAAACTGTTGAGGCAGGAACCTGTCTCTAGTCACGATTGTTCAGTCCAGGCTTATTGTGGGAGCTATGTAAATAAGAATAATAATCCCTGTCTCTGTCTCCTTGCACATGCTACACTCTGCATACATTTTTCTTTCTCTTGCTTCTTTTGTTTTCCCATGCCACCCTTTACATGAGGACTGATTTCTGTTTCTTCTGTTCCCTAGGAATACGGTCTTCCCTCTGCCCCCCTCCCCCCAGCTTCTTTGCTCGCCATCTCCGAATGTTCTTAGCGTTGTGTGCATTTGTGTGTGCGTGTGTGTGTTTTGGTAGCACATAGAAGCTCTGTCTGAGGTCAGGGCCCCACATACAGATGGTAGATGAGAGACCCACTCTGCCCCAAAGAGTGTGCAATGCAAATAAATAGAAGAAATGGGAAACCGAGGCACAACGATGGTCACTGATCCCTCAGCAAGTTTGTGGAAGTGATGGTTATATAATGCAGGTCTCCTGGTCTGCTGTTCTGAACACTGTCACACCGCCCCCCTCCTCAAACAGGTTCTATTTGCCTTTCCGCTACTGAGCTGTGCTGCGCGTCATTTCCTCCTCCTTTCTCAAACTGTCATAACAATCGGGTCCCCTAATCTCTTGTTTGCCATAACCCTCTTCCCACTCCTCCCTATGTCAGTTCCCATAATTTGTCTTGCTGGGCTTGTAAGCTCCTGGAGGCAGGGACCACATCCTTGAAGTGCTGAGCAGACACAGAGTGCTGTGCAAACACTGAACAATGGGGCTGATAGGAGGATCCTGTTGTCCGCCTGCACCTTTTCTGAGATGTCAATTGTTTCTGTGTTTACAAGACATCATGGTTGTTGTATTAAGTCCACTGTGATGGCTGAGTTTTCTTCCAGCATTGTGTTACATTTGAAGTGCTGGACTTGCTGGTATGGTGCTGGTGAAGACGTTGTTTGTGGTGATAGATTTAACATGGATCTGTCCACTGACGAGAGCCAATGTAGCCTTGTGGACAAGGTAGTGGTCTTGGACCTGGCAGAATATGGTTCAAGTTCCATCTTAGCCATGAATTCACCGAGTGGCCTTGGCCAAGTCACACTCTAAGCCTCAATTCCCCATCTGCAAAATGGGAATAATAACGACCCATCTCATAAGGATCGTAAAGTGCTTTGAACACACAAAGTGCTATAAAAATAATAGTAATAGCACAGCCTATTAAGGGATTACATGGAGGGTTGGCCTTAATGGGCTAATAACATTTAGCATTTGTATAGCATGCTTCAGCCCATAAATCTGTGCAAGGGGGTAGTTTAATTTCATTATCCCCTTTGCACTGAGAGTAGAAATGACATGGCTTCTACTCTCCCAGTAAATCAGGGCCAGGGAGACAATGAGGATGTGTTGGTGTTTTGTTGTTGTTGTTTTTTAATGAAAAACAGTTACTGCTGAAAACAAACTTTTGCAGATTTCCTTTTCATTAACTAATAATGATTTCCTGTTTTTTTGGTGTGTGTGTGAAAGTGAAAGTGAAAGTAATCCAGTCAACCGCAATCTTTGGTTTGTCTGAAACAAGATTTGATGCCCTATGTGTGAATCATAGTGGAATGATGAGGAGCAAGAACTATGTATTCCATGATGCACTGTGTATGCATGTGTGTTGCTTGGAGTGCATCTGAAATGACCATTTTAATTTTGGGTTAAAAATGGAGACTGATTTGAAAAAAATGTGAATTTATATTTTCTGTACAAATTTTGAGTGGGAGAAAAACTGAATATTTTTGTGGGGTGGGCGGCCTATTTTCCACCCAGCTCTAGACTGAGCTGGGAGACAGGGCTCTTGGGTTCTACGCCCTATCTGCTGGGAAACTCTCCCTTTTGTTTCATATCAAATCAAAATGTATTGTGCCAGCCAAAGCTATCACAAGATAACAATGATAAAGTAAAATAAAATAATATAATATAAAATGCTTTACAGATGTAAAGCTAAAAGTACATGCGAAAGAGTCTATACCAGTATATAAAAACACACTATGATTAATGGATGCCATTTTCCTGGCCTTAAAAACAGCATAACAAAATTTAGCTACCGATAGTGACAAGGATGGATTGTCATCAGCTGTAAAATAAATTAACATGTCACACTGGCTACAGGACAGAATAGCATTAACAATAAGAGCCAACAACCACTCTCTCATATCATAATAAAAAGGGCAATCAAAGAAAACATGAATTGTGGTTTCCACAGAATTACAGGAGCAAAGACGACACGTTCACTGTTCAAATAGAATATTCAAATATCTGCCCTCAATTACTGCAGAGGGCAAGACATTGAATCTAACAAGTGAAAAAGTAAATCTCAGATTCCACTCAGGCATAGAATGCAACTATCCAGCTCCCTGGGATGGAATAGAAAAGGAGCTGAACAGGTTAAAAATCTTTTGGGAGGCAATCTCTTCACAAGTATTCTGAAGCTCCTGATCTTTTACCCTTAGTTTGACAAGGCTTAAGGCCCTAGGGTAACTCCTAGAGAGCAGGTAAGAAGTTGAGAAACCCGGTATTGAAATGATAGAAGTCATCACCAATTCCCAAGGACCCAAAATCATTGGAGAGAGGACCAACTTAGAGAGTCAGGTGGATTTAAACTTAGACACAGCCAAAACTTCAGTATGGCAATCTTTGTCAAAGATGAGAGTGGACCCCTTTTATATCATGGGGAATTCAGTCTCTAGGGCCATTCAATCCTGGAGTTCCCACACTGCCCAAACACCTGCTTTCCCCTGGAAGGAGAGAGTCTGAGCTCTTCCCAGTCCTGTGCTTCCCCTCCTACTTGTCCTCACTGCATCATCTGAACAGTAACCTGGAATAAAGCTCTACATGTTGCCCTCATGACCTCTGTTGCTGGTCTGCAGGGGAGATGGCTCCAGCCCTTGTTATTCCAGCGACTTGTCTCATCTTCTCTGTGCCCTGTGCTGGCTTTATGCTGGAGTATGATTTGAACTCCATGCTCCCTTCCCTGGGGCACAGACAGCCTGCACCATCCCATTAAGCAGGGGCATCAGGATAAACTCTGCCTGGGGCACTGCTCTTCCTTTGTTGGCTTCGGATTAATGTCTCCTGAGAGTAACGATATGAAGAGGAAAGGGGGGGTGAGGGTGGGATGGGTAATTTATTCACTCGGAACAGTAGGACTGCTCAGATGCTCACAGAGCAGGAGTCCTTGCCTGGCTTGGGCGTTGGGATAAAGATTATCAACCAGGATTTGCCACAAAGATTAGGCTGTCAGTTGATCACGTCTGGTGCTCTGCCTATGGTCAGTACTTCAGAGGAAAGTGAAATCCACACTTTGTCCTTTGCCTGGCTAGCTTGCCAATGCTGTATGCACCGGGAGATTAAAGATACCTGGGGATAACCCCTCTTCTCATCATTTTACACCCTGAAGTGTGGGATTTAGCTACTCCATTTCTGATACCTTTTTCGTGTTGCTCTGAAATAGGGGTATCCAACTTCTTGGCCCCTGTGGACCAAGGTTACCTCACAGCAACTTGCCAGCAAGCCAGATTGCACCATAATTTCTCATTGCACGGCTGGTGTACATTATTTCTATATTGCATGGGCATCAAATCCTGTTCAAACTTATCCAACTGTTATGAAGCTGTTATTGAACAATGCCATTCTGGAAATTGTATGTTTTATTTGGAAAATATTGATACTTTAATAAAATCAGATTTGAAAGCCGTGGGCTAGATGGAACTCTACTGGGGGCTGAATTTGGCCTGCGGGCCACCAGTATGCCAGCCCTGCTCTGAAACATCTCAAGCAATAGGACATTCACAAATCTCATGCAATGTTGAGCTTTCTCCGGGTTTTGGCTCAGGGACTGCATAGACTTGAAGATCCTTAGTTGTTTTGGACTTTCTTTGCCAATACCACTTCCCATTCCCACTTTAGCATTGGCAAGGCTTTGTTTTGCCAGTTTGATGACATAAGCACAGTGTCTGTCAGAATAACATAGGCAAGAATTTGAGAGTATGGAAAAAGTCAAATCATTGGGATTGTTAATAGCCTATGAGTAGGGAGCTGTGTCCATGCATTTTCCCCTTTGGTGTCAATGGGGAAAACACAGTGAACATGGATCTCTGTTTATGAGGATGTTCAACTTGGGTGAAAACAGACAAACATCTTAACTCCACTTTAACACCGCGTTAACATTTCTTATGCATGTTGCAGGGCTGCATAGGGCACCAATACAGTCCTGCAACATGCAGAAGAAATATTAAAACGGATTTACGTGCATGTCTATTTTCACTCCTTGAGGTGAAACCTGCTAGGCTGCAAGTGACCAGAGATGGTGGTGGTTTGGCAACTGTTCACAGTGGAAGGCCTTGGATAGATCTCTGTTCATAATGCACAAACCCATTGTGTGAATGAGCACAAAGGACCCTTTTAAACTTTATATTTGTCAGGTAGCTATTTAGCCTAAATATGGTGTTCATTGTCCACGTAAAATGTCTATTGGAAATGGATTATGCTCCAAACTTTTGTTTACTAGTCCCAGTTTAAATTGAGGCTACTAACTGTGTGATTTGCTAACCAAGGTCATGTGTATAACTGAAATTAGTACTCCCACAATGGCTAAACCCATTAAATATACCCTAACTAACCTGCTATTTTTGGTTCTGGTAATAGCGGATATCTTCCCCCACTTGATCAAATACCAGTTCTGGAGAGAGCATGTGCGTGTGCACGCACAAGTAAATTCCCGCTCATAAACTAGCTGTCAGAAAGTAGGGTTGCCATATAGGCAAGTTTTTAATAGACACTGTCGCAGGGTCCCACTTGACCGTGAGGTAAGTGTTGTCAGGATCCAGGCCCCAGGAGGACAGACTCGTCAGGTTTTAATAAAAAACCAGTTTGTTCACACCCATATAGTCCATAGGCCAGGCACCAAGCCTCTGTCCAGTCCACAGCCCATACTATCGAGCCTAGCCACAACCGAAGTCCCAGGCTAGCTCTTTACCAACTCATACACGAAGGCTCTCTTCACGTCCAGATCTCCTCTCTCCAAGGTATCGAGGTCAGGAACCTTCCAGGCAGCCTCTTCAGGAGATGTTCACTCCTCACAAATCCATAGCAGACTGCTTTTCCTGGGGCTGGCCACACCCCAAACACTCCCAATTTCCTCTTCCTGTGTAGTGGCCATCTTAGGTGTCTCACATGGCAGGTGCCATCTTATGGTACAGCCCTGCCACAGACACTTATGAGAAATACAGGTTGCAGGGCTGCCTTGGAGCCAGTACATCCCTGCAACCTTGATTTCTCATAAGTGTCCTCTAAAAATTTGCATATATATGGCAACCCTACAGAAAGATGGAATGGCCACTCAGATGAAAGAATAGAACCCAGGGCTTTTGGCACAGCTGCCCCAAAGCATAAACCGACTGGTAGTGCCCTTTTTAAAGCTCTAACTAACAGCACTTCGTGTGAACACTATGCAAAGCCCTCTCCATGACTGAATTAGAAAGGGGAGACCAGCAGGTAATTCTGGTGGTAGAGCTTTGATGTGTGAAAGTTTTGTCTAGTTTAGTTTATTCAAAATTTGTAACCCGCCCCCTCCTGCCAAATGGCAGCTCGGGGCAAGAAAGTGAAGGATTCAAGTCTGCTTTAGGTAAAGGAACACTATGTAGACATCAGAGAATCTACCTTGCAGAAAAGAAGCCCTATGGAAATTAGTCAGGTTTAACCCCCCCATCTTAAATATGCAAGAAATCACACCTTCAGCCCCCCCACAAAGTCCAGAATGGAACCTGTGACCTATCGGTTATCTTTTCCCAGTTCTGTAACAAGAGCTACACGAGGGTGGGTTAGCTGCTGTGTTTCATTCAGCCACCAGGAGGAGGACTGCAGCGTGCCCAATAAGCAAGAGACTGGTTTGTATTAAGTCTGCCCTACTAGCAGTGTGACTGGGTAGGTAAGCTTTCTGGCTGTTGTGCTCTGAGGTCCAGGATTCTAGTTTGCCCTGTACCACTGTACAGCCTCTGTGTTAGCTTCTTTTAAAAAAATGAGGGCTCTGTTCCCATTGACTTGAATGGATGGAGAATTTATAGATTTGCTGACCTTAAAAACTAGGAGCTTCTACTTCATTGCTTTAAAAAAGAAGTTATTGGAGATAATAATATAGGGCAGACTAGAATCCAGTGTCAGGACTTGGGACCAAGAATCAAATGGACCATAGAGATGGAATCAACCACTACCAGGGTACCTGAAGGAAAAGGGTAAAACGTTAGCTAGAAACTGTCATTGCTGTCAGTCTTTGGGTAAATACAAGGCTTTGTTTTTTCCTGCTAGTGATCTGAGTCCTTCATCTAGCACTCTGCTCAAACAAAATTTGAGAATGAAGAGAAAATTTAAGTTAAGAACGAAAGAGAGAAGGTGGGGGAGGTTTGGGAATTGCCCCTTCTGGGGCATCCGGAGACTGCTTTGTGCCACTGATAGGTCTTGGGGTCTCCTCCACTCTCCTATACTGTGTCCCCCTGCTTCTGTTTCACATAAAAATCCCTCTTCCATTCTGACTGTCAAAGCATTTTACACAGCTGGGTCAACATCCGCACCCCATTAGTATCGATGTGATAATGTAAGGTATCGCAGCCGTCTAGGTATATAACTGAGAAAGGACCGCAAAAGAACGAATATGATGTAAAAGGAATATATATCGTAAGTGATCGTTGATACTAAAAAATTATATATATATATATATATATATATATATATATATAAAAAAAAAAAACCCATCCCCACCCCATTTCACAAGTTGGGAAACTACTGAGGCACAGAGCAGGGCACATGACTTGCCCTGTGTCACAAGGCAAGTCCAGGAAGAGAACCCAAGAGTCCTGCTTCCTCCTCCCCCCCAACCCCAGGAATTCTCTTGGAGCAAGGGTGAGCGTTGGAAAACAAATTTAGGAAGGAAGGAAGGAAAAGGGAGAGGTGGTGGGGGTGTGTGGAAATGGTTTGACAGTGAGATTAGGAGACAGGAGACATGGGTGGGGGGAGGATTAAAGTAGCACCAGCAAAGTGCAACTTTCACTGTCACTGAGCTCATGTCGGCTGGAGTGGGCTGGGTCACCAAGGGGTGGGGTGTACAAGGGCAGCCTGATAGCCGGGAGCAGCTGCGGGCAGACTGTGTGTGAGTGAGGGAATGGGAAGCTGCATTTTCTCTTCTTCTGTCTGTCCTGCCATCGGCAGTAGTGTCTCTCTTCTTGTTGCCGGGTGGAAGCTGCCTACCCCACGCCCCCGGTGTTGATTTTCTTTGGGGTTTTTCTTTTTCATCTTGCGTGTCAGGGGGGACGTATTCAAGGGCCGGCGCTGAGAGTGTGTGCGTGTGTAGAGATCTGGCGTGCCCAGGCTTGGAATAATTAACATTCATTGGTGATATGCGAGACGAGAGAGCTGCCAGGGCTGGGGAGGCTTTTGGAAAAAACAGACTTTCTGCTGAAGTTTAGAGATTAACGGAGCAGAGGAGAAATAAGGGAAAGGGCTCTGCTATTCCCTCAGCGTGGATGGATCCAAGGGAAATTGGCACGGGCTGCTCCAGAGGCTAAGATCAGACACACTAAATATCTCTCTCAAAGGAGTCCAAATTTGTTCTGATCTGCTTGCTTCATTTCTTTCGCTCCTGGTGACTCTCCAGCAAGAATCTGCCTCCTGTGAGTGGAATGGTGGAAGAAGGTGTGGGTGGGGGGGACAGGGCACCCCGGGGTGGGGCCCTGCGAGGATCCTCTCGTCCTCCAGTCCTGCCACACACCATGTCAGTGGTGGGCAAAGCCCTGTGGAGCGTGGAGCGGGCAGGGAAAGGATGGCGCTTCGAGAGAGCCATCGGAGTTGATTGCAGCTCTCCTGAACCTCGTTGCATCTGGCTGACCAGCCTACGGAACGACACTGCTGAGTGGGAACGGAGGTGGCGCCGTGTTGGGGCTGCCCTGGCGAGGCAGAAATGCCGCTCACGGCCCAGGATGGACAGGCGTCTTATGGTGAGAGATGTGTCTGATTTCCTTGTTTTAGTTCCCCTTGTCATAGTTCCACCCATAATGCAGGTGATTGCTCCTTGTGGCCTTTGTCCAGCATCCCTTGGGGACGTATGTGGCTAGCCTAGGCGTGTGTGTACAGAACCCCTAATAAGGTAGCCAGATGTGCACATTTTAGAGGACACTTATGAGAAATACAGGTCGCAGGGCTGCACTGGAGCCAACGCAGCCCTGCAACCTGTATTTCTCTTGCATCCTCCAAAATTTGCATATCTAGCCACCGTAACCCCTAAGGATAAACATGGTCCCAACTCAGTTGCTTTGGGTCTTCTAGGCTAAGGTGAGATCGCTATAACATAAGCACCTTGGTTAATCTTTGTGGATTTAGATCTAGGATAAAGACATCAGACCGGGTGGAAAAACTACTGGCTACATGATTGACAGCTGGGATATATATATTTACCAGAAATCTATGCTGCGTGCACACACTCCCTGCCCCCTAGGTACAGCAGAAATACTAGAGGGCAAGGATCTGAATGTATTTTACCATATCTGATTAGGGATCAGAAGGCTTCTGTGTGCTCATCTTGCATGTATTTTGCTCTGTCTCTACCAAGAGCTTCAGCAAAAAGGTCTGTGTCTTGGCTGCAATAATGCCCTGAAAGTGAACCTACTCCTGGCCCTCTCCTGATCTCGAGCAAACTCTTGATCGTGATCTTGACAGTTCAGTGCCCATAACTCCCTTATGCCCTGCAGTTGGTGCAGAGTGGGTGTTGCCATGGCTTTCAACCCCAGGGTCACACTTATAGGGCATCACTGAAAGGGGTTCTCAGTTCTGTTTCCTCCTGCCCATGTTTGGTCACTTTTAGGATGCAATGCAAGAGGCCTCTTTGTTTCATCTTTTCCTTTTTTTCTGGTGCTGGACTCCACTTTGTGTGGATCAACTGCTGGATTTTTAGGTCTGTTGAGCAAGTCATATGGGACTGTTGGGGGGAGGGGGGAGCAATAGACTGGCCCTTTCTATATATAAAGCCAGCATTTGCTCACCCTAATCAGTTACATGAAGTAAGTGGTGCCCAGGCACTGCAGTGATGGGCAGGACACCACTGTCACTCCCACTTGCACTCACTCACTCCCTCCCCTACATTGCTACCCCAGAACGTATAAAAGCTCTGTGGTATACTGCTCAGGGACCTTTGTGGATTCAGCTGGGCAAGTCCTTAGAGCAGGGGTTCCCAAACATTTCAGCTGTGTGACCCCATTTTGAACCTTAAATATAAAGTCAGGGCCACAGAGAGTAACATAGATATGCAGGGTTGTAAAACTGTAAATTCCCCATAAAAGACCACATGCCAAGCTGGGACTTGCAGTGGGGAAGAGACCCTAAGCCACTTGGCAGCTCAAAAAGTATCCTTACCAAAGGCAAATAGGCGAGTAGATGTTTATAGCCCTGGAGGTATGCAAAGTATATAAATTATCAATTGGACCTGGGTGCTTGGCGTGCTGAAAAACTCCTTGCTTGGGGTGCCAGAGGCCCTGAATTGATTTGGGGCTGGACTATAATTCAATTCTGTGATCCTAACCCTATCTGCAGATGGTATAACCCCCTTTGGGGTCCCAAACCATAGTTTGGGAAGTTTCTATCTTGGAGTTGAGATGTATGGGTAGCTGTGTCATAACCCCCTAAAGTCTGGGTTCTCTACCCTTTTCCTCCGAAGGTCTTTGCTTCCTGCTCTGCAAAAGCCTCTGGGCGAGGTCTGAATGAATGAAGAGGGCAACTCTGTGATGCTCTTTGCAAGTTTAGCTGCATGCTTGGCTTGTCGTACATCTGATGTCCCCTTCCAAGGGCTTGTTGAGTTGGCTTACAATGGGAGACAAAATGCAAAGCAGACAGAACAGGAATGGAGAATGACCTCAGGGCGAGGAACATAAAGGGAGGGGGTTAGGGTTTCTCTGTGTTTGTGAACCCAGGGATCTGCCAGCCCGGTAGTGAGTGAGTCAGTGTGGGCTGCATGCCCAGTAGTGTGATGTCACACCACCTTGCACAGATTATTCTTATGAGTTGTGGTGTGTGTCATTTAGAAGCAGAATTGGGGCAGCGCAGGTTACTGAGTAAGAGTGGCTTCTTGCTAATTTTGAGTTAGGACTCCCGGATTCAGTTGCTGTCTCTGGGTGAGAGTGTTGCATAGTGCAGAGAAATGGGAGTGTTGGGATTCTTGGATTCTACTCTGGATGCTTTCTGGGCAAAGCACCACCACAGACCTGTGCCTCAGTTTCCCCTTCTGTAAAATGGACTTTATACTTTCCAAATTTGCATGGGTCTTGGGCAGCTTACTTAAATGTAGGTAAATGGGATTTCAAATTGGGGTTATGTCACGTACTGTATGCAGTAAAACTGAGTAATGATACTGAAAGCGGTCAGTGCAAGGAACATTCCAGCAGGAAGGAATTGGCCCTGATAGTGCAGTGCTCCTAGTTGAAGGGTCTGTTCTCTGTCTTGCATCAATTTCCCTAGCATATGAGCATCTCGTGAACATCAGTGAATGAGAGAATAAAGACTGGGAGTGTTTGGCAGCTGGGTTTTAGCTGGTCATAACTCCTGGGGAGGCTTCTGTCCTTGCTAAAAATAAAAGGGAAAAACTGGCTTCCCTGAAAGGAAAAAGGGACATGGCAAAAAAGTCAGCAAATAGAAAGGATGAAAAATGGGGAGTCGAACTCCTGCCTTCCTTGAAGCTCAAGCAAGATATTAATCTAGTTGTGCGTGTATTGATAACAGTAGCTAGAGACCCTGCCTGAAAGCAGGGCCCCATTGTGGTGGTAGGTGCTCTACAGAGATTCAGCAAGAGAGGGAAAAGATTCAGTTCCCTCCAGAAAGTCTCAGACAAGCAAGCAACGAATAAAATCCCCCTCACCTACCAAGCCAACCTTTATGCTGCGCACACAATCTTCCCCTGGGGAGAGGATGTGAAAGTGAATCAACCACATGTGACAGATGTTAGGCATGATTCTTAATGCACCATTGGAAGGCATTCAAATAGCACAGTGATGAGGCCTGAGACGAGCCTGTAAAGAATAGAATAGAACCATTCTGCCAGTGGAGCCAGCCAGCTCTTCAGAGCAGAGGGTAACAGGACAGTCCACCACCATTATAATCAATGGGAGTTTTGCCGTTAACTTCAGTAAGTGGAGGTATTGCGCCCTTAGGGGTGGAAATGAAATGGAGAAGTGGTCTGGCAGGAACACTTTCACCCAGCTGTCTTCCTCAGGTAGCAAGCAGCAACTGTTTTAGCCCAACCAGCAGTGAGCCACATAGCTTCTTGAGGTAATAATTCCACTCGATTCAGCAGTGGTCAGACCTCACCTGGAGTATTGTGGCCAGTTTTGGGGCACCTCCAGACAAACTCGCGTGAGTTCAAAGGAGGGCAACAAAGATGATACGGGGTCTGGAAAGCAAATCTTATAGGGAAGTGGTGAAGGGACTGGATATGTTTAGTCTAGCAAAGAGAAGATTAAGGGGAGACATGATAGCACTCTTCGGATGTCTAAAGGGCTGCCACCAAGAAGAAGGCAGGAAACTGTTCTCCATGGCTACAGAGGGGGCAGGGTTGTACTCGATGAACCTCAAGGTCCCTCCCAGCTCTGACATTCTGTGATGTCCATGGGTATATTGTTAAAGAAGGAAGTGAGGGATGCCCCTCTTGCAGGATCCTTCCTTTATGAACGTGTGGCCTGGAAGTTTCCCCCTGCTCCTCAGTTCTTCTGCACCTAACTGTTGCTATAGGGGAGCTTCTTGTGTAGCAAGCTACTCCAGTTTAAAAAATAAGTTCTTAGCTGCATGAAAGCATCAAAAAAACCAGGGCAAGGGCTAATTGTTACTTCACAAATTATACGTATAACCCCGTCTTCCTCGCATCCAAAAAGTTGAAGTGGCTTGTTCAGTGGAAGAACAAGGAACAACCCAGGTTCTGTGGCTCTTGGTCTTGTGCCCAATCTATCATGCCATCTTGCTTCCTGGGTGTTGTTTGATCAGGTAACTCTCTTTGTCAGGCTGACTAAAGACCCAAGGGAGAGGAATCAGGGAGGACAACGTAGTAGACTGGAGATCAGAGAAGTATAAAGGGACAGATAAATAGGGTGAAACAAAACACTTGGTGTATGCCCAAATTGCAGAGAGGCAGTGTTACTGGGAAGCAAGAAAACCTACAGGGTGGCTTTGATGAACAGGAGGAAGAAGGGTGCTAGGCAAGCTGGACTTGTAACGGTCATCAGTTGACTTACCAGGTGATAAGGCCAGACTGTGACTGCATAGCTCTGTCTCACCTCAAACTAGTGCAATCCTGATTAGACCTCAGCAGCCACAGAGAAGCTAGAACAGAATGAATATATGTGCCCCATAATGATGTGTAGGGTTTTGTCCCTCCCATCCTTCATCTGCACACATGCACATAGCTACTCTGTGTCTTGCTGCACCTGAAATCCTGTCATTCCTGTGGTCTAGATCAGGGGTGGTCAAACTATGGCTCAGAGTGGCATGCAGCTCTTGGGCATTTCAAGATCTTGACTCTAAGCCCAAGTCTGGTCCTGGGTCCCATGCTGCCTTAATGGTCCTGTCTTCATTGCACCTGAGTCTCAGCAGCTGAATCACAGCTGCTCTTCAGAATCTCAGCAGCCAGGATCTCCACATCTAGCCAATCATGAAGCAGGATAAGTTTGTGGCATGCACATGCATGTGTGTCTTGCTCTGGCTCTCAGCCAGGGTCGCTAAAAATGTATAATTTAAAAAACAACAACAACCTTTAAAAATTTAAATCCGATTCTTTTTATTTTTTATTGGTTCCCTTTTAAAAAAATAAACCTCTGTTCTTGGCCCTCTCCTCTTCTCGATCTATATCTCATCCTTAGGCAAACTCATTGCCTCCCATGGCTTCCAATACCACCTCTATGCTGATGACACTCAACTCTATCTCTCTACTCCTTCTCTCTCTCCCTCTGTTCAAGCTCGTCTCATCAACTGTCTCTCTGACATCTCTACCTGGATGTCTCAACGTCAGCTCAAACTCAACATGGCTAAAACTGAACTCCTTATCTTCCCCCCTCATCCTTCCTCTCCTTCCTCACTGTCAATAACTATTGATGGAGTCACCATCCTGCCTGTCCCCCAAGCCCGTAGCCTAGGCTTCATCTTTGACTCAGCCCTTTCTTTTAAACCCTACATTGACTCTGTTGCTAAATCCTGTCGCTTCTCCCTCCATAACATTGCTAAGATTCGCCCTTTTCTCTCTGTCTCATCTGCCAAAACTCTTGTTCATGCTCTGGTCATCTCTTGCCTCGATTACTGTAACCTCCTTCTCACTGGCCTTCCCCGGTCTCACCTTTCTCCCCTCTTCTCTGTCCAAAACTCTGCTGCCAGGGTCATCTACCTCACCAGTCGCTTCGACCATGTGCAGCCCCTCCTCTCTTCGCTTCACTGGCTTCCCCTTCCTGAACGAATCCTGCACAAGCTCCTAGTCTTCACCTATAAAGCTCTTCACAACCTTGCTCCCCCCTACCTCTCTGCACTTATCGCCCTCCATACTCCAGCCCGTGCACTTCGCTCCTCCTCTGTCCCCTCTCTCGCCCTTCCACGCCTTCCCTGCTCCCCTAAGCGCCTTCATCCCTTCTCACTTGCTGCCCCCCATGCCTGGAACTCCCTCCCTGTCCACATCCGCCTTGCCCCCTCCCTTCATACCTTCAAATCTCTCCTTAAAACTCACCTCTTTTGCTCTGCTCTGTCTGACTCTTTATCCTGCTGAGCCACTATTCCTATACCTACGATCGGTTTACCCTTATCCTTGCAACATGGACCTGCCTGCTGTCATTCTCATCGTAACCAAACCAAGTACGTGCACTTGAGACATCGCATCTTCATGAATGTTAGACCCCTTGTCTCTCCCTCTGTTCCCCTTCCTAAGTCTCTCCCCCAGCTCCTATCTCTCAGATTGTAAGCCCTAGGGGCAGGGACCGTGTCTATTTTATTACTTTGTAAAGTGCCAGGTACACTGCTGGCGCTATATAAATGTTTGTTAATAATAAATAATAATAATAAGTTTAATATAAAATATGTTAAAGCCCAAAGATGATAACTTTCAATTATATACTACTTGAGACAAAAAACAAATGGGTCAAGCACTAAATCCAGCTCCATAGGAGACTGGTAACTGCCAATATTGTGTATGTGGGGGAGAGCACAGAAGTGGGGGCTAACCAGGACTTTATGGGGTTCTATAGGGCTTCTGAAAATCTGGGGGGGAGCACATACCCCCCATGGCCTCCCCCCACATGTGTTGCCTGTGTCCAGCTCATTTCTTTAACATATTCATAATACCCAGTACCAGGGTTGATGCTTAACTACTGAAGAAGTGGAGTATGCTATGACATGGGTATACGCTAATCACCCCTCAATCATGCCAACTAAAGCAAATTTCGGGGCTAGAAGTGAACCATTCAAGAAATATATCTTTGTTGATGATGTGTTGTTTTTAAAAAAGACACACCAGTGAACTGGTGAAAGTCACTCAAGCACCTGAATATACCAGAAACTATTTATTTATTTTATTTATTTATATTATTTTTATACCGTCCCCCCTGTCCCAATGGCAGCCGGGGCAGTGTACGTATAATATAAAATACATAATAAAAATAACATTTTAAATCCTCACTTAATTTTTTTTTAAAAAAACCCCATACCCTTACAAACGAAAACCAGAAAAGACAAAAAAAACACACTCTGCTGCCCATCCCCCTCACCAAACGCTCAGCGAAACAACCAGGTCTTACATCTTTTGCGAAAGGAGGGGAGATCCAGTGAGAGGCGAATCTCCACTGAGAGCGAGTTCCATAGCTGTGGCATGGCCACCAAGAATGCCCGCTCGAACCTGGCCACCCAGAAAACCCGAGGGACCTCCAAGCGGGTGTCCCCAGCCTTCCGCAGAGGCCAATCCAGGACACGAGGGGTGAGGCAGTCCTGCAGGTAAGCGGGGCCCAGGCCGTTTAGGGCTTTAAATGTAATAACCAACACCTTGAATCGGGCCCAGGAGACTATAGGCAGCCAGTGCAGAGATCGGAGCATCGGTGTTACATGCTCCCGGCAACCCGTCCTCATAAGGAGGCGGGCCGTCACATTCTGCACCAGCTGCAATCTCCCGAGTTGTCACCCCGGGTAGCCCCACATAGAGTGTGTTGCAGTAATTCAACCTCGAGGTGATGAATTTATGGATGATGGTGGCAAGATCGGAGCCCAAGATATACGGCTGAAGGCATCGGACCAGATGTAACTTACCAGACACGCTCCTTGCCACAGCTGCCACCTGATTGTCCAAACAGAGCTGTGAGAACTCCAAGGCTCCGAACCCGAGGAACCAAGGAAGGACGCAACCCATCTGTGATGGGAGCCTCCACTCCTTCGCCCTTCCCCACCAGCATCACCTCACATCTTATTGGAATTCAGTTTCAGATGGTTCATCCTCAACCAATCC
This sequence comes from Sphenodon punctatus, assembly GCA_003113815.1. Lineage (NCBI taxonomy): Eukaryota > Metazoa > Chordata > Lepidosauria > Sphenodontia > Sphenodontidae > Sphenodon > Sphenodon punctatus. The sequence continues at coordinate 2,810,837 of QEPC01013663.1, forward strand.
CCCATCACAGCCAGGCACCAGGTAAACATCGAGATTGCTGGGCCTGTGTCAGATGAAAATGAGAGATACAACTGGGTGTCATCAGCGTATTGATGACACCGAACCTCACATTCTCTCACGATCTTGCCCAGCAGTTGCACATACACGAACAGGAGAGGAGACCAAATAGATCCCTGCGGTATAATCCAGTTTTTGACAGCAGTAGCTTCTTCTCATTGTTTGAGAGAATATTTTCTTCATTTGGACTAGTTTATTCAAAACTGAGAAATCAATTGGGAGCTGGAAAAGCAGGAAAGCTTGTCGTCTACTCCCCCCTCCCCCCAGTCTATGAATACAAGTGAGGAAGGAGGGGATGAAAATTAGTTCTAAAAACTTGATGTATAATCCAGACATATTTGTACATTTCTCATGTTGACCTGGTTAAAATAATCTAGTCAACTATTTTAGTTGTAAATGTGAAACATATTTTGATGAAAACGTTAAGTTTCCAAAATACATAAACTTGTTTTGTTTAAATAAAATTTTAAATGTAGTGGTGGTGGTGGTGAGAGTGATTAAATTCCAACTACCATCCTAATAAAGTTTGGTGTATGTCCTCCCAAAATCCATGATTAATCTAGGCTAGCGCTGAAAGACGGTACCCGCAAAAATGGGCAACCAGCTGAATAGATGGTACCTGAATCAACCCACCATCAGTACCCGATTGCGACCTGATTTGGGGACCCGAAGTCCCAGAATGTCGACTTCCAGTACTCACTTTTCTTCTTTGTCATAGCTGTATCAACGTCCAACACCTATTTATTGGTTTTCCATCTTGGGGAATCGACTTCTGGTCCTGGAAAGCCAACTTCTAGTCTAGGAAAACTACTTCCAGTCCCCCTTGTCCCCCCCTTTTTAAAAAAAAAAGAAAAACTTTTGTTTTATCGACTTTTGAGTTATCCTGCCCAGAAAATCAACTTTCTGTCTTGGAAAGTCAACCTCCAGACATGTGGGTTTTTTTTTAAAAAAAAAATCCATGCTGATTTTCTGGTTTTCTGACTCAGTATACCAATTGGTATATGGATATACCAATTGGGAATCAGTAAATCAAAAAATTGTACCCAATGCAGGGCCTGAAAAAGTAGGTATTACTCATGGGTACTAAATTCAGTACCCATTTCTGCTCTAACCCAGATCCTCCAAAGTCAGTTGGAGTATTATTTCTTTTCATTGATTCCATAAGTATCTGCATCAGTAGCTCTGATAAATAAAATAAATTATCATTCAGTTTTCTGATGTAGCTGTAAAATTAATCTGAAAATATCAAACTAAATCATTGCTTAAAAATGTATAGGGTATACCTTCCAGACTGAAACATACATGTATCTTTTAGTTGGGACTAACATGTTTAGATGGTTATGTCAAACAATGAGAAGGCACCTTTTTATTGACAAAATGTGGAAAAGTTTATTAAAATCAGATTAAATTGAGGCTTTCTGTGCAGTAATTTTAAAACATGATTTAAACTGTGATTTAAATTGGCTTGATTTTAATCAAATCCACCCTGCTCCCAGCCATACGAAGATTTTGGTATGCGACTCTTGTGGTTAGGCTAGGAGTGGCCGAAGTTCCCAGAATCAGCTCTCCTTTGTCGAGTTTTTAGTATTCTGGAGGAGGGGGCAATGTTGTTTCATGGCATATGATGAGTTTTTGTTCTTACCCAGAGGCCTATCATCCACAACCCATCTACATGTCTCTTTTTACCTGATTGTGCATCTCTCTGCTTTGGTGGAGGAGGGATTATTAGCTGGCTTCCTCTGTGTAGATGTGAAGGGCAATATGTGCATAAAGTCCAGGATCTCTTTGAAAGGGGCACTTGGGGAAAAGGTTGCTTTAATTTCCTGGAAAGGGAGTGTCTTACGTGTGCTCCGGCAACCCAACGGTGGGATAGCTTAAGTCATCAGAAATCCTATTTAACACACCTGCAGGCCCACATCAAAATGACTTTGAAAATGCATTCCACATCCCTGACCACTCCCTCCAAAATGCAATTATTATTATTATTATTATTATTATTAACAAACATTTATATAGCGCCAGCAGTGTACCTGGCACTTTACAAAGTAATAAAATAGACACGGTCCCTGCCCCTAGGGCTTACAATCTGAGAGACAGGAGCTTGGGGAGAGACTTAGGAAGGGGAACAGAGGGAGAGACAAGGGGTCTAACATTCATGAAGATGCGAGGTCTCAAGTGCACGTACTTGGTTTGGTTACGATGAGAATGACAGCAGGCAGGTCCATGTTGCAAGGATAAGGGTAAACCGATCATAGGTATAGGAATAGTGGCTCAGCAGGATAAAGAGTCAGACAGAGCAGAGCGAAAGAGGTGAGTTTTAAGGAGAGATTTGAAGGTATGAAGGGAGGGGGCAAGGCGGATGTGGACAGGGAGGGAGTTCCAGGCATGGGGGGCAGCAAGTGAGAAGGGACGAAGGCGCTTAGGGGAGCAGGGAAGGCGTGGAAGGGCGAGAGGGGACAGAGGAGGAGCGAAGTGCACGGGCTGGAGTATGGAGGACGATAAGTGCAGAGAGGTAGGGGGGAGCAAGGTTGTGAAGAGCTTTATAGGTGAAGACTAGGAGCTTGTGCAGGATTCGTTCAGGAAGGGGAAGCCAGTGAAGCGAAGAGAGGAGGGGCTGCACATGGTCGAAGCGACTGGCGAGGTAGATGACCCTGGCAGCAGAGTTTTGAACAGAGATGAGGGGAGAAAGGTGAGACCGGGGAAGGCCAGTGAGAAGGAGGTTACAGTAATCGAGGCGAGAGATGACCAGAGCATGAACAAGAGTTTTGGCAGACGAGACAGAGAGAAAAGGGCGAATCTTAGCAATGTTATGGAGGGAGAAGCGACAGGATTTAGCAACAGGATTTATTATTGTTCATAATTTCTAGAGCACTCTCAGTGTTCAAGGCAATTCTTACCTAGTTCCCCCCAACAACCCTGTGAAGTAGATCTTTATTATTCCCATTTTCCAGATAGGGAAGTAAGGCTGAGGGAAAGTGGCTTGCCCAAGACCACCCAGTGAGTTTATGGCTACCACAGGAGTAATAAAGATACCTGGCAAGTCCCTTTCCCCCCCTTCCCTGTGGTGAAAGGTGCGAGAGACTGATGGTGCTCAAAACAGGCAGTAATTTTGATAGCACTTTTTTTTTTGCAGGGGGTGGGGGGGGATAGCCGAAGAGATATTTGTTTATTTATTTATTTATTTATTTAATAGATTTATACCCCGCCCCTCCTGCTAAAGCAGCCCGGAGCGGCTTCCAACATAAAAACACAATAAAAACAATTTAAAACATCCAGTAACTAATATTAAAACAGGGCTAAATATAATAAATATATAATAAATAATGGGTAAATAATGGGTAAGGTGGGGGAGCTAAAAACCCGTCACCCTACCCTCCCACCCTACAGTGTTGCTGTAGTTAAATTTAAGAACTTGATTATGAAACTCACACACAGACTAGGGTTTGTCTTGTTGTTATGGTCATCAGGGCTGTTTGTATGAGTAAGAACTAAGGGACATCCATAGGCATGGTTGGAAGAAGAATTGCAGAGGTCTGTGCTAGTTAAAATCGGACCATGTCTGTATCTTATTCTCTGTAAAGCGCCAGGTACATTGCTTGCGCTATATAAAAGCGTATAATAATAATAATAATAATAATTAATAATAATATTGGGCCTGCCCTAGGCATGTGATGAGACCATATTGCCCCCAAAATCAGTGGACTTACACTATGGCTGGATTTGACCTATGGCCTGGAGGCTTTGCTCAGTGCAAGAAAAGGCCACCCATTTTAAGGGACTATCCATTACTTATTTATTGAATTTCTATGCCACCCTTCCCACTCGGTTCAGGGCGGCTCACAATTAGGGTGGCAATAACTCCCCTTTAAAAGAGGACGCTTATGAAAAATACATGGTGTGGGACTGCACTGGAACCAATGCCACCCCGCAACATGTATTTTTCATAAGCGTCCTCTTTTAAAGGGGAAGTATGGCCATTGGCCACCCTACTCACAATTCACAAAGAAACAACAATTTAAAAAATGTTTAAAAATCATACAATTAAAATACCCCTCAAACCCCTGTCCTCCCCCACAACCCCACCCAAATCCCAAACAAACCCCACCTACCGGTGCCTGCCCAATGCTTTCCCAAATAAAAAAGTTTTGCATTGCCTCCTAGAAGGTATAGCCAGGCTTGGGCTCAAGCAAACCTCCCAGGGAAAGGAGCTCCACAACATGGGAGCAGCAACCGCGAATGCTCTCCCGCTTGCCCACGGACAAGGGTAACAGACGGAACGCACAGGAGGGTGCCCCCGGCGGACCATAGGGGCCGCAAAGGGACATGGTAGACAGGCGATCTTTCAGATATATGGGACCAGACTGGTTAGGGCTTTAAAGGTCAAAACCAGCACCTTGAATTGTGCCTGGAAATCTATAGGCTGGAGATTCAACTCTTCATAGTAGAGTAAAATAGTTAGTGTACATTGTGACTTTGCTTCCCTGGATGTCTGCCTTGGCTGTCTCTGGTGTTGATGAGGATGGTGGTAGTAGGGACTGAGGAGGGGTGGGAAGTGCAGGGAGAAAGATGATGAACAGTGGGTAGAGGAAAACGACTCTTTCAGAGGCTCATGCAAACTGTTACAGTGGGCAGGTGTATGATTTAAACTAAGTGCCATTTAACAGCCATGTCGGAGTCTCTGTGATGTCCCTGCGGTTGGCTGCTGTGACTGGGATGGAAGTTGGTGGAAAAAGAAGTTGAGTAGGTTGCAGGTTAATGTCTGTGCAGTGCCGCGACTGTTCCCTCCCTCCACCCCCCAACTCTGTGTCTCTTTTTCCAAGGCTTGTCTGTACTAGTTAAAATCACAAGGGCACATTCAGCTGTCAGCTTAAAAATAATCCAACCAGCAGTGTATGTAGACAATGGAGACCGCAGATGGGGGCTGTAGCTTGAGCTGGGTTGATGCTGAGCTGGTTTTGGGGAGCAACGGGGAAGATGGACAACTCCCGCTGGGGCTGAGTGTTGCCTGCTTTGCCTTCCGTTGGGGGGGTCTCGCTGTTAGATGTGGGGAGAGTATTTTTGCAGTGATTGAAATATGGCTAATTCTACTGCATAGGGAAAGAGGGCTCTGTGGAAATTGCCTGGAGCTTATTCTGTTGTTTTTGGCTCCAGTTAGGGCAGGGATATTGGGGGAAGGGGTGGTGGTGAGAGGAGGATGGGAGGGAATCACTGGAGGATTGAGTCTCTTCGACCTTTCAGGGGAAGGGAAGGATGGTTTAGTAGTGCTGACCAGGAGTTCAGGAGATCCAGCTTCCATTTCCTGCTATGCCACCGATGTCCTATGTGACTTTGGGCAACCCAGAGAGAGACTTTGGGCCTCAGGACCAGTTTACAAAATGGGGGTAATAACAATTCCCTTCCTCACAAGCGTGTTGTGAGGGTCAATATTTGAGTGACTGAGAAGTGCTTTGTTACTGTACTGACAGAAGACAAGAATGGAACAGTCATAGTTAAAGTTGTGGTAAAAGTTTTAGTTGAAGTGGTGAAAGAATATTTTATAAATCTGCCATCACAAAACACACTGATAAGTTGGATAGGAGACTTTTTTAAAGGTTGGAGGGTGCTTGAATTTTCTATGTAAGTTCTTAGAAGGCTAACTGTAGAACTTTATGTAGGTGTAAAATGTTATAAGGTTGGTGTTTCAAAGCCACTTTACATAGATCGACATGACCCCTGGAATGTGGTGGTAAGCTCATGGAGTGTGGCCTTCCTCCATTCCAATGTTATGTGAATGCGGCCTAGCATGTAGGTAATAGACTGGCTTGCTGTTGAAATTACAAGAGTGTTCTGATCAGTCCTCTTGCCATTCTGGATTCAACAGTTTCTTATTGTTCCCATACATATGTGCCTGGGTTTTACTGCTCATGACCAATGTGACATACCTGGTCACTCTCCCCTCCCAGTCATGCCTGGATGAAGATAAAGCTAACTAGCAATATTCATTCACCTCAAAGAGCTGAGTCTAAGCAAGCTGTGTGCAAATATTCTTGCTTGCTGTGTGTACACTTAAAAATCTATTGTGGCCCAAGGGCTTCTGGCAAGACCTTGATGTCACAGGGAGGGACTCCCTAGCATTGCTTCCCATCTCGGCCCCTAGAGGAAATTGGAAAGGTGTGTGTGTGTGTGTGTGTGTGTGTGTGTGTGTGTGTGTGCTGTAGCATTGTAGCTCCAAGCTGAGGGAAATGTGATAGCCCCAGAATGGCAAGTTTTTTTTTCTGGACAGCTGGTCTCTGGAAACAGGAAGTTAGCAGCTTCTCAAGGACAACAGGTTTGGTTCTCGGGGTGTATCATGGCACTAGACCTAAAATGACTGTAAGTGGTTATTTTGGATGGGTTGAGACAAGCAGACGCTGTTCATGCAGCATCAGGCATCCTGATACTTAGAAAGCTCCACTGCCCTGCACATTGGGCAAAGTGCATGGAGTATGTGGATATGGGATGAGGCAGACTTGGTGTCCTTACGAGGCCAGGCACCTGGAGGCAGAGTGGCTATATGGTGTTTTTTTTCTGAGCCACCTTCTGTACTACTACTTGCTTTGCTTAGCCAGAGATTCCCGATACGTATGTGGGGGACAGACTTTTAAGTATCCGTATCCCAGATCTATGTCTTTTCTGTGTCACACTTTTTCTGTATCCCAGTGCAGCCTTCTCTCTTGGTCTCTTTAGAGGCTGAGGCAGAACAGCACCTGAATTTCAACACCCCCTTAGTCCAACGTAACTAGATGGGTCTGCACTCTCCCATGCCCTCCCTCTCCCCCAAGAAGAGACTGTATTCAGCTGCCACTCAGCCCACAGCATTGTGAATGTTAATGAAGCCATGAGGTAGGAGGAAAGGAAAAAGCTGGGAAGGAGCCCACTGGAACCCCAGCCTGATTTCCCCCAGAGTCTCCCTTCATCCTGGGTCAAACCGGTCCACGCAGTGGCGGCGACAGCAAACGCCTCGGGGGCTGCTTTCTCACAGAGCTGTCTGTTTTTGTAAAATATAGCTTTCTGTAATTACCCGGGGTCCTGGAGTCTGCCATTTTCTCAGTTTTTAATTGAGTTGCAGGAATGATAAACAGGACCCTGATGCTTCCTTCCGCTGCAGGAAAGTGGCTGCTGCAGTATTGTTTTGTCAAGCTGATAAAGTTCCAGCCAGCTGTGTACCCCCCTTGGAAACAGAAGTGGGGGATGGAGGCAGGAGGATGTTGAGATGGGGCTGCTAAGGGATGGTCCTGTACATTTTCAGAGCTGTGCTACTTGGAGCAAACTTTTTGAATCCCACCAGATTGGAAATCCAGTCTCTAACTGTGCTGTTGGCCCTGCCTACTTTGCCATCCAACAGTGACCCCAAGCAGTGGATAGTGAGGTTTGGAATAGTTGTTCTGGGGTAGTATCCTCTCCCAATTCTCTCTTTCTTTGTGCATAATCTGGATATAAATTCAGAGACTTAGACGAGTCTAGGGCAAGGGTGGGGAACCTACTGTTCATGGGCTATACAGCTCATGGATGTTCTTTATTTAGCCCCATTCCTATTCATGGATCCAATCCCAAACCTCACGCCCTGAAATATTTAGCTCAAGGAAATGGAGCAGAGGTGAGGGTGTGCACTTTAAGGATAGAGGATGGATCCATGACAAAGATCCATCATCCAAACCCTCCCCATCCTGAACACATTGTGTATTTACCTCTGGCCTATGGAGCTTGTACTAATTTTCAAAGTAGCCTTTGGGAAGGAAAAGGTTCCTCACCCCTGATCTAAGGTCTGAGGAGATAGAAATGAATATTTGCACATCTCTAGCACCTTCCAAAGTACCTCACACACAAAGGAATCGGGCCTCTCCCCTTTAGGTGCCTTACCCCCTGCAGTTGGTTAAACTGGGGGGCATAGACCCATGTTTACTGCATTTTCTCCATTGGCGGCAATGTGGGAAAAGCTGTGAACGTGGGTCCCTAGGTGTAGCGAGGGGAACATAGTAGCCAGGGGAGAACCAAGGGCTGAGAGTCTCAAAACTGTCTAGTGGGTTTGGATGCACAGTTCCCATTCATTTAAATATGGACAGAATGTTCAGATCTCTCGTGCGGCTTTGGAAATCTCTGATATTCCATTTTAATTGCTTCTTTTCTCTATGGGTCAGGGATCCCCTTTATGTTGTGAAAGGAGACAACGTAGTTTAGAAAATCACTTTTATTGGACCAAATTCTGTTGGTGAGAGTGTGCTAGCTTTTGGGCCAGGCCACACAGGGTTCTTCCCATGTAACAAGTCAGAACTATAGTCTGAACAAATGCAGGACAGGTGTGTTATATAGAGAGGAAAAAATAAATAAATTTGGAGAGAGCTGGGATCTGTCCCCTCCCCCCACCCCAACATCTCCCTACCAGGTCTATAGTTTTGACTTGTTACCAGCCTGAAGAGCCCTAGGTGGCCCCAAAGCTTGCATATTCTTACCAACAGAAGTTGGTCCAATAAAAGATCATTTGAATGACCGTCTCCATCACTTATATTGGGACCAACACAGCAGTCTCTCTCGTAGGCTGTACAGTTCCTAGCATAGTGAGGCTTGGATCCATGACTGGAATTCCTAGGTGTTACTGCAATACTTAGCCAAATCCAATGACCTTCTTATCCTGTTTGATCTCTCTGCTGACTGACACTGTTGACCATACCCTCTTCCTTGACTCGCTCCCCTCCCTTGGTTTCTGAGGCTTGATCCTTGACTGGTTCTCTTTAATAGCTCCTTCAATGTGTCCTTGCTGGCTCTTCCTCCACATTCCTTCCCCTGTCAGAAGGAGTTCCCCAAGGCACTGTCCTTGACCCACTTCTCTTCTCTCTTTGCACTCTGTCCCTGGGCAAACTTATTGAATCTTACAGCTTCCACTATCACCTGTATGCTGATGACACTTAACTCTGACTTTCTCTTCCTCCATCACAAACTTCGATATCTCTGCCTGGATGTCTCACCACCAACTCAAACTTAATATGTTCAAGACTGAATTCCTCATTGTCCCTCCAAAACCTTCCTCTCTGTCCTCCTTCTAAATTTCCATGGATGGAGGTGCGCAAGGGAAACTGAGTCACTCAAACACGGTAAAGTGGGGGGTGCGGACACCCCAACCCGTGACAGTGGCGACCCAACGTGTAAGGAGTAAAGCTCAGCTTGTGGACCAATGTGTAGACAGTAGAGGAGCTTTCCAGTCTCCCAGGCACATAGCCTGGGGTACATTAATCTTTGACTCCTCCCACTCCTTTAAACTTCAGATTCAATCTGTTGTCAAGTCCTGTTGTAGCTTCCTACACAACATTGCAAAGATCTGACCCTTCCTTACTGTTTCTTCTGCCAAAACTCTAGTCCATGCTCTAGTCATCTCTCGCATTGACTATCGCAACAATATGTGAATTGCACCCAAATCTATTTATCCTTTTCATCTGATGCAGGCTGAGCAGTCTCAGTGGGGACTGGATGCAGGTGAGCCGTCTGAAGCTGAATCCAGACAAGACTGGTTGGCTGGCCCTGTGGCCTGGGTGATGGGGCTTCCATCTTGATGGGATCCTGCCTCCCCTCACTACTCAGGTGTGTAGTCTTGGGGTGGTCCTGGATCCTCAGCTGTACCTGGAAGGTCAGGTTGCGACTTGTGCCAAGAGTGCCTTTCATCAACTCCTTCTGATGAGAAGGCTGCGTCCGTTTCTTTCCAGTGGGGTTTTGGCCACCGTCATTCATGCCTTCATTACCTCGAGGCTGGACTACTGCATTACACTCTATGTGGAGCTTACCCTTGAAGACTGTTCGAGGGATGTAGCTGGTGCAGAATGTGGCGGCACACCTCTTAGTCTTGATGGCGATGGGTCGCCGGGAGCACATTACATCAGTGCTTACGAGTCTGCATTGGCTGCCTGTAGCATCCAGCGCACAATTCAAAGTCCTGGTTTTGACCTTTAAATCCCTAAATGGCTTGGGCCCTACATATCTGAAGGACTGCCTTTCTCCTTATGCTCCTTCATGGCCCTTAAGGGTCTGCCAAGGGTGCCCTCTTGTGGGTTCCATTGTTGGTCCAGTTTCATACAACTCGGGCCTGAAGAGAGGCATTCTTGGTGACTGCCCCACAGCTTTGGAACTCCCTTCCCTTGGAGGCTCGCCTGAGCCCTAGTTTGAATGTCTTCCGGAGGCTGTGAAAGACATTTTTATTTGGCCAGACATTCAGTGGGCAGGGAGAGATTTGCAGGGAGAGCGATCAAGTGTTTTTAGTATTTTGGGGTTTTAATAGTTTGTTTTTTACTCGTATTTTATATGTGGTTGTGAGCTGCCCTGTGCCTTTGGGGGGGATAGGGTGGGATATAAATAAAAATAAGTAACTTCTTCCTCACTTGCCAGCTCATGTCTGTCCCCGGAGTGGTGTAGAACCCATTTGATGGTTCACCCCTGGAGACTAATAGAACCTGAAAGGTTCCAGAATGCTCTTGGGGAGTTACCCTCTGATCTTGACAGCTGCCCTCTCAGTGACCACGTGGCTTTATGGAACACCTTGCTGACAGAGGCCATCGACAGGACAGCTCCATGGTGTCTGCTCCCTCGGTGGCAGCTCCTCAGGCCGCCATGGTTTATGGAGGGCCTGAGGGTGTTGAAGCGTGAGGGACAGCGGTTGGAGCGATAGTGGCGTCACTCACATGCTGAAGCCAACAGATTGCGACATAGAGCCAGTTTATGTACCTATGCCATAGCTGTAAAGACAGCAAAAAAGGGGTTTTTTGCTGCCTGTATAGACTCTGCTAAATCTCGTCCAGTGGAGCTTTTCCGGGTGGTGAGGGGGTTGGTCGGTCCACCGTCTCTTTGCCTGGAACTGGAGTCATCTAGTACCTGCTGTGACATGTTTGTTGATTACTTTACGGATAAAATCGCTCAGATTCACCACAACTTTATTTATTTATTTATTATTTATTTTGTTACATTTATATGCTGCCCCCCATGCCCACAGCATCTTGGGGCGGCTTCCAACACAATATAAAACAGTTTTAAAAAACAAATTTTAAACAAATTTAAAACACCCCCCACAAAAATTAACCCACCACCCCATCCTCCCCTCCGAAGACCTGGGCGAACAGCCAAGTCTTACAAATACGTCGAAAGGCCAAGAGGCCTGGGGCCAGGCGATCCTCCTCTGGGAGGGAGTTCCACAACTGCGACCCAGCCACCGAGAACGCCCTCTCCATTGTGGCCCCCCGTCTTACACGGGGGACCGCCAGAAAGGCGCCCCCGGTGGACCGAAGGGATCGCTCTGAGGCACGGAGGGCGAGGCGGTCCCCAAGATATGAGTGACCCAGACCGTGCAGGGCTTTGTAAATCAATACTAACACCTTGAATCTGGCTTGGTACGCTATAGGCAGCCAGTGCAGAGCGCGGAGCACTGGTGTTATGTGCTCATGCCGTCCCGTCCCCGTCAGGAGACGGGCTGCCGCATTCTGCACTAGCTGCAGCCTCCAAACCAGAAACAAGGGAAGCCCCACGTAAAGCGCGTTGCAGTAGTCTAGCCTGGAGGTGATGAAGGCATGGACGAGAGTGGCCAGATCAGGCCTGGAGAGGTAAGGTCGAAGCCCCCGTACCAAATACAACTGGCGAAAGGTGGCTTTAGCCACCGCCTCCACCTGCCGATCCAGACGGAGGCCCGAATCCAAAACCACCCCCAGACTCCGAACCTGAAGAGCAACAGGTGGGCGAACCCCCCCTATCAGGGGGGCCAGCACCTCCCCCGCCCTTCCCACCACCATCACCTCCGTCTTATCGGGATTGAGCTTCAGTCTGCTCTGCCGCATCCAATCCGCCACGGCCTCCAAACATTGGGAGAGTAACGAGACAGCAGGACCTGGGTCAGTTGAAAACGAGAGGTACAGCTGAGTATCATCAGCATATTGGTGACATCGCACCCCGAACCCTCTCACGATCTCCCCCAGGGGCTGCATATACACATTGAACAACAGTGGAGACAGAATGGAACCCTGCGGAACGCCGCAGGTCAAGGCCCGGGGGCTAGATGTTTCAGCCCCCAGCACCACCCGCTGGCTTCTACCTGAGAGGAATGAGCGGAACCATCCAAGGACAGTCCCGTCCAGACCCCCCAAGTCTCGCAGCCGTCTCAACAGCAGCCCATGGTCCATGGTATCAAAAGCGGCCGAGAGATCTAGCAGGATCAAAAAGGTCGAACATCCTGCGTCCATCTCCCGGCGGAGATCATCCACCAAGGCCACCAACGCCGTCTCAGTACCGTAGCTGGGGTGGAACCCAGATTGAAAAGGGTCAAGGAAACCGATGCTGTCCAAATGCCCCTGGAGATGCACCTGGCGCTGGATCGCCACTGCCCATTCAATAACCTTCCCTAAAAAGGGAAGATTAGAGACAGGTCGGTAGCTGGCGAGTGCGTCCACATCCAAAGATGGCTTCTTCAGCAAGGGGCGCACCACAGCCTCCTTGAGACTGGGTGACAACCTCCCCTGCCAAAGGGACGCGTTCACTACCCTCGCCAGCACCGTCTCCAAGGTCTTCCTGGAGGCTTTCACCAACCAGGACGGGCACGGATCTAATTCACAACTAGTGGCTCTGACAGACCCCAGGACATTCACTGCATCAGTCGGCGTCACTTCCTGAAACTCATCCAAGAAAGATCGACCAGACGGTGCCTCCATAACCTTGTGCCCCTCGCTTACTGCTTCCAATCCGGTGTCAAACTTTGATGCTGCGCTTTATACAATGGGTGAACCAGAGGTTGTGGAAGCCGCACCATGTCAGGTTTCGTTGGATCAGTTTCAGTGGGTGTTGCCCACCAATGCAGGGAATGTTATTGGGGCAGTTCAGGTCACCTTTTGTGAACTTGACCCATGCCCATCCTGGCTGCTTAAGGCCAGCTGGGAGACGTTGGGGCTGTTGCTGGCGGGAGTGCTCAGTGTCTCCAGGAGGGCAGAGTGCTGGGCTGCCTCAAGGAGACCGTGTTATGGCCTCTGCTCAAAACACCATCACTCGACATTAACTCCTTTGCCAGTTATCGGCCAGTCTCTAACCTTCCCTTTTTAGGTAAAGTTATTGAGCAGATTGTGACCCAGCAGCTTTGGAAGCATCTTGACTGTACCGGCTATCTGGATCCTTCGCAGTCCGGCTTTCGTCTGGGCTATGGCACTGAGACTGCACTTGTGGCTTTGGTCGACGACCTCCGCCACGAATTGGACCAGGGTCATTCAACCCTACTGTGGCGAAACGCCAGTAGGGGGTGCTATACAGCTGAGTCATCCACCTCACTGTGTTTCTCCAAATCTCTGACCAGGGGTTCCCACAGCTGGCAAACCCCCCAAAACCCTTGATAGTCCGCTGCCACCACCTGCGTGTTTCCCCATGGGTATTCACACCATTCAGGAAATATGAACCCCTAGAAGGCATAAGCCTTACAGCTTCCCCAAAGCACTCCCCTTTCCTGATACTCTGTTCCTGGGATTCCTCCTCTGTGTTGGAGGCCGATCCCCAGAGCTACCCACAGGAGGCTTCCCTGAGTTCCAAAGCTGTTGGCTCCTAGCCAAATAGGTAGATTTCCCCCTCTTTCTTTGCCTTAGTAGTGAGGCTTGGCCACCCGGCCCAAAGGAGGCGTTTAATGGTCAGCCAATAACACACACACACCCAGTAGGGTAAAAAGAAAACTTAGACTTTACTGATCCATATAAAAAGAAATAAAAGCATAGAACTAGGCAATCAGAGTCATTCCTGTGGACATAGTAGCCTGTTTGGAAAGCGTCGTCTTATAACTGTAGCTGAGATAGCTAGCAAGGTACTCACACTGGTTCTGATCAGGTCTCCATAGGGGATGGTTTTCCTATGGGGTCCAAGTTCTTCTTCTGGCAAAGGCCAGAGTTACTGTTAAGCCATATAATCCATGAGTGCCTCCAGGCAGGGAGGTCACCAGCCTAGCAGCGTCTGCTAGAGATCTCAGTCAGTGAGTCCAGAGAGAGCCAAAATGCCTGTGCTGGTCCTTTTAAGGCATCCTTGACCTTTGTTCTGATTTGTCCAGGAGGGTCAGCTGGCTGCAGTCCAGCAGCCCCTCTCCTTCTATGATTCGATCATCCCACGTCACCTGTCTTAGGTGTAGAGTTCCCCCCCCTTAGGAATTCCAGGAATGAGGAAGTCCTGAACAGGTGCTTGTTGAGGCCTGGGTTTTGACTGAGCCAGGTTTGCAGTTTCAGAGAAGGGGGGTTAGAGGGGGGTCTTTGTCAGGGCAAGGGTATTTTGCCACCCCTCCCCATTGTCAAGCCGGGACACGCTGTTTTCCCCCAAACTGAGGGTACCGACGTGCTCCCCTGGGGTGTAGGAACAGTTATTGAAAACCGAAGAGTGACTGATAGTACACAAATAATACAAAAACAAAGATAATACTGTCCCGTCACAGCAAACGCAGAAGGGGTTAATGCACAACTAAGACAGTTACCAAATCGTATTCCATCTACAGTCAGAGGTGCAATCCTGTACATCCTGACGCTCTCAGAGAATACATTCATTACAGTCTGTTCCTGCTTCTGAAAGGAAGACAGCAAGAAGAGTTATATAATCGTTAGTCTGAGTCCACGAGTTTCTGAAGGCCCAGTGCCTTTGCCACAATTTGGGAGAGTATTGCTCCAGAATCTTCCAAGGTTCTTTTCAGTTTCTCCTTATCTTGGGGCCAAATCCCCTCAGGCGGAGAGAGATCCCCAATCCCAACAAGATCTGCTTTCCCATCCTCCCCTTCCAAGCTGTCAACAGGGGAGAGCTTGAATACCAGTCCATCCCTGTCCCGGTGTGGTTTGAACCAACTTATAGGAACTACCTTGGGGTTCCTCCCAGACTGAGTTAGGCATTCCCGTAATTCTGGTAGGGAACTTCCACCCTTGTCCTTTCCCCGGCATTCCACTGCCTCTGCTAGGATATTTCCTCCACTGTCCTTCCATCTCTCTGATGGAGAACCCAGAGGAGAAAGCGTCTTTATCAGGCCATCTGCAACCACAGTGGCTTCTGCAGAAGCTANTGGCTCTGACAGACCCCAGGACATTCACTGCATCAGTCGGCGTCACTTCCTGAAACTCATCCAAGAAAGATCGACCAGACGGTGCCTCCATAACCTTGTGCCCCTCGCTTACTGCTTCCAATCCGGTGTCAAACTTTGATGCTGCGCTTTATACAATGGGTGAACCAGAGGTTGTGGAAGCCGCACCATGTCAGGTTTCGTTGGATCAGTTTCAGTGGGTGTTGCCCACCAATGCAGGGAATGTTATTGGGGCAGTTCAGGTCACCTTTTGTGAACTTGACCCATGCCCATCCTGGCTGCTTAAGGCCAGCTGGGAGACGTTGGGGCTGTTGCTGGCGGGAGTGCTCAGTGTCTCCAGGAGGGCAGAGTGCTGGGCTGCCTCAAGGAGACCGTGTTATGGCCTCTGCTCAAAACACCATCACTCGACATTAACTCCTTTGCCAGTTATCGGCCAGTCTCTAACCTTCCCTTTTTAGGTAAAGTTATTGAGCAGATTGTGACCCAGCAGCTTTGGAAGCATCTTGACTGTACCGGCTATCTGGATCCTTCGCAGTCCGGCTTTCGTCTGGGCTATGGCACTGAGACTGCACTTGTGGCTTTGGTCGACGACCTCCGCCACGAATTGGACCAGGGTCATTCAACCCTACTGTGGCGAAACGCCAGTAGGGGGTGCTATACAGCTGAGTCATCCACCTCACTGTGTTTCTCCAAATCTCTGACCAGGGGTTCCCACAGCTGGCAAACCCCCCAAAACCCTTGATAGTCCGCTGCCACCACCTGCGTGTTTCCCCATGGGTATTCACACCATTCAGGAAATATGAACCCCTAGAAGGCATAAGCCTTACAGCTTCCCCAAAGCACTCCCCTTTCCTGATACTCTGTTCCTGGGATTCCTCCTCTGTGTTGGAGGCCGATCCCCAGAGCTACCCACAGGAGGCTTCCCTGAGTTCCAAAGCTGTTGGCTCCTAGCCAAATAGGTAGATTTCCCCCTCTTTCTTTGCCTTAGTAGTGAGGCTTGGCCACCCGGCCCAAAGGAGGCGTTTAATGGTCAGCCAATAACACACACACACCCAGTAGGGTAAAAAGAAAACTTAGACTTTACTGATACATATAAAAAGAAATAAAAGCATAGAACTAGGCAATCAGAGTCATTCCTGTGGACATAGTAGCCTGTTTGGAAAGCGTCGTCTTATAACTGTAGCTGAGATAGCTAGCAAGGTACTCACACTGGTTCTGATCAGGTCTCCATAGGGGATGGTTTTCCTATGGGGTCCAAGTTCTTCTTCTGGCAAAGGCCAGAGTTACTGTTAAGCCATATAATCCATGAGTGCCTCCAGGCAGGGAGGTCACCAGCCTAGCAGCGTCTGCTAGAGATCTCAGTCAGTGAGTCCAGAGAGAGCCAAAATGCCTGTGCTGGTCCTTTTAAGGCATCCTTGACCTTTGTTCTGATTTGTCCAGGAGGGTCAGCTGGCTGCAGTCCAGCAGCCCCTCTCCTTCTATGATTCGATCATCCCACGTCACCTGTCTTAGGTGTAGAGTTCCCCCCCCTTAGGAATTCCAGGAATGAGGAAGTCCTGAACAGGTGCTTGTTGAGGCCTGGGTTTTGACTGAGCCAGGTTTGCAGTTTCAGAGAAGGGGGGTTAGAGGGGGGTCTTTGTCAGGGCAAGGGTATTTTGCCACCCCTCCCCATTGTCAAGCCGGGACACGCTGTTTTCCCCCAAACTGAGGGTACCGACGTGCTCCCCTGGGGTGTAGGAACAGTTATTGAAAACCGAAGAGTGACTGATAGTACACAAATAATACAAAAACAAAGATAATACTGTCCCGTCACAGCAAACGCAGAAGGGGTTAATGCACAACTAAGACAGTTACCAAATCGTATTCCATCTACAGTCAGAGGAGCAATCCAGTACATCCTGACGCTCTCAGAGAATACATTCATTACAGTCTGTTCCTGCTTCTGAAAGGAAGACAGCAAGAAGAGTTATATAATCGTTAGTCTGAGTCCACGAGTTTCTGAAGGCCCAGTGCCTTTGCCACAATTTGGGAGAGTATTGCTCCAGAATCTTCCAAGGTTCTTTTCAGTTTCTCCTTATCTTGGGGCCAAATCCCCTCAGGCGGAGAGAGATCCCCAATCCCAACAAGATCTGCTTTCCCATCCTCCCCTTCCAAGCTGTCAACAGGGGAGAGCTTGAATACCAGTCCATCCCTGTCCCGGTGTGGTTTGAACCAACTTATAGGAACTACCTTGGGGTTCCTCCCAGACTGAGTTAGGCATTCCCGTAATTCTGGTAGGGAACTTCCACCCTTGTCCTTTCCCCGGCATTCCACTGCCTCTGCTAGGATATTTCCTCCACTGTCCTTCCATCTCTCTGATGGAGAACCCAGAGGAGAAAGCGTCTTTATCAGGCCATCTGCAACCACAGTGGCTTCTGCGGAAGCTAGGGTAATGGCCTCTGGGTATCTAGTTGCTGCATCTGCTAAGGTCAGAATAGAGTGCTTCCCCCTTGTCTTCTGCTTCAGGGGTCCCCCTGTATCTGTACCCACCCTCTCACAAGGCGGTCCTATGACTGGGAGGGGCTGCAGAGTTGCTTTGTCCTCCTCCCAGATTACTTGTCTCCCCCCCCTTCCAGGAGTGAATTCCCCCTCCTGTTCCTGAGCCAACTCCTGGGGCCGCTCCAAGCTGGGGTCTTCTAGAGCCTCTGGCTCAAGCTCCTCTGAGCTTACCAAACTGGGGTATGCAAAAACCTCCAGCTTACCTTTCTCTAGCCCACCCAGGGATACACCGTCCCTTTCTGGGGTCCCTTCATCTGTTCCCCCCTTGGGCTCTACACTTTCCATTCTAGGGCTGCCCTCCCGGCCCGCCCCCAGGACTAATGCTTCCTTTGTTGCCCCCTCTCTGGGCTCTACAGATTCTGTTCTGGGGCTACCCACCAGGCCCACTCCTAGAATTACTGTTTCCCCTGCCTCACCCTCTTTGGGGTCTACCTTTTCCCTTCCGGGGCTGCCCACTAGGCCCACCCCTAGGATTCCAGTTCCCTTTTTGGGTTCCATGTTTCCCACCCCAGGGCTGCCCTCTAGACTCACCCCTAAGGTTTCTATTCTTTCTGCATCCCCAACCTCCTCTTCTAGCTTGTGGTGCTGCTCCTCTGGAGAATTACTCCTGAGCTCAGCCCCACTCTGCAGCTGACTCTGATGGCTAGGGGAGACCTCACCCCTAGACCCACCTTCTGGCCCCGGGCAACTCCCCTCTTTCCCACCTTCTATCTCCAGAATGACCTGGCTCCCCCAGCTCTGCCTGCCGGTTCCTACTGACACCTGACAGGGCCCTATGATATCTCTCCCCACTAGTATAGGGACAGGGGCATTCTCCCACACCCCAATGTCCAGGCACATTCCCCATACCCTCTATTTTATGGGCAGGCGTGCCACAGGCACCTCAAATGGTGTGTACCCCACTGGTTTGATGCGGTAGGTTTTCCCTGGGACTATATCTGTGGGGGGAAATAGGCTGGCGCCGATCAAAGATACCCCAGCCCCAGCGTCTAGTTCCCCAACAATAGTCCTCCCCCTTACAGTTACTTCCTCCTTGAGGTAATCCGCCACCTCCCCCGTGCTCATAATCCTATTGAGGCGATACACTGGGATGCTTTGGATTTCCTCCCCTGTTCCTACAGCTGCTGCACTGTGTACAGGCTTCTGTAAGCTCTGCCACTTTGGGCAATCAGCCTTAATGTGGCCCAGATCCCCACAGCTGTAGAAGCCCCTCCTCTCCAATTTAGCGGACTTTGCCAAATTAGGGGATGCCTTACGTTCAGTTGGTGTCCCAGGCTCCCGTTTGGGGGTCATTTCCCCCCTCCCACCTTTTTGGATCCTTTTCTGATCCTTCCCAAAGTGGGTGTGATCTTTCATTAGCCCATCCCTGTTCAGCAGCAGCTGATCAGCAAAGTCAGCAGCTTCACTGACTGTTTTGGAGTTCCTATTTTTCACCAAGTGCTTGATCTCCTGGGGACAGTGGAAATAAAACTGATCCAGCCTCATAAGATCCAACACCAGCTCCCGGGTCTCCGCTTTGGCTCCAGCTACCCACTTTCCCAGGGCTTCCACTAGTTGGGTCCGAAACTCAGCCATAGATTTCTCTGACTGAGGAAGCAGTGTGCGAAACCGCTTCCTGAAATGATCTGGGCCCAGCCTATAGCGCTTGAGCACAGCCTCTCTAAAAGCAGGATAATCATTAGCAGACTCAGTGGGTAAGCTATCAAGGATCACTGACATAGTCCCAGTAACCAATACAGCCACATAACGCATATACTTATCCTCCCTCAAGTTCCATCTGCGAGCCTGCTTCTCGAAAACACTCAGGAACACCCCTTTGAAAGGGGTGAAGTCCTTTGGCATCAGCTTGTGAGGTACGTCCAACTTTCACTGGAGCATATCAACTTCATGCTGGCGCTGCACTTCCTGGGTTTCTCGCTGTTCCTTTTTGTGCTGACATTGCCTCTCCCGGTCCTCTCTCTCTCGCTCCCGGTCCATGAGCTCCTTCTCTCTAAGGCGGATCTGTGCCAGGATCAGGTTCAGCTGTTCTGGGGTCGCTCCAGGAGTCCCTAAGAAAAAGGTTGCTCTGGGTCCAGTCTCTGGATCGACATTCTGAGCAGGTCCAGACATTTCAAAGTTCTTTATTTGCTGCCTTAGCTGCTCGTTGGTCAGCCCTTCTGCTGGGAGATTCCTCGTCTGGCCCTCTCTTACGAGGTTAGCTTTAGTGAGTCTATTGAGCCCCTTGGGCAATCCCAGCGGGGTACTTCCCTGTGTTCCAGAGCTCATGCACTTCCTTGCCCTTGCACTGCTTATCTAAGCCCTGTCCAGTTGACCCAAAGCCAAATTCAAGGACTCTATTGCTCAAGGTTTATTTCCAAAGCCCCCCCTTTGTTCTGTGGGGGCTTTTCAAAAACTCCAATTCAAAAAGAAAACTGCTGGTGGATCCTATCCCACCTGTGTGTGCTTATCTGGCTGCTTAGGTGATCCCACCGCTGCCACCACATGTGGCGAAACGCCAGTAGGGGCTGCTGTACAACTGAGACACCCACCTCACTGTGTTTCTCCAAATCTCTGACCAGGGGTTCCCACAGCTGGCAAACCCCCCAAAACCCTTGATAGTCCGCTGCCACCACCTGCGTGTTTCCCCGCAGGCATTCACACCACTCAGGAAATGTGAACCCCCAAAAGGCATAAGCCTTACAGCTTCCCAAAAGCACTCCCCTTTCCTGGCACTCTGTTCCTGGGATTTCCTCCTCTGTGTTGGAGGCC
>QEPC01013663.1:2832984-2845067 GCA_003113815.1 Sphenodon punctatus
CAGCCGTCTCACTAGCAGCCCATGGTCCACGGTGTCAAAAGCGGCCGAGAGATTTAGCAGGATGAGAAATGTTGAACATCCTGCGTCCATCTCCCAGCGGAGATCGTCTACCAAGGCCACCAATGCCGTCTCAGTGCCATAGCTGGGGCGGAACCCAGATTGAAAAGGGTCTAGGAAACCGATGCTGTCCAGATGTGCCTGGAGCTGGAGTGCCACTGCCCGCTCAATAACCTTCCCTAAAAAGGGAAGGTTAGAGACAGGTCAGTAGCTGGCGAGCGCATCCATGTCCAAAGATGGCTTTTTCAGCAGGGGGCACACCACTGCCTCCTTGAGACAAGGCGACAGCCTCCCCTGCTGCAAGGATGCATTCACTACCCTCGCCAGCACCGTCCCCAGCGTCTCCCTGGAAGCTTTTACTAACCAGGACGGGCACAGATCAAGTTCACAAGTTACTGTTAAGCCATATAGTCCATGAGTGCCTCCAGGCAGGGAGGTCACCAACCTAGCAGCGTCTGCTAGAGATCTCAGTCAGTGAGTCCAGAGAGAGCCTAAATGCCTGTGCTGGTCCTTTTAAGGCATCCTTGACCTTCGTTCTGATTTGTCCAGGAGGGTCAGCTGGCTGCAGTTCAGCAGCCCCTCTCCTTCTGTGATTGGATCATCCCACGTCACCTGTCTTAGGTGTAGAGTCCCCCCCCTCAGGAATTCCAGGAATGAGGAAATCCTGAACAAGTGCTTGTTGAGGCCTGGGCTTTGGCTGAGCCAGGTTCGCAGTTTCAGCAAAGGGGGGGTCAGAGGGGGGTCTTTGTCAGGGCAAGGGCATTTTGCCACACCTGCTAATTCTGTTAACTCTGTCGGCTTCTTTTGATACCGTTAACCATAAAATGTTGGTGACTCGCCTGCGAGACTGAGCTGGGGTGGCCGGGATAATTCTTGATTGGTTTCGCTCTTTCCTGGTCGGAAGAACTCAGTGTGTCTTGCTCGGGGATTGCTCTTCGTCACCCAAGACCTCACGTGTGGTGTCCCACAAGGTTCCATCTTGTTCCCTCTCCTGTTCAATGTGTATATGTAGCCGCTCGGGGTGGTCGTGAGATGGTATGGGGTGAGGTGTCATCAATATGCTGATGACACCCAACTCTACCTCTCTATTTCATCCAGCCCAGATCTGGCAGTCTCAGTGCTTACCTGGTGTCTGGCAGCCTTGGTGGACTGGATGAGGGCGAGTCGACCGAAGTTGAATCCCGGCAAGATGGAGGTGATGTTGGTGGGTAAGGCAGTGGGTGTGATGGCCCCTGTCATTGATGGGGTTTGCCCTCTGCTGGTTCCCCTGGTTCTCAGTCTGGCCGTGCTCCTTGACCCGCAGCTCCACATGGATCTCCAGGTGGGGTTGGTGGCGAGGAGTGCGTTTTGTCAATTACATCTGGTGCATCGGCTTCGGCCGTATGTTTCAGATAGCGACCTGACCACCATCATTCATGCTTTTATTACCTCAAGATTGGACTATTGTAATGCCCTCTACGTGGGGCTACCCATGGTGATGGTCCGGAGACTGCAGCTAGTGCAGAATGTGGCGGCTCTTCTCCTTACAGGGTCGGGCTGCCAGGAGCACATAACACCGGTGCTCCGGGCTCTGCACTGGCTGCTTATAGTCTTCCGGGCCTGATTCAGGGCATTGGTGTTAACCTATAAAGCCCTATATGGCCTTGGCTTGACTTACCTACAGGATCGCTTCACTGTCCGTGCTCTGGAGCGACCCCTGCGGTCAGCTGGGAGCGCCCTCCTTGAGGTCCTCTGTGTGGCCGCTATGGAGAGGGTGTTCTCGGTGGCCGTATCTCGGCTGTGGAATTCCCTCCCGACAGAGGCCTGCATGGCCCCGGACCTCCCTTCCTTCCGGTGTATGACTTAAGACCTGGCTGTTTCACCAGGCGTTTGGCGGGGGAGATGGGGTTTAGGGTGGGGGGTTGTGGGTTAGGGAGGGGGAAAGATGATCTATTATTATTTTTTTGGCCTTCTCTTTTATTGTGGTGTGTTAGCTGCTTGTTTTATTGGTTTTATGTGTAAGCCACCCCGAGCTGCCTGGAGCAGAAGGGGTGGGGTAACAGAATTTGTTAAAAATAAATAAAAATAAAATATTAATAATACAAAAATATTAACCATATAAAACTCTCTAACCCTTCTCCCAAATAAATACATTTAAGTTAATCACCATTGTCATTTGTATCACAATCAAGACCCCGTTGTGCAGGGCGCTGTGTGTTCAGGCACCCAACCCTTACCCCAAAGGAGCTGAGTATTAGAAAGGGCCTCCACTCACTGAGAACGTTTGTGCTGTGGAGTTGTCTGCCATGGGGAAGGGTTGGAGACCCCACAGCATGGGATGCTTGAAGCAACTAATAGGGATTGTCCTTGCACTGGCTGAGTGGACCAGAGTGTTTTTCCTCTTTGTTTTTTCTGGTTGGGTGAGATTTGGTGCACAAACAAAACACTGTCACTTTATTAAGCTGGCACTTGTCCTGTGTCCCTTGTCACTTTGTCGCTTCCCCTTGGGTATTGCGATGCCCATCTCCATCAAGACACCAGCTGCAATCTCTTGATTGAGCCATTTGCATTTTCACCCAGGTTATCACTGGCAGAGCAGCTGCATGTTAGGGGTTTGCCTGGGGCAAGAGGAGCAGGCAGAGGGATGGGCGGTTGGGGGTCCCTTCTGGTTTTGCCTGATGTTTCTTTGTCTCATGGGTGTCTGGGGGAAACCGTGCAGGGGATTTGCCTTGACTTTATATGGCAGCAGGAGCTTTCTTTTTGCCCATTGGTGGACGGAGGACATAGTTAGGGCTTAGCTCTCGCTAGCTTGCCTGATCAAATATTCTCCTGTTTTCCATGGTTGGTTAGTGATGGAGAGAAGGAAAGATGCCCAGGAGGGGATTTCTTGCTGGAAGGTCCCTAGAGGTGAGCTTGGGAAGCTTCTTTCATACCTGCGCTAATGAAGGAGCTAGGTTCAGTAAACCCCTTTCCATCGCTTGCATCCCTTTCTTCTGTTCTCCATTCAGTCCCTCCACCTTTCTCTCTCTCTCTTTTTTTATCAACCAGTTCTTTCCCATCTAGTGGCAGAGCAGCAAACCTGCCCCCCCCAACACTGTTTACCATGGCAGTGCTGACCTCCGATAACCCCCTCATTCATTCTGCTTCCTGCATTTTTGTTGCAGTTGTGACAAGAGAGAGCCGGAAAAGAATCTTGCTTTGCTGTGCTGCTGCTTTTTCTTTAGTGCAGCGGTGTTCAGCAGTGTTCCCATGGAGTTCATTTAGGCCCCACTTTCTCTCTCTGGGGTGGAATGCGTTCTGTTGCATGCTGTTAAACCTTTTGTGCTCACCTCCTTCCACTGGGTCTAAGCACAGTTGCTGCACCCATTCTTTCGGTGGGAATCACAACTACAATATATAAGCCCCCAGACCCAAAAAAGCAGTAAAGGTCTGTTTGTCCCAGTGGTTAGGAAACTGAGCTAAAGACACTGAGGATGTTGGTTCTGTTCCCAGCTCTGCTGCTGACAGAGCTTGTTGCTTCTTTGTCTGCCTCACTTTCATCTTGCACCTATCGTTTGTCTATTTTAGACTATAAACTGTTAGGAGGCACCCAGCACAAAGGGTCCCTCATCTCAGGCCTATAGGCACTAAAGCATTACTATTACTAAGAAAGTCCACAATATTAAAACCAAAGGGAGCAGAGGGAACTGTCATTCTGTAGTTTGCTGTCACATGGGAGTGCTGATCTCAGCTTGCGTCTGACACGGGGAGGATATCCAGAGAGAAAACCTCATAAATATGTGTAGCTTCATTACCAGCCTGAGCCAAACAGGGGGGTGCTTTGTGATAGGTAGATTAAGGACTGGGCAGCAATGGACCATGAAGGCCTAAAATGTGGCTGCTATAGATTGAAGCGAGAGCGTGGAAATCCCTTTATGTTGCTGATAAATTGCTTGTATCTTTGTTAAATTGGGGAGTCCCATGGGGGAACAGTATCAGGGGCAGGAGGCAGGGCGGCTGGGTGGTTGTGATTAAATCTGCATTTCCCACCTGATCTAGTTTTGGGGCTGTTTCTAAGCACCTCCTTAGGGACCTCTGAGTCTGATTAGTAAGCATTTTTCAGCTATCGGTTTTGAAGTTGCCAGTGCAATGTGCTTGCATAGACCAGCAAAGCTGCTGTGAGCTACGCTTTGCATCCACAAGCAACCAGGGTAAGAAGCATTGGGTGCAAATTGCAGCTCATAGCACCTTTGCCAACATACTTGATGTTGGGTGCTTTTACATGTGACCGGTCCTGCCATGGCCATGGACTATTCCGGTGGCCAGACTCTGCCCAAGTGTCAAAGAAGAGTAACGGTGGCCCTGGGCGGGGAGACGCGCAGACATGTGTCTGCACGTCCCTGCCGTCATGCTGCACGCAGCATCCCTTCCCCGAGTGAAGAACAGCCATGGTGGCCAATGACGGCTGTGATGGTGCCTGGCCCCCGCCACCTCTCTGGACTCTGGTAAGTAAATCGGGCTATCGGATGGACGTGATAGCTTGATTTACTCTGGGTCCGCTGGCTGTCTCCCGACCATGGTGGAGCTTAGCCTGGGCTGTCACTTGGGGATTTCCTCAGGCTAAGCTCCACCATGGTTGGGAGCCAGACCGTGGTAACATCTGGCGGCCGTTTTCTGATGGGACGCTGACATCTGGATTAATCTGCGCTAAAGCGGATTAATCCATGTCCACGTCATGTCGGAAAACACCCATTGGTGGAAGGGGAGCATGCAATTTGCTATAGTAGAATTGGGCAAGCTACAGAGGTAGGCAACAAAAATGATATGGGGTATGGATCTTTTCATGTAAGAAGAGATGGTTTTGAAAGGAGATGGCTGAAGGGGGATATTATAAGAGGTACATAAGATCAGGAAAATGTGGAGAAAGTGAATGGGAAATTTACTCTTCCTCATAATTGAAGAACTAGGGACACAAACTATCGGGCAAACAAGATATTACTTTTTCACACATTGCATATTTCATCTGTGGAACTTCTTGCCACGGGATGTTGTGATGAAGGCTAATAGTATAACTGGGTTCAAAAGGATCAGCCAGGATGGTTAGGGGAATCAGCCCTGTACACAGGCTAACTGTAAACCTCTGACACCCAGAAACTGAGAGAGAACAACAGCAGAGAGAGGGTAATTCTTAATTACTCTGTTTCTTGTACGCTTTCTCTGAAGTATCCAGTTCCAGCCAATGTCAGAGACAGGATACTGGGCTAGATGGACCGTTGGCGTAACCCAGTGCTGCTGCTGTTGTGTATATCCCTACTGCAAATAAAGACTGGATGAAAAGCATTGGAGCTGGAGGCAAGTGCTCTGCTCTGTTCTATTGGTCACATGATACTGGTCCAAGTTATGTTGGGCAAATGGCCCAGCTGACCAGGTGTTGTGCAGTAGAGAAGAACTCTCTTTGGCTGAAAATTCACTCAGAAGCAGGGGAAGGGCGGGGGGGTGGAGGCTTCTGACTGTTTGCTGAAGGAGAGCGAGGTGCCCCTCTGGCTATGTAATTGCTAAGTAGCATTATATAATAATAGTCTGCTTGTCTGTTCTGCCTCTTGGCTGAGGTTCTCAGCAGCTTTCAAAACATCCCATTAACTCAGGCTTGACTTCCCATTGCAAGAAAGATAGACACACAATCCTCCATCCCCATCTCTCTTCTATTTACAGGTGGGGAAAATGAGCTAGAAAGAGGGGTAGTGACGCACCCACGGTTATTGCAGGTGTTTGTTGCAGCACTGGGAATTGATCTTGATATTCTGAGCTGTAGCCCAGTGTCTTAACCACCAGTCTGCGCTCCCTCTATAAAGCATGCTGCTTGTCTCATGCCAGCATACCCATTCCAAATACCAACGTTTCTCCCTTTCATTACAAATATTCCCGTTGTCATAGAATTGAAGGGTTGTAAAGGGTCATCTAGTCTAGTCCCTTGCTGTAAGGCAGGCTCTTCTGTGCTTGGACAGACATCATGGACAGATGAAAACATGGATATTGTGGGTTTTGAAAACAACCTCCCTGGGCAAATTATTCCATTGCCTAACAGTTCTTAGCGTTAGGACGTTTTTCCTAATGTCTTACTGAAATTGCTGCAGTTTAAGCTCATTCCTTCTTCTATTTTTTGTGGCAGTAGAGAACAAATGTTCACCATCTTTTTTGTGGCATCTTTTTAGATATTTGAAAACTGCTATTGTGTCCTCTTCCCCCCCCCCCCTCTCCCCAGCTGTCTTTTTTCTAGGCTGAACATACCCAATTCTTTCAGCCTTTCCTCATATGGCTTGTTTTCCAGCCCCTTTATTATCATGATTGCTCAATCTTCTCCTATTTGTCTACATCCTTCTTGAAGCATGGTGCCCAAAACTGAACACTAACTTTTTCTTCTTGTACCTTGATTTCTTCAAGTTCTTGTACCTTCTGTTTTTCACTTAAGCCTGCCTCACTCCTGCAGTTTTGTGGCTACCGCCAGTTCAGAGTGCAGGATTCCCAGTTTCTGTTGTCTTGTATCTTTTCTGCTGTTTTACATCGTGGCAAATTCACACTGGTTTTGCATAGGTTTCAGTGGCTACATATGGTATTAGAGCAGTACAGAATTGGGCCCACAGTTTGACAAAGCTGTGCAGGATTGGACCCTGTATCTTTATTTTGGGTGCTTATCTATATTTTTAAAAGAGTTAATAGTGTTTATTCAGATATAAAATATACTTTAAAAAGGCAAGTGAGTGGGGAAGTGCAATGCACTTGTCATATGTCTGTCTTACAACAAGTCCGACCACTCCCAGTTTCCCGATAACTGATTGCCACTTAGAGGGCACTTAATTGCCTATTTGATCTGCCAAAGGGGCTGCTTTTGACCATGTAAAGGAGAGATTTGGGAAGTCTGTTAAAGTGCCTGTGATTTTGATTTGTGCTTCTCTGTGGCCACTTTGTGTTCTCTGTATGTTCCTCATTCTTGCAGTATTTATTGGGAGTTCCAAAAAGTCAGACTTCTGGGTGTTAGGCAAGTTTGCAGGATTGAGCCTGGAGCTGAAGCAGGTGTGTGTGTGTGTGTGTGCGTGCGTGTGCGCGTGTAAGTAAAAGAGAGAAAAATGCGTCTCCTCCCCCAATTGCCCAGAATGCACAAAGTACACGAGTTGCAAACACCTTGTAATTTTGGGTGGAATCAAACAAGACACTAGCCCTCAGGAGTTCATGTTCGGTCTGTGCAGCCCCTACGCAGTCTCCAATCACATGGTTAGCCTGTCCAGCCTAATAATCAAGCAGCCTCCTGCCTGCATTTCATGTGTTTGCAGCCACTTCTACCCACTG
This sequence comes from Sphenodon punctatus, assembly GCA_003113815.1. Taxonomy (NCBI): domain Eukaryota; kingdom Metazoa; phylum Chordata; class Lepidosauria; order Sphenodontia; family Sphenodontidae; genus Sphenodon; species Sphenodon punctatus. The sequence continues at coordinate 2,840,344 of QEPC01013663.1, forward strand.
AGCACTAGCAGTCTCCCTCCCTGTGACTGTTTCTCAGCTGAGAGGTGCCCTAAAATCTCCCTCCCCACAGTCTCCTTTCCTGTGATCTCCCTCCCCGCCTCTAAGCTGAGAGACGCACGGAGATCTCCTTCCCTGCAGTCTCGCTCTCCACCTCTCAGCTGAGAAGCGCACTGTCTCCCTCCCCACGTCTCAGCTGAGAGGCGGCGGCGGAGATCACAGAGAGGAAGACTTCAGGGAGGGAGATCTCAGCGTGTGTCTCACCTGAGAGGTGGCGATGGGGGAGGGAGATTGCTACCACTCCTGCCTCTCAAATGACCCAGCACACTAAGCGGGGAATCTGTGTGCTGGTGGACCTGCGAGATGTGGACACGTGGGCACCCTTAGCCCTGATTGGTTCACATGGTGGGCCTGCAATGTCCCTGGACTCTGCCATGAGTGGTGGCTCTGTGGTGACCACATGGTGGATGCCTAATAGATGGGAACGTGCATGATGAAGGCTAATGTTGGACTATCGTCTCCTTTGATTCCACCCTCTGCTGGCCCAAGCGATGAATTGAAAGACACCAAGAAATAAAAAGAAGCTGGTTTCAAGTCAGGAAACTAAAGGTGAAAAATATCTCTAAAGTATAGTGTGTCGGATTGCAGACCTTGGGGCTCAGCAGGGCTGTGGGGAGAGAGCGGGAGACAGCAAGCCTGCAGATTACACATTACGCTTTATTGCTGCATTCCTCTGGTTTACTGATTGAATGTGGTAGCAGGGGCTGCTCTTGCGTGGAAGCGGCATGTCTGTTTCCCACACCCCAGTGGGGAGACTTTACCATCGGACTTGGGAGCCTGGCTCGCCCAAGGAACGATAATGACTGTGCAGAAAGGGTGTGGAACTTTGTTCCCTCTTTTTCAGTTTGAAATTTTCTGGGGCTGAAGTGCACGCAGCTTTTGCAACTCTGTGGCTGCCTAATCGACAGAGTTCCCAGTGACCCAGCTAAACACCAGGCAGCATCCAAGATAGGCACAGTTTGGGAGCAGGTAATAGTCTGATTTGGGTGTTTGGTGAGATCTGTCCCCAGCCTCCAAAGCCTTGGTTTTTTGGCAGCAGTGTCTTAATGAGCCTCCACCTCTCCAACAGCCCTAATATTTGTTTGGGTGAGGAAAGGGATTGGGGTAGGAAGGGGTGGGCAAAACAAAGGGACAAGTCTGACTTCCTCCAGGAAGGAGTAGGAGGAAGCTACTGTGCCCCAGGCATTGGCAACTGGGACCCACTCCAGGAAGTGTTAAGTGCCAGGGCCCAAAAGGATGCCAGTTTCTCTCTCTGGAAAGTTACATACTTCCAGCCTTGCTGAAGTTGTGATAATTACTGACATGGTAACATTTCCACTGTCCTACCCATCGTGTGTCACTCCTCTCTCCCCACTTTGTGACCTCCCCAATACCCCCCTCTCTGTGATCTCCAGCTCCTGCAGGATGCTGCCTAAATTCTGCCACCTCAGTTCTTGCCTTGCCCAGCCATGTACCCCCTGCTTTCAGGATCTACTTCAAAATCTGGATGTGAAGGTGTCCCCTTGGGTCCTATGAGTGATGGGTTAAATGATGGGCAAAGCGTTCTCAAAGACAGAGCTGAAAGGATTGCCAAGGGAGAAGGTGTCTGTCTGTCTAGGCTGAGGGAAAGCTCGGAGTCACTGGCTGTGTCTAATTGCTCTATTGTTTTTTTGGTCTGTGCCATGTGTGGCTTTGGTTTGTCTGGGGTCTGCCTTTTTGATCTGGCCTTAAAACCAAACTAAAGCCCAGCCCTATTTCTGGGCAGACTCCCAGCTCACAACTATCCCCTTCCTTGTTTTAGAGACCTTCTTTGGGTAAGTCAGCCAATCCTACAGACCTTTTCCTCCACCTCACACAATCTCCCTAGTATGGGTTTGGAGAGCAACCTTCTCTACAGCTCTTACCACCCCATTACATTGTCCTATGTCTCCAACATGACATGTCTTTCCTCCCCTTCTGAAGCCTAATTACTTCTCTCTTGGCTCATGCTTTGCTATAATTGTATCACCAACCCAAGCAGTGCTTTTGCTGTCTAAGTCACAGCTTGTGATCTGTCTGGAAAGCTTGGACAGGATGCTGTAAGCTATTAATGATGAAACTCCTGTAGGGGTTATGCAGCCTGAACCATGTGCAGCAAAGAAAGGACCATGTGTGTGTGCATCATGATGAGGAACTTGTGCCTGGACGGTGTGGTCTGATTGTGTTTTCACTTGGCTAGCAGCTACCTTTGCTTTGCTGAGATTGTGGGACCCAAGTCTTCAAGTGCCATGGAATTAGTGATGGTCTTAAGCCTTCCAAGCCAGAGTAATCTATTCAGGGAATTTGGTGCTTGTATAAAACCTTTGACTTGATAGCCCAAGAAGTGCTCTCTTTACGCATAAAACAGGCATTGCACAAGGCATTCTTTCCCAGAGCATCATTTTACTCTTATGCTTCAAACTTGACCCAGACTAGGAACCCCTATAGAGAGTTTAAAAAGAGATCAATCACTAAGACCTGTTCAGTCCATAGTCTGTGAAGAGAGAGCTCCAAAGGGGGTTAAGATAGGGGTGGCTGATATGCACCGGACAGAGACAGAAGACAGATAATGAATAGTAGTGACTGTGGTCCTTAGCTGTTTGGCTGGGCTTTGACCTAGAGTTCTACCCCTTTAACCTTTCCGATCTGCCCTTCAGACAGGGTGCTGAGTCAAGGCCATCATGGATTGCCTGGGCAGACATTGCTGTAATCCTCCAGAAAGATTGGGGGAACATGAGCAGTTATATAGTTAAAGCTGAGGAGAGCATTCTCTTTCAGAGGTTTTTCAAAGTGCTCTGAAATGCACATGGATGGGTAAGTTACTTTGAAAACTGCTGTGCTTCATCAACGTCTGGGGTAGAGTTTAGAATCATCTGGTAAAGGCATTGCCGAGGAACAGCCCTCCCCCACAAAATGCTTCGCTTTTAATATGTTCCTAATTCCTGTGTTTTGGGCAGCGCTCCCTGACTCAGTAAAACCAGTTGTGATTCCAGGGCTCTGTGAAGGTTATCAGCATCCTAATCCTTTATTTTGCAAAATGTTTTGGGATGGCAACCTGGAGCAGGAAGAGATGATGCAATTAGTCAGATTTGCTGCCTCATTTCTTCTAAAAGCACCTGATCCCAAATGGACACCCTCCCTTCTTAGAAGCCTGTGAGAGTGTGCCAGTGCAACTTGAGGGTGGCAGGGTGCAAGGGAGCAGCCAGTGTAGACTCCTTGTTGCCTTATTGCACACAATGCCCTAAAGAAATCTGGCAGTTAGTTCCAGGGGCCATAAAAGTCTGCAAGGCCTGGTACAGTGAATCACTCCTAGAGCACAGACAAGTGGGAGGAAGGATGTTTTTTGTAGGGAGGGCACTCATCTGATCTGGGTAGTCATTGGAACCGGGGAGATTCCCAGTTTTCTCACTGACTTTCTGCATAACGTTTGGAAACCACCCTCTGATACCCATCTGTGAAGGAAGGAAGGTTGTGAGGCTTAGGACTTTCGCTATCTCCGGAAGACTCTTAAGTATCACTGCAGTAATATAAATATTTGGAAGTGTTTATTATTATTATTATTATTATTATTGTTTGTTTGTATATCTGTCTCTCTGTGCCTGAAACCTCCTGAAGCCTTCTAACCAATAGACTCCAACAATACAAATGAGCTGGGGAGAAAGAAGGGTGATTGGTTCAGAGGCTGCTGACCTTGCTATCAACACATTTCATGGTTATCTGACAGTGATGGAGAAGCAGGGCAGACAGTGGGAACGGCAGGGGGGAAACAGTGGCCTGATACACTGTGGCCAATGCATGGGAATGGACAGACCATGGCTGCTGTGGCCAAAGTTGAGGGCAATATCTCAGGCCATTCTCAACACCTTGCCTGTGAAATTTTATGGGTACTTTGTTTGCCTACTGTTGTTATCACAACCTCTTAGGTTACCCCCAAGCCTCTTATCCCAAAGTATAATTACAGATCAGAAGTATTAGAAATCGTTGTGGCAACCTCTGAGGGACGCTGAATATGTGAGGATAATACTGAATCTTTGTTTACGTTCTGGTCAGGACCATCCATGGGAAGGGGGGGAAGTGAGCAGGACTTTTACCCTGAGCCCAGGCACTCTGGAGGCCCCAAACTGGCTGATATATTTTTTTTATTTTTATTTTTAAAAGGCTCGCAAATGGCTTTTAGATGGGAGTGCAACTTAGGAACTTGTCCCAGGCCCCAGAATGTCTGAAGGAGCACTGATTCTGGTAGGGGCTCAAAATAAGACTGCAGCCTGTACATAAAAACAGGGTGCTTTTAGACAAGCACGTCCCACCCATTACGTATGTTGCAGGGCACCCATAATGCACCACTGCAGCATGTATATTGGGTGGATAGTGGGTGGGGAGGTGCTTGTCTAAAAGCCCCTACAGCTCAGTGACAGTTTGGGCCCCAAGAAGCTTACAGTCTAAGTCAGGATTGGGAAACATCGGACCTGTGGTCCATTTCTGATCTGTGACTGCCTGCCCTCCAGAAGCTTCCCACCACTTCTATGTTGTTGTTGTTATTATTATTATTATTATTATTATTATTAGACATTTATATAGCACCAGTCGTATGACCTGGTGCTGTACAGAACACAAAACTAGACGCGGTCCCTGCCTGTGGCTTACAATCTAAAAGACAAAAGGGGGGGGGG
>QEPC01013663.1:2846584-2933726 GCA_003113815.1 Sphenodon punctatus
ACGTTCCAGAAACTTTGAGGCAAAGGGAAGGAGGGAGACTGACCGGGAACTAGAGGGGTCAGATGGGTCCAGGGTGGGTTTTTTGAGGATGGGGGAGACAGTGGCATGCTTGAAAGCAGAGGGGAAGGAGCCTGTGGAAAGGGAGAGATTGATGACATGTAGAAGTGGGGGAGCGACAGTGGGAGCAATAGAGGTCAGAAGGCGGGAGGGGATCGGATCAAGGGGGCAGGTGGAGGGGTTGGATGAAGAGAACAGAGCGGAGATTTCCTCGAGAGAGGCAGGAGGGAAGGATGTGAAGAGGGAGGGGGGAGGGGGTGGGACGGGACGGGAGCAGGAGGTGGAGGTGGGTGGGAGGCAATGTCCTTACGGATTTTGTCAATCTTTGAGGTGAAGAACGATGCAAGATCCTGAGCAGCAAAGGAAGAGGGCGGAGGAGGGCAGGGGGGTTTAAGAAGGGAGTCGAACATAGAGAAGATGTGTGCTGCAGGCTGCCATCCCTGCGCCGCCAGCAACCTTCTGGACCATGCCCCCTATGCATAGGGTTGGCATATATGCAAATTGTTAAGAGGACACTTATGAAAAATACAAGTTGCATTGGAGCCACTGAAGCCCTGCAACCTGTATTTCTCATAAGTGTCCTCTAAAAATTTGAATATATGGTATCTCTTCCCAAGCAAGCAGACATGACCTCTGGACGCTCCAGCCCTCGGAGCCCTAGGGGCATGGATCTGGCTCCTGGTGAGCTGAAGTTTCCCCACTTCCTGTCTAAGCAAACATGAAAGAAAAAGGAATACTGATCTCCATCTTACAGGCTGGAAAACCTGGGTGCAGAAGGGCTAGGCAAATTCTCCAAACTGTACGTACATCCAGTCAGTAGGAAAGCCAGATCTCCCAAGTCCCAGTGTGGTGCCTTATCCCTAGGCTCCTCTCTCCTCTTGTTAAATGGCTAGGTGAGAAGAATGCAAAGATCTGTCCTAACACCTTTTCCTTTTTGTGTCTCCAACAGCCAACACTGGGCCGGAGAGATGGGACATCCCCGAATGACAATGCCCCCCCAGAGGAGCCCTTCCCCTGGGTGGGGCCGAAGACAGTGGTGTTGCAGAAAAGCATGCAGGGGGGGTTTGGATTCACCCTCCGGCATTTCATCGTCTATCCCCCAGAGTCGGCAGTCCATTCCAATGTGAAGGTAGCTCTCCCTTGGCAATGGCAATCAACTGAGGCCGGGGGGGGGGGGGGATCAGAGTTCATTCCTATGGGGAAGCTACTCTGCATTTTAGGAGCAGGTCTGAATTCCACAGTAGGTTTAATATGGGAGTAGGGCTGGCAGCTGGGGTTGGTTGCAAACCAGAGGCTCCTTCTACTGGGGCAACCCAGAAGCAGAATCTTGGCTGAAGAACGATTTTTGGCAAGGCCATAAATGGGGACATGACCCAGAGCTAGACCGTTTCCCACTGCCTAAGTCTAAACTCTCACAACCGCCAAGATGCCTCCGACAAAGCCCACAATGATTATGATATCCAAGGATAGCCCAGCCAGCAGCAGTCTCCGGATCTGATGTATATGGACTTCTGCTGAACCCACATGCTGAATGTTCTTGCTTTCCTGGATCACTGTAAGCACCTCTGTAATTTGGTCTCAATACTTGGCAGTTGACCCTTCCCTGCCCTGTTTCCTTCTCTGATCCTGGCAACCAAAAGGTGTCTGTAATTTCTTTCCCTTTTCGTTCCAGGATCCATCATTCCAAAGCAAGTGTCTTTTTAACTCTTGCCATGCCACGGTTCATTTGCTCAACCCTTGTAGTCCTCCATAAATCTGCCATTCTTCTGTTCCACCCTTTAAAATATCTGTGGTCACATACAAAGTCCTTGCACTACTGTGACCTTCCTGTGGCCTAGTTGGGGATAGACCTGCTGTCCTGGATCCTATCAGACCGTAAGCTGTAAGGAGTTACTAAAGTGCAACAGAATAGCCGTACATGTCGGCATGAATGTGACATGCCTAGATCCAACTAGAAAGGGGCTGTGTTTCAATCCCTTTAGCTCAGAGATTGGGAATGTCTGTCCTGTGAGCCAAATCCAGCCCATGGCAGTTCTTGACAGACAGTTCCTGGATCCAATCCCTGTCCTCCAAGCACTGAAAAGGTAAGGCTCAGGGAAAGGGCGTGGAGATGTGGGCATATACTCAGTGATGTAGCTGCTTCCAGCCAGTAGGAGTAAAGATGCTTCCTTGAGATATTGGGAGGAAAAACTGTCGGAGGGTGTTTTTAGACCAGCACCTCCCCACCCATCATGCACGTTGTAGGTTGACATTTTCTCTACTGGGGCCCCAAAGAGTTGCCACTCACCCCTGCAGTCCTTCAAGAATGCATCCCATAATCCTGTGTATTGGGGAACTCCACAGAAAGGATTGGGGTGGTTTAAGGGTGTGGATGTAGATGAGCTTTCTGGGAAAGATCAAAGGCAGGGTATGGAGGAGCAGCATCCACCTGCTGGAGATCCCCATGCATATGAGACTTGCTACTTGTCAGGTGTTAATAATTTGCATTTTGTGAATTTAGTTAAGTGCTTCAAAGTGCTAGATCATCTAAGCATGTACACCTGCAACTTCTTACCTATGTGAATGTCTCTCTGTCTCTCCCTTGTCTCCTTTCCCATGTCCATTGTAGATTGTAAGCCCCTTGGGGCAGGGACCTGTCTCTAATTATGACAGTTTAGCACCAGGCACATTGCTTGTGCAATATAAATAATAATGCTAATAAGATAAATGTAGCTGACATGCTCACTTGGCATGGCCCGTCCTCCTGCTCTGCAGGAATGTGTTTAAACCTCAGCAAAAAGCAATCAAAGCCCTAAGCTGGGGCAGTCTGTCTAGACATGGCTTCATCCCCCTAGAATTCAGGCATGATGAGCCCTGAGTTTAAAGGGGGATATTAATTAAACTGATGCACAGTTTTGGCCGGCATGCATCATATTAAAAAAACAATCCTGCGTATGGAATGAGCGACATTATTTCCCTCCTCTTTCTTGCTTGACAGAAGAGAGAATGTCCTTTGTGTTGTTTAGGAAGAGCTAACTTGCCCTGAGCCATGGAAAGACTTCAGGGTTTATTTCCTAGATGGGTCCTCCTGCTTCGTGGGGTAATATCTCTTAGTCCTTGTCTGCAATATCTTTTTGAGAAACTGCAGCTGCCAAACCAAAGCAGGGATCCACCAATCTGGTGTTGGTAGCTGTGTCTAGATGTTAGCCACTTCACCACCACATGTCCCCACATCTGACCCGCTTGCACAACGCTTTTCAGTGGGAGAAACAATTACATTCTGACCTGTCACCGCCCCCCCTCCAAGCGGAGATCAGCATGTCTGCAGGAGCAAGGAGGATTTGTTGGAACATTATTTTGGACCTGCCTTCCTAGCTTTGCAAAGCTGCCTCTGCTTGCTCATGTGTGTGTAAATCCCCCTTCCCTCCACCCCTCACAAACCCCACCAAACTGTTTATTTTACTGATTGCCAGTGGCGGCAAATTCCACAGGTTTGTTACATGCTGTCTACAGCAAATTATCCGGTAGCAAGTTTACAGCTTTTCAGATTTACTGCCTGTCAGCTATGGGGTCTCTTCAGCTTCTCTACTGCAGGATCAAGACAGAGACATTGTTAGCTAACCACTCATTGTGATGTTGACTTCTCCCACCCACCTTCTTTCTAAGCCAAATAGACCCAAGTATTTTTAATGTCCTGTGTGCGACCTCTTAGACCTTTAAAACTTTTCTTGGGAATGAATAGTCTGTTTTCTTAATATGTTCCCAGTTCAGGAATGGACAACAGTGATAAGACCAGGACCAATCCAAACCAATAGTAAGAAGAACATAAGAGCTGCCATACTGGGTCAGGCGAATGGTCCATCCAGCCCAGTGTCCTGTCTCCAATAGTAGCAGCTTCTGTTCCCTATAGAGAAGTGTGCATATAGGCCATAGTGGAGTGATCCATACCCTGTAGTTCAGTTCTAGTTGCCAGCAGTCAGAGGTCTCATCCTTTGACCAGCTTAACTAATCGTGTTATATCCTCTAAGAACTTAATGAATTATTTTTTGAACCCAGTTATGTTGTTTGCCATCACAACATCCCCTGGTGATGCGTTCCACAAGTTAATTGTGTATTGTGTGGGGAAAGTGCTACCTTTTGGTTTGTTTTACATTTGTCGCCAGTTAATAGGGGGCCCAGTTAAATGGAGCCCCATTCATTTTTGTAACTAAGGTAATGAAAAGGAATGAATAAGCAAGCAGTATTTGTTTTCATTCATTTTTGTTTATTTTTTTTATTAAAAATAATTTTTTTTAAATCCGAAAATCACTGTGCATGTGCAGTGATTTTTATTTATTTTGTTAAAATTATTTTTGAAAAATAAAATGAAAAAATAAAAACGGTAGAGTCCTTTCTCCCTCTGTCTCCGGCTAATCCTCCGCGCGGGTAGCTCTGCAGATGGCCGCCGGGAGGCAGAAGAAGAAAACGCTTCACTGCGCCTGCGCAAGAGCTATCCCCCGGCAATCCTCAGTCCGTCTTCTGCCTTCAGGCCGTTTGGGTGCGCAGTTCTCCCTCTTGGGATTCTAAAAAGGAAAAAGAGGAAAGAAGATAAAGATTAATGATAAGGAGCTCGCAAACCGGTAGAAGGAATTAGGAGTGAGCGGTGGGGCTTGAAAAGGCGGCGTTTTCCCCGGTCTCCGGGTGAGCGCGGAGTGCCTGGCTGGTTCCTGCACAAAGCGCCCAGGAACAGGGGAGAGCGGGGCAAGGTGACAGACCCCGAAGGGAGCCCAGTTAGCCTCCCCCTTCCAAGGATCAGCACTGCACGGCGGGGGCTGTTCCTGCCGCAGCACAGATCCCATTCAGCAGCGCAGCAGCGCAGGCTGACGTGGAGGGGCCAAAAGAAAACGAGGTGCAGCAAGCGGCAACTCAACAGGAGAGCCCACGGGTGGACATGCCCTTCCTGGCATCCACTATGAAAAAGATATTGTGCTCACTGGATAAGTTATGGGAGTTACAATCTAAGGCCGTTTTTAAATGAGCGCAGTGGCGCCTGCGCTTGTTTTCAAAAGAGCCGGCAGTCCCTTCCACACGTGACGCTGCCGCCGAATATGCGCATGCGCGGGCGATGCACTTCCATTTCCGGCCGCGTATGACCAGTCTCGATCACCGACCCGGTCAGCTCATAACTCCTCATAATCCCCCGCCCCCCGGGAGCAGCTAGGCCAAAGGGGGGAAAAGTCTTGCATAAGGTGGGAAATAAGAGGAGAAAGGGCCCACAAGGGGGCGCAAGGCCAAGACTGTTAGATTCCTCTGGCTCCTTGGAGGACAGTGCCAAGTCTGAGATAGACTTGGAGCAGGAGTGGGATGAGAGTTAGGACTCAACTTCCCAGGAAGTATTACCAGACCCCAGGGATAGAGACAGACATTTCCCCCTCAACTACAAGGAGGAATTTATGGCCCAAGTCTCTTAAGACCCTCCAGCTGATGGGAAAGCCCGGAAAGGAGGACTCCTCAGATTCCCAAGAGAGATTACATCCCCTCCCTCCATGGCAGAGAGGCAGGGGTACCCCTGGACAAGGTGTTTGAAAAACTGGTCTTGCAAGAATGGAAGCACCCAGACAAGAACCAGAGGATGAATAAAACCCAGTCCTCCCTGTACTCCTTCTCCAGGAAGAAGGAACCAATGTTTAAGAACCCAAAGGTGGACGCAGCGGCAGTTTCCCTAACCCAACAAACGGTATTCCCCACCGAGGGCAACTGCTATTCTAGGGACCCCACAGACAGGGCCATAGATACAGCCCTGCGCATGGGCCTGGAGCTAATGGCTTCCTCCCTAAAAATTAGTATCATTTCTTCCTACGTGTCCAGAGTCCTACTAGCCTGGATGCAGGAAGCTCAGGACCCAGAGTTTACAGACAAGAGAGCCCAGGTAGTCTCATCCCGCATCTCTCTGGCAACGGCCTTTCTGGCAGACTCCACCATGGATTCCATGGGCTGGGCGGCACGAGCTCTAGGTAGCTCGGTGTCTGCCAGACGGAGGCTGTGGCTCAGGTCCTGCAAGGGGACATTACGGCCAAGAACCTGCCAGTAGCAGCGCCCTACAAGGGTCTAAAGTTGTTTGGCTTATGCCTAGACAAGGTGCTTGCGGATGCAAATGATAAAGCTAAACACAAGAACCTACAGCAAGTAGGGGCTAGGAAAAGTTTTTTTCGCAGCACATCTTACAAACCCAGGGGAGGATTTGGGGCTTTCAGAAAGTTTCAGGGACAAGCCAGAGAACCATCATCAAACATGCGTTTTCGATACAGGGGCAACAGGCAGGGGCCCAGATTCGAGAAGCACAAGCAAAAGAACCCCAGTCCCATCCAACAGAAACAGAATGCATGACTATGCAGAGGAGTTGTAGGTAGGGGGCAGGCGACAACTTTTCTCAGACCTCTGGGGAGAGTCAGTGGCAGATACATGAGTGAGAGACACAGTAGCCCATGGCTATCGTATAGAACTGCTATACGATAGCAGTCGTATAGCTATCGTATAGCTATACGATACAGCTATACCCCCCCCCCCCCCCAAAGCTTTATTGCTTCTCCTGTTTCAAACTCTCAAGAAAAGCACAGTGCCATGACTGGAGAAATTAAAAGACTTTTAGATATCAAGGCCATAGAACCAGTCGCCCAGCAGCAGGCAGGTCAGGGCCTGTACTCTATAATCTTTCTAGTTTCCAAGAAGGCAGGATCTTGGAGAGTGGTTTTGGATTTGAAACAGTTAAAAACAAAGCAGTAAAACCTCAAAGATTCAAAATGGAGACTCTAACTTCCATCTCCCAATGCCTAAAGCTAGGGCACTTGATGACTTCCCTAGACCTTTGGGAAGCATATCTCCATATACCAATTTGGCAGCCGCACAGGAAGTGGCTATGTTTTTGCTATCAGGACAGGCATTACCAGTTCAGGTCTCTCCCGTTCGGCCTGTCATCAGCTCCAAGAACGTTCACCAAAGTTTTGATACCCTTGGTAGCGAACCTCAGGCAGGAGGGGATCCATCTGTACCACTACCTCGACGACCTATTGATCAGAGCCCACTCCCACACGAAGATCCTGGCGGATGTGGACAGAACAATAGTTTATCTCCATTCGCACGGCTTTCTGATCAACGAGGAAAAGAGCCACCTCTCCCCAGCTCACAAATTGGAACATCTAGGCGTCATCCTAGATACAACCTCAGGATGGAACCGCCTTCATTCCACTCCGCAGGCAACACAAGATTCAAGCTCTTATCCGCCTCTTGCATCATCAGAAGAGAGCAAGGTTGAAGAGTCTGGCCCAACTTCTAGGTCTGCTGATATCGTGCACCAGACAGGTACAGTGGGGCGGGGTTCACCTCAGGCCCTTGCAACAGCTGCTGCGGCCTATGCACTTAGAACTCACGTGAGGCACCAATCCCTGGGTATCCATCCCTCAAGGGTTCGCTCGATCAATGTCCTGGTGGTTAAGGGCGGAAACGTTCACCACAGGGACCGCCCCCCTTAGCAGAACCTTCTCGAGAAGTAGTGACCACGGACGCCAGTCTAGCGGGATGGGGAGCACACTCCGGATCCAAATCACTACAGGGTCTATGGAACAAGAGGGACCAAGCCCACAGCATCTATTTTTTGGAATTGAAGGCGATCAGACTAGCCTTACAACACCTGGAACGAACTATCCGCAATTGACATGTGCTGGTGTATACAGACAATGTAACAGCCAAGGCTTACGTAAACCACCAAGGGGGCTCCAGGGCTCCAGCACTACACAGAGAAGCAATGACATTCTCATGGGCACAAGCGAACATTCTGTCCCTAAAAGCCCTTCATATCAGGGGTCAAAGCAACACTCGGGCAGACTGGCTCAGCTGAACATCGATCGATCCCCACGAGTGGACCCTACACAGGGAGGTCTTCAAGGACCTAGTTTCAAGATTTGGGCTTCCAATGGTGGACCTATTTGCCAATCAAGAGAACACACAACTACTGGTCTTCATGTCCAAGACTCCATGCAGGACAGCATTGGCTGTGGATGCTCTGAATCACACCTGGTCAAAGGGCTTACTCTATGCCTTTCTACCCACGCCTCTGATAGCGAGAACATTGTCAAAACTCATCAGGGAACAAGCGTATCTTCTCCTGATAACACCGTGGTGGCCAAGAAGACCATGGTTTTCAGACCTGATAGAGCTAAGCATCAAGCATGTGAACCTACCATTGAGACTGGACCTTCTCAGTCAGGGCCCGATCCTATGCGAGAACCTTCACGTATTAAGACTAACTGCGTGGCTCTTGAACGCTCAGCCTTGAAGAGGAAAGGGTACTCAGACGCAGTCCTGTCAACCCTGCAGCAAGTCAAGCGACCAGCTACGAGAAGGGCTTTCGGAGTAACCTGGAAAACCTTTGCTCTGTGAGCTACTCAGAAGGGGTACGATCCATGCAAATTGGAGATCGCAGTCATTCTTCAATTCTTACAGGATGGGTTAGATAGGGGCCTAAAGCCTAACACCTTGGCAAGACAAGCAGTAGCAATTGACTCAGTGTTCAGAGCAGTGGCAAATAAACGGGTTTCTTCCCATAAGCATGTTGAAGGCAGCCAGAGCAATCTCTCCACCAGGGGTGCACAGATGCCCTTCTTGGAGTTTAAACCTCGTGTTAGATGCTTTAACAAAGCCTCCTTTTGAGCCATTAAAACATGTATCCTTATACATGCTATCCCTAAAGGTAGTCTTCCTTGTGGCTGTCACATCAGCTAGAAGGGTGTCAGAATTGGGGGCGCTCTTGATGGAAGAAAATTTTTGTGTCTTCCAGGAGCAGTCAGTGGTCCTTAGGACGGACCAGGCCTTTATTCCTAAGACCAATTCTCTTTTTCACCAATCTCAGGAGATTTCGTTACCCTCCTTTTGTCCTAACCCTAGTCACCCAAAAGAAAGGATATGTTAGATGTGCGGAGGGCTCTAAAAATTTACCTGGCAAGGGTAAATTTACCTGGCAAGGACTAGGACTATTAGAGCCACGACAGCCTTGTTTATCAACATCAGACCAGGGCAGGGAGGGTCGAAGGCTTCAGAGACGCTTTTATTCAAGTGGGTGAAGCAGTGCATTGTGGAGGCTTATAAAGCAAAGAACAAAGTCCCTCCTATCCAAATATGGGCCCATTCAGTTCGAAGTGCCGCTACTTCTTATGCCTTTAAGCAAAGGGCCTCCTATGACGAAATATGCAGGGCAGCCACCTGGTCTTCCCTGCATACCTTCGTTAAACATTTCAAGCTCCACGTGTTCAAGTCCGTAGATGTGGCGTTTGGCAGAAGGGTACTACAGGCGGTGTTTGATTCTCCGGGCACTGTTTGTCCCCACCCTTAGAGTTTTTTAGGGGCTCGGGTATATCCTGTGCGGAGGAATAGCTGGAGACATAGGGAGAAAGGAGAATTAGTCACCTACCTCAGTGAATTCCTTTCTTCTCTGTCTACGGATAATCCTCCAACCCACCCTGCCAAACAGCAATATATAGGGGTATTGCCTTATCTCAGGGGTCGTCAAGTTTTATAGAGTTGAAAGCGTTACACAGATCTTAAGGCCTACAGTTACAGGTGGTTAATCTGTGGTCAAGTTTCTAGTTTTGTTTAAGGACTATGCCCTCGGCTAACATATGGGCTGAGGATTGCCAGGGGATAGCTCTTTGCGCAGGCACAGTGAAGCGTTTTCTTCTTCTGCCTCCCGGCAGCCATCCGCAGAGCTACCCATGCGGAGGATTATCCGTAGACAGAGGAGAAAGGAATTCACCAAGGTAGGTGACCAATTCTCCTTTTACCCCCCCCCCCCCCCCCCCCCCAAAACAAAGGGTTTTTTGTAAACGAAAATGATGTGCCTTCTTCCCTGAAGACTCTGGATCCAAGTCCTTCTTGGGTGTACATTAGAGGTCTGCCTCCAGTCCACTCAGCTACAAATGGGTGCCCAATCCATTGGTTTGGGGAAGTCCCATATGGTCGGACATGATGCTGGCCACATCATACCCTTGTGTGCTGTAGGCCACAAAAACTTTAACCACACCAGTTTGATGGGCCGCATATTGGATGAACTTGGATTTTTGTTTTGCCTTAGTGTTGAGATCTGTGCAGGGCTTTGCTCCTGCTCTAAAGCAGTTTTTTTTCCTAAGTCATTTCCTTTCTCTTATCATCCTGTTTGACTTGGAAATCAAACAGCATCTTGTCTCCAGGTGTCCTTTGATCGTTCCAACAGCCGTTTTTTATTTACAAGCCCTAAACTTCCCTGAATAACACCCAACAGTTCCCTTCTCCTCCAGGCCAGCTGAGCATTCCAGGGGAAAGCAAAGCTCTGAAGAATTTCTAACAGAGCTTCCAGCAGTGAGATTGGGGTGTAAGTAGGTTGGAATCGGCCCTGGTGCAGAAGATGGAATGCCCCTCCATCACCCTCTCCCCGCAGCAAGGAATGTAGCTGTGCCACTGAGCATGGGGGCCCTAGACTTGTGGACCCCAGTGCAGCTGTACCATCTGTCGCTATTATAGCTACACCCTTCATTGCAATGAAGCAACTGCTGTAGCAAAGCACAAAAACATCTGGCACTGAGATGCGACTTACCTTGTTCTCATTGCAGCAGCTGGAAACATCTGACACCAGCACACAACTGTTACACAGCTCAGCTCAGAGACAGAACTGTGCTACCTTTTGGTATGTTAGTTTTCAGGAACTGAGATGTGACTGTATTACCTTGCTGAATCAAAGCACAGGGCCCAGATGGCACAGGCACTGACTGATGGCAGCTGTATTGGTGCTGCTGTGTCATAGTGCGGGATCTGAGGAGCCCCAGTTTTGAGGTGCAGCTGTGCTGCTTATGGGCCAGGGGAGGCTCCTCCATACAAGCAAATGGGCACTGCCCCACTAAAGCTGTGGCTACTGCAGGGAAGTGTGTAACATATTGCTGGTTATAGGTGACTCCAGCTAGAGACAGGCACACATATGAGACTCTATTATAAGTGCAATCAGTATTATATCAGCATTCCAGGAAGAACATCGTGATCAACCCACAACAGCAGATTCAAATTCTTAAGGAACTAGTCTGCAGATTCACCAGTCTATCTTAATGGTCCTCTGTCTGTCTGTCTTAATGGTCCTCTGTCTGTAATTACGCCCAAGTTTCAGCTGCAGGATCTCAGCAGCCAAGACCACAGAGCACTGGCTCTGCCATGTAATGACAAAGCAGAGAAGGGGCATGCGCACGCACATACACATGTATGTCTTGTGATCCTTGCCCATATAGTTTTGGGGTTGGGAATTTTCAGTACATCATAGGAAGCTGAAAGGGAGGGGCTGGGCTGGGAGCAGTCGAACAACAGCTGTTCTGCCTCAGCCTTTTATTGAGCAAGGGGTGAGCTTCACTGGGCATCTCTGGGGTGAAACACTGGCTGCCTGAATGACACATGCTCTGTTGTGCCTTTGGAATGCCCCCCACTTCCCCCCGCAGCAGGGAATGTAGCTGTGCAACTGAGCATGGGAGCCCTAGGCTCCTGGGCCCCTGTGCAGCTGCATCATCTGTCGCTATTATAACTACGTTCTTCACTACAATGAAGCAACTGCTGTAGCAAAGCAGGTTAGGGGAGGGGCTACAGGCAGGCTTGGTGTCTCCATGGTGAGTTCCTATGGAGGAATCCAGCCAATGAGAGTAATCTTCGGGTGAAGTTCGTATTGCCCCTAGCCAATGGCAGCAGAAAATAGGGCTGCCAGGGTTGGAACTTGCTTTGTGCCTGGCTGAGCTTGCACCAGGCGACTATTAGCAGAGGGGAATCCAGAATCACCATTTTGCTGGTTGTCTGGCTTGCTGTCAGTCTCAGGCGCCTTCGGCGCAATCGCCGCCAGGGCGCCCGCCCCGCAGGGCCACCCACACCCCCCCAGGACGCACGGCCAGACGCGCAAGAGTCCGAAGGCGTGGCCCGCCCCAGCGGCGCGCAAAGGGATCCCCGACGCACGCCCCCACTTCCGGCAACAGAACCAGGCCCGCCGCCGCTGTCAGCACAGGGGGCGGGGCCTGGTCCAGCGCGGCGCTCTCAGCGCCTTGAGGCACGCAGGCAGGGCGGGGCCTGCCCTACAAAAGCCGGCGCCGCATGCTGGGCGGCGCCGGTGATCTGAAACTGGCCCCCTGGTGTGCACGCTGCCGAGTGCTTCTTGTCTCCTTCCTCGAACCCTTCCTGAGTGTTGTTCCTGTCCCGTGTGCCTGCAAGATTCTGAGTAGCTGTGGTCGTGGTGAGTGTTCCCTTGTGTTTTGTGTAGTGCGTGGGTGAGTGTGTGAGTGAGTGGGAGAGTGGGTGAGCGGAGTGCTTGGAGCCCTTTCCCTTCCCCCCTGGGGGGGGAGTTTCCTCCCCGTAGTGCGATAGAGTGTCTGCCCTGTTCCCCCTGTTCCTTGGGCCTGCCTCCCCCTCTCCTCACGACAACCACGCACCCCCTTTCCCCCTGGTGTAAGCAAGTCGCGAGTAACGTGGTTGAACGGTGGGCAGGGTTCCCCGGTCTTCACTCTTCGGCGCCCTATGATGATAGGGGCCTCCGTTCCAGGTGCATAAGCCCAGGGAACAACGGCCCACACACTATCCTGACGGGCATTCTCCCAGACTCCTTCGTGCCGAGGAGGTGGGACCCGGGTTGCCCGTGTCGCACGCCACGTGTAGTGAAAGTCCTCTCCTACCCATTCCCCCTTCTCCTCGACGCCACCGTCCTTCCCATACCCCTGACAGTATCACCGGCACCCTTCGTCCTCTCTTGGAGAGTAGGACGCCTTAAAAACATGAGTACCGCCCAAGAGTTGGCCGAACTAGTACAAGCAGTGCGGTCCTTAGCGATGGAAATGCACGATGTAAAGGCAAAGCAGGCGGAATTAGAAAACGCACTAGTAGCTCAAACTACAACCCAAGCCTTAGCAGGGGCTGCACCCCCTGCTACCAGACCCGTAACGAGAGAAGGAGTTGTGGATGCAGGAGCAAGCGCCCCTCGAGAACCTAAGACGCCCCCCATAGAAAAATTTTGTGGGGATAGACACCACTTTCAGGGGTTTCTCGCCTTGTGCGAACTTACGTTCTCCGTGCAACCCCGAACGTACGCCCACGATCGGGGAAGAGTGGCCTTTGTTATTGGCCATCTGGGGGGAGTGGCATTGGAATGGGCCACTACGCTCCTTAAAGGGAGGAGCCCCCTGCTTGAGGACTATGGGGACTTTGTTAGAGAGTTTGCCCGCCTCTTTGACCATCCACATCGTCGGCGGGATGCGGAAACCGCCATCTTGAATATTCGCCAAGGGAAACAGGCCGTGGTGGAATATACCACCCGCTTTCAACAGCTTGCTTTTGAACTAGGATGGTCCAAAGATGCCTTGCGAGTGATTTTCCGAAAGGGCTTGAATGATGAAATCAAGGACCAGCTTGCCTTTACCATGCTCCCGGACACCTGGGAACAGGTGTCAGCACTTGCCCTACAAATCGAGGACCGCCTGGCAGAACGTCGACAGGAAAAACGTTTTGAGGTTCGTCCAGCTTATACGCCCCGTCCAACTCCGGTAACCCACCCAATAGTAGAGGGGACACGGAATGCTGAACCGGAACCAATGCAGCTAGGGGCGGTAAGGGGTCCCTTAACCCCAGAGGAACGCGAACGACGTCGACGATCGCGAGCCTGCTACTATTGTGGAGGAACCTCCCATTTTATCCGAGACTGCCCAACTCGAAACACCTCTCGAACCTCGGAGGGAAACGCTACGGGCCGAGGGGCACAGGGAGGACCTCGGCCATGAAAATCATTCCCTCCGCATTCGGCACTGGATGCAAACATTTCCGAATTCCCCTCCTACTGCAAGTGCGAGCCTCTTGTTCCCTTGTAACCTGGGCCCTTGTTGATTCCGGAGCGTCCAGCAGCTTTATCGATCACGGCCTGGTGTGCCGTTATCGGATTCCCACTGATGCGAAGGAACAACCGGAGGCAGCCCACACCATTGATGGCTCCCCTCTCATCTCGGGACCCATCACCCGACAAACTACCGCCCTGTTGTGTAGCATTGGCAACCACCAAGAACGCCTAACCTTTGATGTGGTCTGCACGCCGTTGTTCCAAGTGGTCCTGGGCTTACCCTGGTTGCGAAAGCATGACCCTCACATTACTTGGACCCAACACCAACTGCAGTGGCGGTCACCGCAGTGTCGTGACACCTGCTGCAAGGCACCTCCTCCGAGGGAAAAGATTGGCCTACTGGGAGCCACTAGTCCTGAGAAGCTCCAATTACCCCCAGAATACAAGGACTACGAGGATGTCTTCAGCGTCCAAGCAGCCATCTCTTTGCCCCCCCATAGGGCTTATGATTGCCCTATTGAGTTGCAACCAGGAACGGAACCCCCCTACGGTCGGATATATGCGCTGTCCACTCCTGAACTACAAGTGCTGCGTCAATACTTAGACGAGGCTTTAGAAAACGGGACCATTCGCCATTCTAGCTCCCCAGCCGGGGCACCCATATTCTTTGTTCCCAAGAAGGATGGAGGCCTGCGCCCTTGCATTGATTACCGCGGATTGAATGCAGTAACTATTAAAAATCGTTACCCTCTCCCCCTGATCCCTGAACTCCTCAATAGACTGCAAGGAGCCTGCATTTTCACCAAGTTGGATTTACGTGGAGCATACAATCTGGTGCGCGTCCGAGAAGGGGATGAGTGGAAAACGGCCTTCCGGACCCGCTACGGGCATTTTGAATACTTAGTGATGCCGTTCGGGTTAGCAAATGCGCCCGCCACCTTCCAGCACCTCATCAACGACATCTTACGAGACTTGTTAGACCTCTTCGTAGTCGCCTACTTGGATGACATTCTTATCTTCTCAGAAACCTGGGAGTTACACGTAACACAGGTCCGTCAAGTTCTCCAACGGCTGCGTACTCACCACCTATACTGCAAACTCGAAAAATGCGTCTTCCACGTCAGGACCATTGAATTTTTAGGATTCGTAATCTCCCCTGAAGGGATCCGTATGGACCCCAAGAAAATAGAGGCCATTCAACGGTGGCCGCCACCTAAGGCCATTAAGCCCCTGCAACGGTTCCTCGGTAGTGCCAATTACTACCGACAATACATTCCCGATTATGCGCAAATCACCCACCCGTTGACACAACAATTAAAAAAGGGGCAGAGTTATTGTTGGGGACCCGCACAACAACAAAGTTTCCTCACCCTTAAGAAGGCCTTTATGGCGGCACCCATCCTACGACACCCGGACTTTCATATTCCGTTTCAAGTAGAAGCGGATGCTTCAGATCGGGCGCTGGGAGCAGTCCTTTCCCAAGAGGATCCTGAAACTCAACGTATGCTACCCTGCGCGTATTACTCTCGGCAATTAACGCCTGCCGAACAAAACTATACTATTTTTGACAGGGAGTTATTGGCCATCAAGGCAGCCTTTGGAGCATGGCGGCACTACCTGGAAGGGGCCCAGCACCCCGTGAAGGTAGTTACCGACCATAAAAACTTAACCTACCTGCAGACTGCACAGATTACCAATGGGCGCCACGCGCGATGGGCGCTCTTCTTTGCTCGTTTTACCTTTACCATTACCTTCCGCCCAGGGAAGTTCAATGCGCTAGCAGACGCCCTCTCTCGATATGCTGAAGGAGCATCCGCGGATCGTAAAGAACAAGGACCCCTGTTGGAGCGAAAAGTCTTCGCTGCAATTATACCCTCGCAGGACAGTCTCCAGCGCGCCACCGCCCGAGAACTACCCTCTGAGGTGGAGCCGACAAGTGGACTTGAAGGGAGCCTCCTGAAAAAAGACGGACGTATCGTGATACCTCCCTCCTGGCAGAGCTATATTCTATGGGCCCATCACGACGCCCCCTTAGCAGGGCACCCAGGCTGGAAACGTACTCAGCAACTGATTCGTCGCAAATTTTGGTGGCCCACTCTCTCGGCGGACGTCCAACAGCACGTCGCCAAGTGCCCCACCTGTGCCCGCACAAAAATACCACGGCAAGCGCAAGCCGGATTATTACAGTTAGTCGAGCCCCCCCAAGGACCTTGGCAACGAGTGGGGCTCGACTTCATAGTGGAACTGCCTGCTTCACGCGGTTACACTGTAGTATGCGTAGTCGTAGATCATTTCACTAAAATGGCACATTTCATTGCTTGCAAAGGACTTCCTTCAGCTTATCGAACGGCGCTGTTATTCATACGGCACGTAGTCAAACTCCACGGGTGGCCTCTTGAGATTGTTAGCGATCGAGGATCCCAATTTACCTCTCGTTTCTGGAAGGCCCTTTTCTCGGCCCTTCACATCCAAATCAAACTAACCACCGCCTACCACCCCCAAGCAAACGGCCAGGTAGAGCGCATCAATCAAAATTTCGAACAGTATCTCCGCTGTTATATAAATTTTCTCCAAGATGATTGGTACGCCTGGCTTCCTCTTGCAGAGTTTGCCCACAACAATGCCCCCAATGCTTCCTTAGGGGAATCACCTTTTTTTGTAAATTACGGCTTCCATCCCCAGATTGCCATCTCCGATCTTCCAGCCACCCACGTTCCGGCGGCAGGAGCCTTAGTCCAACATATACATGAAATACAAAACCTGGCAAAGGATACCTTACAAAAATCCCGCCAACAGTACAAACAGCAGGCCGACAAACATCGCCGCGCGACGGCCCCCCTCCAACCAGGAGACTACGTTTGGATCTCCCGCCAACATTACCCATCTCAACGCCCCTCCCGGAAGCTAAATGATAGATACTTTGGACCCTACCCCGTGGAAAAACGGATTAATGATGTTACTTATCGCCTTGCCTTACCCCCGAGACTCAAGATCCACCCAACCTTTCATATTTCCCTACTTAAACGCGCTGCTCCACCAGAACTGGCCGAACAATCTTGCGACTCCCTTCCCACCGACCCCCCGGGATCACAAGAGTATGAAGTTCGGGCCATCCTTGACTCCAAACGGCGCTATGGGAAATTGCATTATTTCATTGACTGGGTAGGATATGGACCAGAAGATCGCTCCTGGGAACCTGCATCCATGGTCTCGGCTCCGCGCCTCATCCGCCTCTTTCACATTAGGCACCCGGAAAAACCCGGACCTTGGCAGGGGTTTCGACGGGGGGCTTGTGGGGGGGGTACTGTCAGTCTCAGGCGCCTTCGGCGCAATCGCCGCCAGGGCGCCCGCCCCGCAGGGCCACCCACACACCCCCAGGACGCACGGCCAGACGCGCAAGAGTCCGAAGGCGTGGCCCGCCCCAGCGGCGCGCAAAGGGATCCCCGACGCACGCCCCCACTTCCGGCAACAGAACCAGGCCCGCCGCCGCTGTCAGCACAGGGGGCGGGGCCTGGTCCAGCGCGGCGCTCTCAGCGCCTTGAGGCACGCAGGCAGGGCGGGGCCTGCCCTACAAAAGCCGGCGCCGCATGCTGGGCGGCGCCGGTGATCTGAAACTGGCCCCCTGGTGTGCACGCTGCCGAGTGCTTCTTGTCTCCTTCCTCGAACCCTTCCTGAGTGTTGTTCCTGTCCCGTGTGCCTGCAAGATTCTGAGTAGCTGTGGTCGTGGTGAGTGTTCCCTTGTGTTTTGTGTAGTGCGTGGGTGAGTGTGTGAGTGAGTGGGAGAGTGTGTGAGCGGAGTGCTTTGAGCCCTTTCCCTTCCCCCCTGGGGGGGGAGTTTCCTCCCCGTAGTGTGATAGAGTGTCTGCCCTGTTCCCCCTGTTCCTTGGGCCTGCCTCCCCCTCTCCTCACGACAACCACGCACCCCCTTTCCCCCTGGTGTAAGCAAGTCGCGAGTAACGTGGTTGAACGGTGGGCAGGGTTCCCCGGTCTTCACTCTTCGGCGCCCTATGATGATAGGGGCCTCCGTTCCAGGTGCGTAAGCCCAGGGAACAACGGCCCACACACTATCCTGACGGGCATTCTCCCAGACTCCTTTGTGCCGAGGAGGTGGGACCCGGGTTGCCCGTGTCGCACGCCACGTGTAGTGAAAGTCCTCTCCTACCCATTCCCCCTTCTCCTCGACGCCACCGTCCTTCCCATACCCCTGACACTTGCTTGCTTTTCTTCCAGTGGGGAAGCTCTCCTGAGGAAATATGGCATAGGACTCTTTGCTGCAGCACAGCTTCAGAGGGGAGTCAATGGGTTTGTGGGTGGGGGTTTGTGTGAGAGCTAGGGACTGGGATAGGGAAGGTGTTCAAATTGTAGCCACATAGCTAGTATTTTGTAAAGTACAGTTTTGTTTCTTGAATTCCAACTGCAAAAGATTCCAGGTGTAATCAATTATTTTTATAAGAGACAGCAACACCATTTTCTGAGACTTGATAGCTTGTACGATCTTTCCTGCCACTAAGGTGTATGGTCCCTCAGACATTGCTTTGAGCTTTGCCCTCTTCTGTCTTTAATGCTCAATGGGAAAACTCACTTGGTTTTGTAAAAAAAAAAAGTCTTGCTGCTTATTAAGTTCTAGTGGCTTCTATGAGATAATTCATTTAAGGATTTAAATGAATTTTAAAAAAGAAAATGCAGATTTAGATGCTGTTGGTATTTGATTTTTCTCTAGACTGGCTCTGGAATTTGATCATCTTGTTTTAAAGTGCAAAACTTGTATGCCTATGCGTAAAAGCTTTCAGCTTGGTCAGTTGTTTATGAATGTGGTTTTATTGGCTCTTACTACTACTTATTCCTTTATGCTTTGCTGTAATCCTACAGCATTTCTTCATGATGTGGAGAAGTTTTATATGAAGTTTTATAGGGAGATTCTTCTCATTGGGATTACCCATCAAATGGAGCTTCTATAGAGCTTCTTAATCTAAAACATTTCTTGGTAGTTTTGTCTCCTTTAATTTTATGCGTAACGTTGTCAGACTTCCTGACAAAAGTACATATCCTGGGGGGTTTTGGTGTTGTTAAACCCTTTCATTTCCCCTTGAGTGCAATTCTTAGATAAGACAGCTCATGTGCTAATGAACCTTAATCTAAGTCCCATAGAAGTGAATGGGATTTGTTCTTGTGCTAACTGCTAGCATGCATATGCAAGGGCAGGACTTGAACTGTAGCCATCCAGCAGGTAAAATGGCTACTTTGCTGTAGCCATCCAGCACGTAAAATGTACAATATGGCCCAGCAGACGGTAGTCCTGTTCTGTGGGCTGTGGTTCTGTGAGGGCTCTCTCTTGCTATCTCAGGAAAGGTCAACAGTTGGGCAGGTGGCTTCTGGCAGCAAGCAACTGAGCAAGGTTGGAGAAGGGCTGCTTTGTCAGATCAGGGCAAACAGAAAACGTTCTTTCCAAAATGAGTCGTCAGGGAGTGGAAGGAGGAGGGGGGAAAGGCTGTGGAGCAGTAGCATTGTTCTTCTTGGTCATCAGTTTTTCACAGAACCATTGTCAGTCACTGCATTTCTGCCCCTCTTCTTGTTAGGAGAGAGAGAGAGGGTTTAGGGATAGCTTGCAAGTTTAGTCTGTGGGTTTGGTTTGTGTCTGATCAGGGGCTCTCCTGCAGCTGGATCTGAGGAACAACTTTGCCTTTTTGAACCATAATTGTCTGGCTGAAAGAGTAAGACACACATCTTAGCAGAAGACAACTTGTCTTGCCTTTCCTCATGCAGTAATCCATCCTGCTTTCTCCCAAGTTCTAAAATGTTTGTATTTCCTGTGTAGGCCAGACTGAAGGAAACATGAAACAAATTCTCCTCTATTTAGTTGAGTGTCTTGCTCCTGCAGCCAGATGATTTCAAGCCCAAAAGGCAAACTTTGTCAGATAAGGCTTCAGAAAGAGTCTCTGGTATAGATACATAACAAACTCAGATGTTGAACTTGCAGCCTATCCCAGAAGCATGCACTCTGCTGTGAAGAGGGCAGAAATTCATTCAGTGTGTGTGTGTTTTTTAAAAATTCACTGTATATTCTATAGTAACGTGTCAAATTTTAAGTGGCCCTGCCCCAAGTGGCCCAGCCCACTGCGCTACCAGCCTAAACGTTCACCAGCTGCCACTGCTGTGAGGTGGAGTTTTCTTTATGTGATGTCTGTATATCAAGACTAGATGTTTTTGCCTCTCTGGGACACCATCACACTGTGACTTAACTGTGTTACCATAGGCCAGGATTGGCCAAATTGTGTCTCAGGAGCCACATGTAGCTCTTGATCAGCTCAAGTGTGGTGACTGGCCATTCCTTGGCCCTACTTTATCTTAATGATCCTCTCTGTCGTCTTTGCACCTGAGTTTCAGCAGCTGAATCACAGCTGCTCCTCAGGATCTCAGCAGCCAAGACCACAGAGCACCAGCCCAATGACAAAGCAGAGACACTCTGTGTGCGTTGTCTTGTGGCTCTTGCCCATATGGCTCTTGAGTTTGGGAATCTTGGCCACCGCTGCTGTAGGATTCCACTTACCAACTCCTATAAGAGGTTATGGACTCTTAACCCATGCAGAAACTACAGCCTGAAATTTTGTGCTAACCATGCAAGAGCAGTTCCTATTAGTCTTAAAAATTGACAGATATTAACCCCTGCTGTGTTGTAACGTGCTCCAGGAAGCTCTCCCACAGAGACATGACTGCATCCCCTTGTAGATTACAGTGAGACGATCTGAAATCCTTGCAGTGAGTCAGAGTTGCATTACATCTGGCTGTGTTATGGTGTGGTGTGGTATCCGTTTGTGATGCTGAGCCCTTCACCACCACCATGGCTGCATGCTGCGAAGCTAATGATGTTGTCCTGGGTGACAAACTCTCCATAGGATATCAGATACTCAACCTACTCTGGGGAACCACAGTCCCCCCCCCTCTCCCCCTGCATTTTGGCACATTGCCTCCCATACCATGGCTCTGCCCAACTCCTTCCCCCCCTTTGAAAAGCCAGAACCCCAGGCGCCTGTACCGAGCATCCCCTCCCACCAGTGATATTTGCTGACATCCCTTTCATTCAGATTAAGCGTCTGGTGGGGAAGTGCTGTCCATGCAGGACCGAGCCAGCTCCCCTGGGCTTCCAAGCGAAGCCCTCTGCTTTGTCATTTCAGAAAGGGAAAGTGGGCTCCTGCCAGGCGAGTTCAAAGCCTTTTGGGAGAGACGGGGTTTAAATGGTTCTTTCTCCTCCTTTTCTGCAGCGTCAGCTTCATCTGGACAAAGGGGAGACTGTATTTGAGAGCTTTGCAGTGTGGACAGCCCCTTCCCCTGGTTCCCCAGCCCATGGTGGAGTTTTCTACTGCCCCCTGCTGGCCTTCTCTAAGTTATGCTTTGTCCCCTGCACATCTCCTTTGCCCAGGTGTATGGTATCTGTCCTGCGCATTCCCCAGTCGCTAGTGGGTCTTATCCAAACACCCCATAAGACAGAGAAGTATCAGCGGAACTGAGACACTCAGACTAAGGATTTTCTTGATATTACTGTTAAAGTGATGCTTGGGCTTCTGAGATTTTTAATCTCTGAATTTTTTTAAATGGTACTTAAGTGGCACCTAAGATCCCTATGTTGGGCATTTAAGGGGCAGGTCTGTCAGTTTGCTTGGGTAGCAGACGAATAGAGGTTTGGGCAGATCGCTGCTGAACAGGGATTCACTTAATGAATGTATAAATTTAGCCCTAAATGATGACTGTGGCCCAAGGTTGCATGGGAAACGTGTGGCTGGGCTGGGTACTGAGTCTCAGTGTAGTGCCTTATCATCTACGCAAGGGATTGGGACCCTTTCCCCAATTGTGGACCACTTTCGTATTTGGCAGAAGTCTGTAGGTCAGATAGGGGTTAAGGGCTCTTGCTGTGTGGAGCTGAAGGGATGGTCTCAGGATGGGAAGAGACAGGTGTGGGAAGGGAGCAGAGGGGCCAAAGGTGCTCCTCAGGGTAAGAAAACAGAAATGAGGGGTGCACTGAAAGCGTAACATCTGATGAAGTAGGTAATTCCCTATGGAAGCTCATGCCTCCTCCTACCAGTTTGTCTCTTTAGTTTATTGACATTAGCACCAGCTTTCTCCAAGGCCAACAAAATAACAGAAGTATAAACAGAAACAGTAAAAATAATATAAATCAAGGGCATCAGACCTATATCAGTAGATATTGGTGCCTAACTCTCTAAAGTGCAATCCTGCTACCTTTTCTTTCACTGAGAAAGGAAGGCACTAATGTACCTTTTGAGGATATTCGCCCCGGTCTCCCGGCACCCCGTTACCCACTTATTTACTGGTCTCTTACCCGCTGCCACCACCCCAGAGCTTTTTATTTATTCAGATTCCGGCCTCATCCCTCTGAGGAGAATGAGACCTATTCTGCTTCTTTATAACAGTCAGGCTCACGAGCCTGTATAACACAGTTCCCAGTTTCTGCCGCCCAAGCATACAGAGGCATATTTGAAGCATCTGGCCTAAACTGGTCCCTCAGATCTAACATTCAATTACTTACAGCTTCAGGTGCTCCTTTGCCTTTTAGCAAAGGGGTTCAGTCCTTAGGTTTAGTTTAATCCCAACAGGCCAGGAGCCATTCCCTTAGCTCCTCAGCACCAGATCAGTGTCCAGAGCAAACAGAAGACAAAATGGAAGAGAACTCTGAGAGGTGTGGCTTTTCTTTTTAAAAGCCCCTTACCCCTCAATTGTGATTGGTCCTTGGGAAGTTACCTGGCTGTACCTTCCCCTGGTATTGCGAAATCCTGCCTAGTAGCAACTGGAAGCCAGCGTGTCAGTGAAGGTCAGCTGGAAAGGGCAGGGCTGCTCCTGGCAGCTTCTGCCACAGGGGCTACATCTGTGGGCCAAATCCATAATTTGGAAAGGGGACGTGTAACAAAAGACCACAGGATGTATTTAGCTTGTGGGCCTGAAGTTCCCCACCTGTTCGTTAGGTTATCTTTTGTATTTCTGTTGCACATGTTGCTTCCTAGAGGTCTCTCTGCTGATGCACCATGTGAGATTTCCACCCTCCTTTCATAATACAGGGTCAAAATACCACAAATCTGCTAAATTGCTAAAATTAACTAACCCCAACATTATATATTTGTCTGATGTTTACTTTGGAAGGGTGGGGGGGAACACCTTGATAAAATAATGAGCTAGTAGAATTTTTGACAAGACTGGTAAGCCTTGCCTCCGTCCCTCCAGAAATCTGTTCCAACTTTGCATTTGTGCAGAGATCAGAGACTGGGCTGCTGCCATGCAGGCTCTCAGGTGAGTAGGCTGGACCCTGCCCAGCGCAGGTACGGATGGATTAGTGTGGGGCAAATTGGTGTGTCAAGATGGGGAAAGGTAGAATTTCTTGTCTCATCATTCATGAGTGCTGTGATGTTGCTGCCAAGTTTTTCCCATGAGGACCAGGGAGGTAGCCATACAGTAGCCTGGCAGGCCAGAATCCAAGGCCACAATGATTGGGTAGGTCAATACTTAGCACAGGAGTGTGAAAGACTCTCTGTCTATCCTGTTCATGGTGTTATTCCCATTCCTGGAGGTATAAAAACCTAGCAGCTTCCCAGACATTGTCAGGCTCAGAAGACAGTGAAACTGGCATTGGATACACTGGGCTCCAGGGCAAGGGGGTGTTAGCCATGGTGGGGAGCCAGGCCAGATCCTGGGGCTGGGTTTCGATGGATCTGACTCAACGGGGAGGGAGACGAGATCCATGCATTCCACACTAGGCATTTTGGCAGAGCTGGTGGGTGATATCACCCCTTCCTGTGCCCTCTGGGAGCTGAACACTCCAGGTTGCCTCACCCACATGCAGGGTAAATGGGGAAGCGTATTCGCTGTCAGAGGGGAGAGGAGCAGCTGCGAGGGAAGTTTGTGGGATGAGAAGGAAACACAGCTCTTGCCTCAGGGGAATATCTGTGTCCCACTTGAACCTCCCTTTTTGTCTCAGGAGCTCTGCCAGTAAGGGGATCTGCCTGCATTGCACTTAGGCCTCTATGGGGTTTGGTTAAGTTTCCTATACAAAACAGCCACGAACTTACTCCAATCTGGGGGCCCATTTTTTCATTCCCCAGCATGGAACTTCTGAATTATCACAGAGCCAGTGTAGTCAAGGTGTTGGGTTTGGACTTGGGAGACCAAGATTCAAATCCTGACTGACTCATGAACTTACTGGTAACCTTGAGCAAGTTACTATCTGTAAAATGGGGATAATAATTACCTCGCAGGGCTATTCTCAGGGTGAGCTAGATAAGGAGCACTTTGAACAATCAATCAAAAGATTTATTTGTTTAGCCTTTGGCCATAACAATAATGCTATACAATTCCATGTACCAAAAACTATTAAAATACAACAATATAATATAAGTACAAAGTAAAATAAATTTGCAAAAGGATAGTTATTTAATTTGTCTTCCGAGTCCTCACCTATCATACCCCTGTGGTATCACAGCCGAGGAAAGAATTTGAAGCACGACTGGGGCTGCCACAAGGCAAACCCACTCCTGAACATCCCCATATCTAGTAAACTACCCTATATGGTACAAGTTGCCTTACCCCTTGTGGCGGCACACTTGACCCCTGCAAAAACAGTCCCAAAATCTGCATGTATAGGAAAAGATTTACAAAAACTAACATACAGGATATACTGCTACATTTGGGAACCATAGTGATGGTATATAATTAAAATACAACAAAACCAATAAAATACCGAAAGTATAACATCTTTTACCCCATATGACTTTTTGACCATAGCACATATTAGGTCAACTAAGAGAAACTGAGAAAAATTTGGGGAAAACCTATTCCTATAAGTCCCCATATATCAGTATTATGCAATCCCTTGGTATGGTAACAAAATGCCTTGCCGTTCCCGGAGCTTATGGCGGTACATTTGACCCCTGCAAGTGCAGCCCCACTTTCTCTCCATTAGTGGGGAAATACTTAAGTGGATACGGACAACATATGACATATAGTACCGTATTTATGCAATAGTAGGAAGGGTTAATTATTCAGGTATCCACATGGGAATCGTACTAGAAACCTCTTCCTTGAATGGAAATATCAATTCGATCCTAGGCATAAATTGGTTTAGTTTAAAGGGGTTCCAGCTGCTGCATCCTAAATAGTGCACTTTGAACAATAGAAGTGCTGTAGAAATGGTTAATAATAATAAATATACTAATGCAGGCTTCCAAACCCATAAAAGATCAGTTCCACATCCGCTCCGTTCTGCTTCCACTCTTGTTGTCTGCACTGCGTTCCCCCAGTGCTGGGTTTTCAGGGCCGGCCCGAGGCATGTGCCACCAGTGCCCAGGCACATGGCCCCGCGGGGGGAGGGGCCCCGCGCCGCTGTGGGCTAGAGACTGACAGACGCTGCCGGTTTTTGATTTTTTCTCCACCGGCGTCTCCGAGTCAGTCCTCATGGGGGTGCCCATAAACTTCCTGGGAATCCCTGGCCAGTTATACGCTGCAGAGCTGAGCTGACACAGTCAAGTTGCAGGTAAGTAACCAGCCGCCCCTCATCCCCTGAAAATCCCCCCCCCCCCAATTCTAGCAAGTGCCGGCCAGCCTTTGGGGCCCCTCAGCAAGGCTTGGCACATGGCCCCTGAAACCTTTGGGCCAGCCCTGTGGGTTTTTTGTCTTAGGGCACACCTTACAGTTCTTACTTTGTGTCATGCAGAATTGAAGCAGGATTATGCAGTGGTTAGAGCATTAGCTAAGGAGACCTGGGTTCAGTTCCCTGCTCTGCCACCGACTCCCCACGTGGCCTCAGTCAAGTTTCAGAATTTATTTTGGGAGGAGTGGGAGAGCACCTTTCCACCATGACCACGCTGCTTTCCAAACATCATGGCATCGCTGTGCTTGGAAAGGGGCATGGTGGACGTCCTGTCTCACCCCTTTCCAAAACAGCCATTCCCCACTTTCCAAGTGTAATGATGTTACAGCACTTGGAAAAGGGTTGTGTGGTCATGTTGCAAAGGGGCAGAAGAGCCCTTTCTCACTCTCACCTTTCCGACATGGTCCTCCTGTACCCTGCCTCTAGGCAGGGGGTTTCAGTGCACCTGTTTGGTCCCCCTCCTGGCACCCATGATGTTGGGTGCTCAGATGATACAGAAATGGAGCTACATAAATGCCATAGCTAGACTGATAGCAAGAAAGGTATTGAATTAAAAATGCCCTCCTAATAGAGCCAAGGCCCTTTACTGGTTTTGTATGGTCATCCCAGCTCTCGTCCCCCGGTAGCTTTCATGTTGCTTGTGGTTCCACCTAGTCGGAAGTTGCCCTTTGTGGCTTCCAGTATTACAACTCTTGGGAGAGTGGGCAGTTGCCATATTTGTCACAAATGGAACCCTTTCTTGTCCTGAGGTTAGTGGACACAGTCCTCATTCTTTTCTATAAAATCTGAGCTCTTTCCTGGTACTGAAAGTCTCTTTGTGCTGAAGAGAAATGGGGCACGAGAGATTCAGGATGCCACACCCCAGCTCCTTTCTATAGCGGGTGATGAATTGGGAATAGAGAACCCTGGCAGAACACATTTACCCACCATTGGTCCTACAGAAATTGAATGCATCCTGGATCAGCAGATTGCTTTGGGGGATGCTGATGTGCATGCATCTGTTCCACTGATGATCACATCACAGTTAGACCTAGAAGGGGTTGTCCAGGGGAATTTAGCAGGAACAACCTGAGGATTAACTTGGACCATGCTCCAATCCATAGTCTGAAATGTTGGCATTGGGTGCAGAGGGAGTGTGCTCCTGACTCCCACCCACCCACCCGTCACTGAGCAGGGAACTGGAAATCTTCAGTTCTCTTCCCCCAGCTACAGATTGTGTCAGCTTCCATCATGCCACAGTTAAAGCAAAATCTCATGGATGGCCCCTCTAGTCAAGACACACACGCGGCTTCCCCCTGCAAGCATCATTCACCCCGGATAATAATTACAGCACTAAATATAACTGTGCTCGCAACTTCCAACCATCCCTGTGAGACAGAGACTGTCTCAGGAGCAGCAGCTTTTCAGCCGAGATTCTTCTGTACTTTAGGGGAATTTCCAGAGATCAACTGAAGTCCATTCACTTTTTCCTGTATCTTCCCATTCTCATCTGGGGCAGCAACCCTATTCTGTCGTGTACTGGTATTTGTCTATGCCAGGGGTGGGTAAAGTTTCCTAATCCTAAGAGCTGCATCTGTTTACCATAATGGGGCCCAAGAGTTGCATGTTTCTCTAGAACCACAGTTTGTCCACTTCTGGTCTTGGTACTCCTCACTGTAGAGCAGAGGTGGGGAACCTTTTCCCTCCCGGGGGCCACTTTGAAAGCTTGCACAAGCTCCAAGGGCTGTACAGATGTTGGGGATGGGGGTGCTTAAGGGATGCACTCAAGTAAAGGAGGGTCCAAATCATGGATCTGTGCCATGGAACTGTCCCCTATCCTTGTTTGCATGACCTCATCTTTGCTCCCTTCCCTTGAGCTCAGTTTTTCAGTGATTGGAGGTAAGAACTGGACTCGGGCCAGATCCAAGCACTGGAAGGGGCCACATAAAAACTTGCTGTGGGCCGCATTTGGCCCCTGGGCCTGAGGTTCCCCACCCTTGCTGTAGAGCCTTGCAGTTACCTTACTAATTCTCAGGTAGACAGATCAGTATTGTTCATAGATAGGGAGATAAATCATTGAGAGAGAGCAATTTGCTCCATGCCCGAGTCATGAGATCAAGACAGGATTTGAGCTCAGGGCTCCCACTAGCTCAGTCCCAAGCTCTGTCTACTGAACCACACTAGCACTGTTTTACCCTCCCTGCCTTCAGGATGTAAGCTTTCCTTTGGCTACAAAATAGGTTCTGGCCCTTCCAGCTGCGAAGGAAACCTGCCAGATGTAAATGGATATTGCCGTCTATTACCACAGTATGATAGCCCAGTTGCTTCTTGCCTGTCCCTATATTTCTAACATGCTTGGAAGTGCAGTGAGGTGAGTGATTAAGGCACTTGATTACATCCCCAAAGACTTTGAGTTCAAGTTCTACTTGATCTTCAATTTTCTCTCTAAAGCCTTTTCTTCCCTGAGTGCATTGTTCTTTGTCATAATGACCATGTTAGGTTGTCATCTAATTGAGATTTTATTTATTCAAATTTATATGCTGTCCTTCCCAATAAGGCTCAGGGTAGCTTATAGCATATAAAAACAGCGAACCCCATAACCCTCTACAACTCTTCCCTCAGTCTTTTCCACCCATCCCACCCAATCCTATTCCTGCCTTCCAAATGCCTGTTCAAGCAAAAATGTCTTACATAGTTTCCAGAAAATGAGCAGGCTCGGGCTTAGATGAATCTCCATGGGGAGATGCTACTGGGGATGGCAAAGGGGCAAGGATCAGTCTGTGTCCCTGGGTTGCTAAAAGCTGGTCGTGATGTAGAACTGATCAGAATTTGGCCACACAATTCCCTATTATTTTTAATGGCTGAGTGTCCTAGGCAGTTTTGAAAGGAGTCGGCAGTGTCTTTGTTTTGCTCCACAGTAATCTCTGTGGTTGATTGGGGAATGGCAGGCAGGGTGGGGTTGGGTAGGGGCTCCCACAGGAGTATGAATATTGCAGCAATTTTATTATTCTTCCCAGCCCCCTCCCCCTCCCAGTTTGTCCAGGTGGCCCTGGCTTTCACTGCATTTTGCTCCTGGTGGGCTTGAATCATTTTGCTCTTGGTGGGCTTCCAATTCCCCTCTGGCAGCAGCAGCAGCTCTGCAGAGCATCTCGCAGCGGTTGCTGCTGTGAGGGGGTAGGGCTAAAGTTGCAGCTGCTTGTACAGGGAAGCATCTGTTTGTCTCTTGGTGCCATGGGGGTGTAAGGATGGAGTCATTCCTTAGGGTGCAGGCCTCCCTTTCGGTGTGGTGATGTGGGGGAGGTTTACAGATGCCTGAGGACTGCTTTGAGCTCCACTTGGGAGGTTGTGCCAGCTACTCAAGGGAATTCTTGAATTGGATTTGGTAAGTGGGTGACCTCAGAATGTCCGCTCCTGAACTATTGCTTCCATCTTGGAGCTGCACTGACCCCTGAAGGAGGGGAAGGCGATTGTGGCCGCTTACTGCTCTATTTTCACCTGCAGGAGCATGCACAGACCTTGGGTGGGCTTAACCAGGCCTCTTGAGAGAAATTTGAGGCCCCAGTAGCTGGGAACACCTATCTTCCATCTTCTTCCTCATCATACGTTTTAAAATTAATTTCTGGAGCTCATACAAGTAACATCTGTGTACATAAAGTACTAGAAGTTAGTATTTTACTCCATTGCATTTTTAGAGAAAATTGTTGTAGTTTTCTGGGGTCCCCCTGAGCTTGAAGGCCTGATACAATTGTACCCCCATTCCTCCCTCCTCATCAGGCATGAGCATACCTTGTCTAGAGTCCTGAATGAGCTTAAAAATCCATCCTGAGCCCAACTATGTTGAGCTCATGTCTGGGTCTGATGTAATGGGGTGGCCTGACCACCCCCACATAGCACTGTAACATCATGGCTCTCTGTGACGACAGGGCCAAATCAGGAAAATGACAGGGGAGTGACTTAATCTGCTTCTTTCATGACATGCCCCCCCGTCCTCACAGAGCACTGTGGGTTCTCTATCGGGTGAGGGGGTCAGGAAAGGGGTGGGGTTAAGACGCTCCCCCACTGCCACAGAGTGCTGTCACATCATAGAGCTTCACGGGGCACGGTCTGGCCTGAGTCCAAGGGGCTTGGGATGGGAGGTGTCCTGAACTGAGTCTGACAGGCCCCCTTCGGTCATGTTGGGCTCAGTTTCATAAGTAGGGCTCTAAGCCTGTCCTATGGGAGCACCACAGATGCTCTGATGGTACCTCCTGATGGTGGGATTGGTAAGGGAGTTTTCTCATTCCACACAGTGCAGGGTTGGACAGCTACTTGTCAAGGATCCTCTAGGTGTTTATTTCCTCACTGTCTCCTGGAGGATGAGGAGCTGGCCAAAGCAGGATGTGGGGTTGGTGGCACGCTGTGCTCTGATGCTGCAAAACCACCTGCCTGTTCTGTGCCCTTTTGCCTCAAGCACTGCAGGAACAGGAGCTGAATTCTGTTTCCACCCACAGCAGCTGCACCGCTACACTGGGGCTTCCTGAGCAAAAATAGGGTCTAAAGGGCAGGACTGCTTTTGCTTGTTCCCTTTGGTTGATCCCTGTCTGTTTGGTGGCAGGACGTTTGGATGGCAATCCTGGCTACTCTGAGGAGGAGACTCTCCTGCCCCCTCCCCCATTCACTGACGTTCCTGCAGCCCAGTGGGGATCCTATGTCAACAGTTAATTTTAACCTCTCTCTGCAGTCAAGGAAAAAGAGAGGTTCCCATTGCCTTGGTCAGTGGTCATTTTTGTGCCTGAGAAGTGCCAGGGCTCCTTGGGCCAGCTGAGCCTCCCTGAACTGCGACCAGCAGGAACCAATCTTTCTGCTTTAATAAAATTTAAGGAGGTGTTTCTCTTCTAACTTTTTTTGTACTCTGATGTGTCTCTCACCTGGTAACAGCAGTCTCTCTCTCTTCTCCTTGCAGGAGGAAGAGAATGGAAACAGAGGAGGTAAGAATCTGATTGTGTTTCCCTGCAGCTTGTATAGTCTTCTGCGTGCATGTGTGTGTGTTGCTGCTGCTGCTGCTGTTGATTGCAGGTGCTGTAGGGAAGCAGTTGGTGATCTGTCATCCCTTGCAAACTTATTTATTTATTTTTATTTATTTTATAAATTTGTACCCCGTCCCTCCCGCAAAGCAGCCCGGGGCGGCTTCCAATTGAAAGTGCCATTGAAAGTGACCAGCAGAGGCAGAAAATCCAGTGCCACCTGTTAAAAATGTACATGTGGCCTGGTCCTGGGTGGGTAGCATGGCTGTTCTGCAGCTGTGGATTTCTGGTCTCAGGCTGCTTTTAGACGATCCCGCTGAGAAGCGGGATCGTTCAGAGGCGGGATCGGGCACCCGCCTTTCTCTCTACGCCGGGTCTGATGCTCAGAAGAGCATCAGACCCGGCGTAGAGACTCAGTGCGCATGCGCACCCGGCAAAATAGCCTGGAAGTGTGCCGTGAAGCCGGCACAGTGGCGATCCACGTTGG
Source organism: Sphenodon punctatus (assembly GCA_003113815.1). Taxonomy (NCBI): domain Eukaryota; kingdom Metazoa; phylum Chordata; class Lepidosauria; order Sphenodontia; family Sphenodontidae; genus Sphenodon; species Sphenodon punctatus. The sequence continues at coordinate 2,877,586 of QEPC01013663.1, forward strand.
ACGGGGCAGGATCGCCTGCCCGGTCTGACGCGGGGAAGAGCCGGCTTAATTGTGAGTTGGCAATTTAAACGAGCGCAAAGAAACGTGGCTGATCAAAGGATCAGCCGCGTTTCTTGTCTCGTTTAAAAGTAGCCTCAGAATAGCCAAGCAGGGTTAGATGTGCAGAGTTGCACAAGAGCCCCCACCATCTAGATTAGGGGCTTGACTGTTAACTCGAATAGGAGCGGGTTAACCAAGCTGCATGATACTGATAGTGAAGTCCTAAATAGGGGCCTGAAACTGACCAGCTTGGAGATAGATTTGTAACTTGGAAGCAGCCAGTGATGGGAAAGAGTTGTCAGATTTCTGAGAAGCGTATAGCTCCCAAAGCCGAGGATATTATACTGCACTTACTGTTCTAGGAAGGAGGGAGCCTCTCTCTAGCCTGCAGCCACAAGTTCCGTAGCGGTTTATGGCATAACTGTCTGTATGTGTCTCTGGAGGGCGCGTAGTTCTTTCTCATTTCAGATCTCCCTGTCTGTAGCTTCCAGGCCTTTAGGTGGCTCCTTGCCCACCGAGGAGTGTCCCGAATGAATCCCAGGTCTAACTCGTTCCCCTGACTTCTCTGATGCTCTGCTTTAGCTGACTTCTCTGATGCAGCTCACAGACTGGATGCTAACCTACCATTTCATGTGGTTTTCACATGTGATTTCATGCCATTAATCCTCTTCTTCTATTGGCAACTCTGACTTGACCTCGATCTACATCTGTGGAGCATCTCCTCTTAGGGAGACGTTTGCTAAGGTTCATTTTGGGAGAAGGGGCAGCAGAATTTTAGATTGGGGGATCCATAGGGGCCTTTGCTCCTACCTGTCTCTGTTGGGTAGGAGAGATGGAGACCAGTCTTCCTGTGGGTGCCTTCAGCAGCACATCACTGGCTTCCACCCTTTCTTCCTCTGAAAACATTTCTGAGCTGTTTTGCTCCAAGCATCTTCCCCAGGGATTACATTGATGTTACAGTGCCCCTGATTCCCCAGTCTTTAGCTGTTTTTATACGAACGCTAACCCGTATTTGAAATCCTGAATTCTTAATCCTGGGTTCCTGTTTACATAGATGTTTACAACTCAGAATAATCCTTAATCCGGGATTACAGTGTTCATAGGTAATATGGGTTTAGACTAACACGCATGACTGAACAATCCCATGGTGCTTCGCTGCTGAATTCCATCGCCTCCTTCCGCTATGATTTTTGTTCCCCTTTAGAGAGATCTTTGAATGATCCCAAGGCTAATCTATGCACCAGGTTTGGGGGAAGAAAAATCAAAATGCTGATTTCCTGGCCAGAGCCCCAGAAAGCTCTGACACCCATAGACACATTCCTGAGTAGAGATGATGTTTGCTCTATCTGGTAATCTCTATGCTCAATTTGGATTTACAGTTTACACCGACATTAATTTGGGCTTATTTGATCCCAGGTTAAATAAATCCTTGAAAATGAGGATTAAATAAACCTGGGTTCAGCTTTAACCCAGATATTTTAAACTAGAATTAGGTGTTTATACAGGATGATATGTCTATTTCTTATTGTATATGTTGTGTTAAGGCAATGGCCAATGGTCACGCCAAAATAAACTTAAACTTGTGTTTACACAGACATTTAAACCCAGGTTGAGAGATGTTACTTTGGATTTAGCATCCGTATAAAAACAGCCTTTGTGGAAACTTCTATTAAACCAACCCTGGGTGGAGTGTTTGAGAGAGGAGATTCCCTGAAACCCAGGGCTCTGTGCAGAGCTTCCTAGCTCTGTCCTTGCCCATCTCCTCCAGCTGCAAGGTGCTGATTATTTTAGTTGTAGCTGATCAGTTCCCACTCAGTCACATTAGACCTGTGGCTTTGCCTGAATACCAGTCTTGGTTCACCTGTGACAGCTCTGACAATGGCTCTCTCAATCCTAGCTCCTTGCTATTCTAGTCCTGTGCTCCACCTCATAAAGTTCTACTGATGCCCCTCAATCGAAGCTTTCAGCCACCCTGCTATTCTAACCCTGAGCTCTTCCCCATCAAAGCTCCACAGATGTCCCCGCCCTCCCTAATCCAGCTCTACTGATGCCCTTTGCAACTTCCCTGTTATTTCAACCCAGAGTTCTTCTTCCTGCCAATGATCAGCTGATGCTACCCAGTTGTGAATGATAACCTCCCTACTATTCCAGCTTCTCTACAACTGCATCTCAGTCCTATCCCAGTCCTGTTTTGTCTCCCTCCCTCCCCCCCCCCCCAATAGTACATTGATACACCCAGTCCCGGCCCGCAATCCCTGCTCCTGGGATACTTCATGCCATGCTTTGTTGATAGACCTCAGTTTTGACCTGCATCCTCTCTTCCTTGGCAGAGGCTGCCTGCTTTGTGGAATGATCCAGTGGCTTTGTTTTGTGAGGACCCACGCCCCTTCTGATGCCAGCATCCATTTTCAGATCCGTTGGGGGTTCTGCTGACATTCAGGCTGGGGACTCCTGAGAATAGATTTGGGGAACATCAGCAATTTCTGAGACATCAGGAAGCTAGTTAGTTTGGAAACAACTTGACCATGGTTAATAAATCTGCTCCTAACTTCGGTTCTTGTTGAAGGACAGGTCTGCAGTGCACTGCAGCCACCTTGGGGCTGGATTTGAGTTAAGCAAATCTGATGCAGTCAGAACAGATCACTGTGCTCCTTGACAAAGAAGGAACTTTCAGTTCCAAGATCCTCTCAAAGCCCAGCCCTGGGGAGATGGGACAGGCTGCAGACTAAGCGGATCCCAGGGCTGTTAGGAGCACCAGGTAGTACCGGGTCTGGTGCTGTTTGAACTGTGTTGCACAAAGACCACTCCTAAGGCAGATTTGCAGCCTGGGAAGTGGATTTATTTAGCTTCGTAACTCTTCTTTTCACCATCTCCACAACTAGCATACCAAACCATATTGCTTTGACTCTATTTCTATCATCCTTGCTGGCTTCATAGGATCATGGGATAGGCAATTTGCAGCATGAAAGTGCAGGTGTTTTTTGGACAGAGAAGAAATGTAGTCCTTTTACCCCAGTGGATCTCAATGTTCCTTCATCCTCTCCCCAGCTACAGGAAGAACCCAATCCCTCCAAGCCAGAGTTGCTTTGCAAACCCAGCAATAAAATAATGATGTAGACTTTTGCAGCATGGGAGAGTGGGTCATATACATGGGTCATAGCTGGATGTGGCCTCAGTAGAGCTGCGATGCTTGAATGAGCCTGAATGCAGTGTGTGTTCAGCATGTTTTGGTAAAATTAATGTCCTTTGTGTTTGTATGTGTATACAGAAGGTGTCTTTTGGCATAACAATACATCTAATCACCTTCACAAAATTTCAGGTGTGTGGCAGCTATGTTGTCACTACGCACTACCCACCCATGGCAGATCGTGAGGCCACCGTGGGCCCAGCCATGAGTGGGAAGGACTTGCACGTAGTTGCCGTGAGGTCTCAATTGGGACCTCGCAGCAACTATGTGCAGGGAGCAGAGAGGGAAGCAGCAGCAGGGAGTGGACTGGAGGCTTTTCCCGGTGGCATCAAGAACAGCAGTGGTAGGAAGCAGACCAAAGAAAGCCTGTGTTGACAAAGAAAGCCTTCAGTCCGCTCCCCATTGCTGTTTCGGCTGTGGCTGCCAGGCAGACTCCCTCCCCAGCAGCAGAAACCCCTAGTCCCGGAGAGCAATAAGCAGTGAGGCAAGCTGACACTTGCTGGTCCCTGGACTGTCAAGCCCCGTCCTCCCCTCAACAACTTGATGGGTAGTCACCAGCTACCCACCTCGCAGTTACGTATGAATCATCCCCATGTGTGTTCAGGATGGCCTGTGTTGACAATCCCGAACATGTGGTTATCATGAAGTCTGAAGACACCCAGAGTGCGCGTGCGTGTGTTTGTGCACGTATCTCCCCCATATATATGTGTAATCATTCTGGCGTAATATGTATGGGTGTGTAGTGTGTATCCTGCATGGAAGGGAATTCTGTTTCATTATGTTTCTGCATTCATTGTGTGTATGCAATTGTTGAGCCCCTGTCTCTGTATGTATACAGTGTGTGTGTGTGTGTGTGTGTGTATGTGTGTGTAATGAAGGTGTGTGCATAAGTGTAACTTCTGGGTGGATGTGCATATTACAGTTTGCACATGTAGTGTGCACATGTACATGAAATCAATGTGTGTCTGTCTGTCTTTACTGAATGAAGAAGTTATGTGCTGTGATCTTCCTGAGCAGACTCGAATACCTTCTCTCTCTCCTTGCTGCAGCCCCCCCGCGGAGCCGCCTGGAGCCCATGGACACTATCTTTGTGAAGAATGTGAAGGAAGACGGGCCTGCACACCAGGCTGGCCTCCGCACAGGTAGGGGAGGGACTCTTACTCTGGAAACATGGATGCTTTTCCATTCCTGGCTCCTCTTTTGGTCTCCAAGGAATGTGTGTGACCCCCCTGGGTTTCATTGTAGGAAAAACTAGCAAAATGCTGGGGGTGGGGGGTGTTTTTCCTGTTGAAGCTCAGTAAAACAAATGGCTCATGAAGGACTGCTTTATTGATAAACTAATCTTGGTCTGAAACCCCTTTTTGGATTCTTTTTGTCATCTCCTGTTTAACTCTAAAACACCTAAAAAATGATAGGGAGAAAAAAATGCTCTTTATTAAATATTCCACTCGCTTTAACTGAGGAAGCTCCTGCTCCAGGTCTCTGGGTTCTCCAAGGAGAAAACGACATACTAGGCTCTAAGAATGCTAGTATTTTTAAAGGTTTTTTTAAAAAGCGGATAGTTGGAGGGGGAGGGAAAATGTTTAGGACAAATCCTAGCACAGACTTGTTTTTCATCTGCGTCCCTCCCTCTACAGGGCTTTATCTTTCCTAAAGGGCAAACACATCACAGAATTACAAAATGATAGCAACCCCAAGGGTTGTCTAGTCTGGCCCGCCTGCTATTAAGTAGGAACCACTGTGCCGACACTGTCCTTGAGGAATGACCATCTAGTCTGTTTTTAAAGGGGGCCTCCACAGCCTTGCTTATATGCAGGCCGAACTCCTGTCTACGGGATGTAGGGTCTGATTCAAAACTCCCTAACAGCCATCATCCTCTCCTGCTCTTTCTTCTGAAGCACCTGGTGTTAGCTACTCTCTGAGGCAGGATCCTGAGCTGGATTGATCATTAGGCCTAGCCCAGAATGGCAGTGTTTATGAGAAATTCCTGTTGTTTGCAACTAGCCAGGGTCAGATACTTCGCTCTAAGAGAGGGAGGAGCTTCCTCCCTAAGCCACCTCTTTAGTGATTTAGCACCTAATTCTTTTCATGCATGCAGGGGAGAGGGGTCTTTAACTTCCTCTTCACTCTGTCAGGCCCATGCCAACTTGGCCTTCCTTTCCTCTCCCTCGGTATTGAAAGCGTATCTTGGTTTTGTTGAGCTGCAGTGAAGGAGCTGGTAATACAGCCAGGATCAGGGTCCAGGGAGGCTTCTAAAGTGGCAATTAACTAATGAGGGCAGCGCAGCTCTGACATAACGGAAATGATTGGCCCTTCTGTTGCAGTAGCATACTGGACCATTTCAGCCCATGCTTGGCCAATATGTCTCACCATCAGTTCCTTCCCAGAGAAGGCTGCAAGAGCTGTGGCGAGTTTCTTTTTCATGTGACTGTCTTCAGAACCAACAAGGGAGCCCACATGCTGACTGTGGGGTTTCCTTCAAAGAGGGGATGCCTGCTCCCTCAGACAGAACTGTGTGTATTTTAGATGCAACCCACGAAAGGAGTGGTTACTGTTAAGTCTAAATATTGTTTCCAAATAGGAGATGTGTAGTGGCTAGCTTGCTACTATGCTCTCCTCCTGCACAAGTGCTACTGGGCCCACCATGTGGGCAAGGGGATTGCATGAAGCTGGTTTGAGGTCTACGCAGGACCTCATGACCGCTACATGGACCCTCCATTGTATACTGGGTAGAGAGTGGAGGAAGGAGATGCTGCTCCTGTAGCTGTTGCCTGGTGCCCCCTGGGACTGGACATCCCTGTATGGTTCCCTGCTGCTGCCTCAGTTGCTGCAAGTGGGAATTCAGTTGTGTCATCAACTGAAGCAGGGAGTGAACTGGAGGTTTCCCCTGGTCCTCTCCTTGCCTCTGCTTCAGTTGCTGCCTCTGGGGAATTCCCAGTGGCAGTAGCTGTGGAGTGGCAGGGAATGGACTCGGGGAAGCCCCTGGTCTGCTCCTCATGGCAACCTCAGCTATTGCAGTTGAACCTGGAGAGCACTGGGTAGTGGTGGTGGCAGGAGCAGTGCCAGGTCCTCCTGCCTCTCCTGCTTAGTGCTCCCTGGACCTGGTAACCCCGCTCACTCCCATATAACCACTTGTGAGTAGCCGCTAGCTGTCATGCCTAAACGCTTTTTTTTAAAAAGACAAAACGCAGCTATGCGATTGAGACTGCCCATGTTGACAGTTCCGGTTACATAGCTTTTTGTGACATCCAATACCATGCATTATCTTATATCAAAGTGTTGGCTTGCAAATGTTCGCCCTTCGCTGGGATGCTGCAGCAAGGGTTCCCTACAGCATTGACCTCGCTGTCCATAGAGACTGGTATAAAGAGTGTCCTTCATTTCAAGATTCCAGGGCTAATGGGAGGGAATCTAAGAAAAGGCAGGGGGGAACCTCTTTCCACTCACCCTTCTTTGCTGACCAGACAGAGCTGTCTTTGCATTTTATGTCACTAAAGTTATCTCTGCTTTGCTACACATCTGTGGAATGCATTGCTGGTGTGAAGAGTAGGAGTGTCACTGGATTAGACCCACTAAAGGACTTTCAACAGCTATTTGCAGGAATGCTTCAGGGACACAGCCCCATGTTCATAGTGTCTCTAAATATCTGAGAGTGAGTGATAGGAGGCAGATGACTCCATATATTCCCTGTGGCTTCTCCTACACTTCCCTTTGAACCATTCCATTGCTGGCCACTATTGGAGACAGGACACTAGGATTGGATAGTTTGATGTAGTATGTCATCTCTTATGTTCTCTCTCTTTCTCTCCTTTCACTTAAACCGCATTCTCGCTGGGCAAAACGTGAAGAACTTTGGGAGGCAAATGCTGCGCATGTTTAGTCCAGTGGAAAGCAAAGCCGCACAGCTTTGCCCCCGATCATGCGGAGGTTACAGAGCATGATTTTCCAGCTCTGTAACACCTGCATGATCGGCGGCAAAGCTGCGCGGCTTTACTTTCCCACCAGACATGTGCAGTATTTGCCTCCCAGAGTTTTTCCCTGAGGCAAATGCTGTGTGTTTTGCCCAGCGAGAATGTGATCTTGCTCTCTTTCTCTTTTCCCCCTCCAGCGATCCGGATCCCTTTAGTTCAGAGTTGCTGTAAAATCAGGTTCCTTTTTTTTTAACTTTTCAGGGCCATCCGGTCTGACTGAGCGTCCCTTGGCTAATGTCTTTTAAATGATTAATTGTTGAGGAGCCTGGGGAGCCCTTGCTGTATAGGCAGGGTACCCTGGCCCTGCCCCACTCTTGTTTTGATGTGCTGCTCTCCTCGTCGAGGAGAATTTGCAGGAGGAAAGGTGAAATTAGGTGGAACAACGAAAGAGCTGATGGTTGCATCCCCCTAGGTGTTGCTAGTTCTATGAGGAACTTTCGTGTATGATTTCAGGGGAAGAGAAAGACATCTGTCTAGCTTGGGAAAGATCAAAGTGAGAAAGCATTGGACATGTTTAAATTCTCTGAGCTGGTGCAAATTAATGTTGCTAATTCTGATTTATGCCCACTGGAGAGATGGCCCCACTGACTGCTATGGAGCAGCATTGATTTACACCAACTACACATCTGGCCCGGTGATTCCTGTGGAGCAGGGGTAGAAGAACCTTTTCCCTCCCAGATCCACCTTAAAAATTAGAGGTCATTCAGACGTGTCTTCAAATCGCACAGCTGCCTTGGTGGCATCGTGCGATTTAAAGAACCCCACACTTCCGGGTTGGTATGAATGCGGTGAGCGCGCACATTTCCCCCTAGTCCGAATGTTTGGAGCGCAGTTTGAAAAGTTGCTCCGAGCAGCTTTTCAAACCGCGCTCCAAACATTCAGGCTAGGTGGAGATGTGCGCGCTCACCGCATTCACACCAACCTGGAAGTGCGGGATTCTTTAAATCGCACGATGCCGCCGAGGCAGCTGTGCGATTTAAAGACACGTCTGAATCCGAGGGCCACAAATGTTGGAGACAGATGCTTAAGGGGTGCACTCGGGAAGAGGAGAGTTCAGATCATGGATCTGCCCCCTGTCCTTATGTGCATGCTCTCGTTTTTGTATTCTTATCATGAGAATACTTGAGATTCCCCACCCCTGCTATAAAGCAATACTGATTTGCACCAACTGAGAATATGGTCCCATTGACTTCAATGGTGTGATCCTGATTTACTTCTGTTGATTCCATTGACTTCCATGAAGCAGTGGTGATTTATGCTAGCTGAAGATCTGACCCTCTGCTGGGTGGTTCTGGGAGAGGCTGCCATCAGCCTCTCAAGCTGCCTCCAGCCCTCACACCTGCCCAGACATTTGTCAGCAATGCCAGCATGAGATTGTTGTGCTGGCACAGGAGGGACCACAGGGATGTCTGGCCCTGTATGTCAGGCTGAGCGAGGCTCAGAATAATGCAAGTCTTCATGTGTATGGGGCAGGGGATGGACTGCCTTTCCCTAATATGCTCTAGCGCTATATGGGACCCTCCCCACCTTTAGATCAGGACATGGATGAGTCTGTCAGATCCTCATCTTGAGATGAGCATTCTCTGTCCCTGTTGACCTCTCTCTCTCTCTCTCTCCAGGACTGGGGTGAGCTGACAACAGGTGCATTATTGTGCGTGCTTTGTCATGCTGCTTCTGGTGGTTGTTGCTGATTGGTCGTTCATTTAGATTCTCTTTTCTTCCTCTGGCATACTTCCTGTCTGCAGGAGACCGGCTTGTCAAGGTGAATGGAGAGAGCATCATTGGTAAAACCTACTCCCAGGTCATTGCGCTGATACAAAACAGGTGAGTTGTGCTGAGAGACATGGGTACTAGCCGAATAGGTGGTGAAGGCTCCTCTCCCTTTACAGTTCAGTTCTATGGTACTTTATTGACAATCCATGCAGGAGTTGCTAAAGCAGGGGAACAATTCAACCCAGGGGCCAAATCTAGCCCATGGCTGTCTTTCATTCTGACCTCTTTCCAGTTCCTGCATCTGGCCTGTGGATCCAGTTCCCAGCCTCAATAGAAAGAGTGCCAGGGGAAAGGGAGCAGAGATTATTATTATTATTTTATTATAAGCATTTACATAGCGCAGCGATGTACCTGGCACTTCTACTACATTGTAAGGTAAGGACAGGCCCCCGTTGGTCATGGGGTTACACAGTATTTGGGGCTTGGCCCTCAATGTCCATTTATCATTACTCTCCCTTTCTGATTGGGGGTCAGATCAGGACACAGCATGGTGCCCTCTTACTCCTGGGGCTGGCACAGTTTTTCCTTGTTGTCTTGGGTGGAGATATCTTCTATGACAGATCATAGTCTGATCAGTGAACTGATGGGCTTGCTCTGGCAGAAGTGGGGAGGAGTGTAACAGGGGTATGGCCAAGCCTGTGACATGTATAAGAGAGTGCCTTAATTTTGCACACATCAATGTAGCGTGGTAAACTTCTACTGCAATAATTCTGTGCAGGGTAACAGAGCTGACCCAGGAGCAGGGTATGTAAGTAGTACATACTGCAGAGGAAACATAAACTAGACTAGATCAAATGACCAAAGGGATGAAAGTCAAATGTCTAAATGCAGGTGCCTCTAAGCATCATGCTCCTTGAAGGCGTCTTGAATTGGGCCAGTAATCCCTTCTGAAAATCTTGGACCTTAATAAAGTCTTTATGCACTGAGATAATTGGTCTGATTTTTTCCAAAATGCTGAGGACCAAACAGCTTTACTACCCTTCAGAAGGAGCCAAGGAGACACAACATTGCAGCAGATTAGGCAGTTCATTTGGAAGTTCACATCTTTCTTTTGGTGCTAAACTCTAGGCCCGGGTGCCTAGAGTTCAGCACCAAAAGAAAGATGTGAACTTCTGGCACCCAGGCCAGAAGACTTTGGCAGAAGTCTGTAAATTAGGAGATCATGTAATTAGGTTTTTCCAGAGGGCCAATGTGAACTAGCGCTGGACTTGGAGTTAAGAGTCTTGCGTTCTTCTCCTGCTCTTACTGGGGTGCTAGACTCAGATAGGGAACTAAAACTGTAAAATGGGACTGCTGCTGCAGCCTGGCCAGTTTGGTTAGTGTAATTTTATAGTAACTGCATGTATGCTCTGGTGCCAGTAGCCCTGGAGGTATGTTGATGCTGTACTACCTACTTCGATACAGCTCCTGACAAGTCTATCCAGGGGTATGTTCCAACAATTAGTGTTAAACCAAAGTAACAAATGTGACTACTCTGGTACCGTTCACACTGCAGTTGCAAATAGAAGTAGTTATTCTGCAATCTCCTATTAATGGTCATGACAAACAATGGTCATGCTTTGAAGTAAAGTGTTTGCGCTACAGTTACTTTGAAGTAGGAAGCGAAGGAGAGTATGTACTCCCTGTTTTTCAAGAAATATGTACTTCTCTTCCTACTCCTGAATAATTTTGGTTTAGAGCTTTGTGTAAAAGAACCCGAAGTAAAAGTGAAGCAAGGCTTAACTTTATTGAAGTATCCATTCATTGGAATATAGACAACCCTCATTCCTGTAGTTAACAAATACAAATCAAAGAATTAATAAGTTAGTCCTCAGGCCATATCATAACAATAAAAAAAAAGTACAGTCCATAACCTATTAAAACCAGCATACAAAATATAAAACATAATCATAGGGACCATAGTAATTACCCATCCGGCCAGGAACAATTTGTTGTACCTGACTGTCATAAGTACTGCCATAGGCAGCCCCCTTATAAAACATAATATAAAACATTGCACAATAACAGGGGCCACCCTGATTACCCAACCGGTCATCTACAATTCATTTTACCTGACTGTCCGAGGTATCCCCCTTAGCTTCAGTCATAATCCATTGGGCCCACATCTTAGCTGCAGACACTGCAAAGGATGTGACCGCTCTAGTGGTTGAAACTAATTATGAATAATTCGTATCCTTCAAGAACAGAGATAGCAACCAGGAAGAAGAACTGTGAACCTTTATATCTAGGGCCTTAAATGGATCTGAGTATAAAGTGGGCATTCTAACATATAGTGGGTAATTCCTATAGTGGATAATGTCTGTCACCTACGTATCCTCCAAACTCACCCGTGAAGTAGAGTAGTGTTCTCCCAGATTGTGGCACAGGAGTTCTCATCCTCGAAGCACTCTACTGATGCAAACCCCATTTGCTTCAGTGGGGATTTTGTGTTGCCAGAGTGACTTTGAAGAGCAGACTGAGAAACTAAGGTGCTTTGCTCCTATGCACACTCAAACTTCCCAGTGCCATGAAAAAGCAGAGCACTTAGGCTGTATGCATTCTGTGGCCACATACTGCATGTGTATAGCCACACAAACACCACAAATAGGGATTGAATTCAGGATTCTCGGAAACAAAAGCGCTCTGTATGCAAGGGCCTGAAGATACCTCACTAGGCTACAGACTTGTGGTAGGCAGGTTGTGGGTAACCTTGCTTATTTTATTATTTCTATAGCACTAGTTTCCCCTCACAACAACCCCATTGGGTTAGGTCGTCATTATTCCCATTTTACAGACGAGGGACTGAGGCTTAGAAACAGTGACTGGCCCAAGGCTACCTGGTGAGTTCATAGCTGAGATGGAATTTGAACCCTGGTCTCCCAGGTTCAAGTCCAGCACCTTTCCACTAGGCTACGCTATCCCTGTGGAGAGCCTGTAGGGATCAATGAAGCTGTTGTCAATGCTGTGAGCCATAGAAAGGACTTGGGGGTCAGTCTGGTCACTGCCAGTCTGATCTAGACTGTGCAGTCTCTTCCTCTGTTCTGACACTCCAGAATGCGCGAGGGGAGGGGAGGAGAGGAGAGGAATGCCAGCGTGCTATCTGTAACAATGATTTAATTAATGACCTGGATTTGTGTGCATTTCACTCCATGTCTAATTAGCGATTAGATTATGTATGAGACGTAGGGAGAAGAAGCTGACCTGAATGGATCCTAAATATAGCAATCAGGGAACAAACAGAACGAAAGTGATCTGGATAGGAACTAAATATAATACGTGACCTTGGGCAATAAAAGTATTTGGAAAAAATACCCAGTGGTGGACTCCAGGGGAAGCAGAGAGGAGTAACATGGCGTCTGCTGGCTGTGAAATGTAAATGAAGTTTTACATAGCAGATATTCCTTGTGGTTTATGCACTTCTTGTTTCTTGTACTGGTAGTTTGTGTTTGGTTTTTTTAAAAAAAATAGTTGGCGTTACCACCTTTGTAAAAGGTGGGAGAATAGGTTTGTGATGCAGAGGATGGTGGACTGGACTCCTGGTTCCAGTCCTGGTTGTGGAAAGGGAAGTGATATCTAATGATTGGAACAGAAGGCTGAGAGCTAGCACTCTTGGGTTCTGTTTCAGGAGCAGGAATGGGGAGCTAGAACTTTTGGGTTCTGTTATACTCTGTGATAGGGAGCGAGGTCCAAAGGCTAGAGAAGAGGACTGAAAGAGGGCTCCCAATGATGGGCTTTACAGAAAAGTGGGTTGAGAGAAAGAGAGAGGGTGGGTCAGTGTTGCACTGGGATAAGAAGAAAGTTCCAGGCAGTTACCATGTCCAAAGGAGCGGTGAAGCAAAGGGCATAGATTGTAAGTCCCCTGGGGCAGAGACTTGTTTCTAATTAATGATTTTTCCATGTCAGATACATTGCTTGAGTTATATAAATACTTAATACTAATTAGGAGAGCAGTGAAAGGACATGTTACAGCAACTCATTTGCCTCAGGGTGAAATGCTGATGGATACCCAGACAAGGATTTAGGCCTGTGGCTGGTACTAATGCTGCAGCATGCAGCCAGCAGGTGGGGGTGCACTGATGTGCTGCAATAGACTCTGTACGAGGCCTAAGGCCCCTTCTAAATCCCTTCCCAAGAGTGGGATTTGGAGCCTCTAACACTTCCGGAAAGAAAAATGAACCATCACAGCAGCTTAGTTGCTGTTTCCCTATCCCAATAATGGCAGTGCCTGCCATACAAAGCTGCTTGCCTGATACTTTGTGGAGTATTTGCCTACACAGCTGCTATGCTAGAGACAAGGGAGTTAAGGTTGCCACCTTTTATTCGAACAGCTTTTGCTGACAGCTTTGGAGCTTCCCAGAGCTCTCCAGGCAAGGTATGAGATTAGAGACGAATGAGAGGCTAGGCTCGATTAGCCTATGGGGATGCATGGCCACTTCAAAGTGAATAGGGTTGTGATTGACAGACCTAGAGGTAGCCACTTGAAATGAAGGAGCTAATTAGCACATTACATGGTTGTGAGACAATAAAGGGCAAACAGGTGATGATGGACTCTTGTAGTCTGTCTTGAAGCCAGCACCTCTATTTAGACTCATTGTTTAATGCCTCTGGTCCTTGTAGCTCAGGAGGTGCCATTCTTGGAAGATGCAGTGTCCCTGCTGTACATGCTGTCGCTGACATGCTCTGTCTTTCTCTCCTCTGCAGCGATGATGCTTTGGAACTCTCCATCATGCCCAAAGATGAGGACATTCTACAACTGGTGAGCACTTTGCTGTGGAATGTGTTAGAACAGGTGGTGAGCAGGGCCCCTCCTGTGGCATTGCCAGGGCCCTGGCATGAAGAGAGCCCTTTGCTGTTATTGGTTGATCCAAGCGGGGCTCCTGTAATTAGAGCATCCTGTGCTAAGCAGTGAGATTCTGTGGCTAGTCCTAAGGGAATAGATTTGAACATCACAGCTCCATGGGGGAATGCTGTGCCAATGGCTGCTTGGGGAACTGGGCCTCCCAGCTGCACAAGAGGGGATGAAAAGGGATGGTTTAACTCGAGGATGGCAAATACAGCCCTATTCCCCTTGAAATCTGACCTCCACAGCTCCCGCCTGGTTGCTCTCGATTTTCCCCACTGCCAAGTTGTGTCAGCCCAGGACACTGGAGTGGTGTGTGGGGAGGTCTCCGCTGCTTCCTGCTGGTGTGGATGCTCCAGGCAGGGGCTGGGACTAAAGCTTGCACATGGTGCAAACAGGAATGGAATTTCTGCTTCCTAATAAACAGCTATTTGGAAAGTAAGACTTCCCACCCACCTTTAAAAATAATAATAATAATAAAGATGATGATATGTCCCACAAGCCCATTTTAAATTGCCAGTGTGGTCCCAGAACAAAAAAGGTTTTCCCACCCCTCGTTTAACTCAAGATTATGGGTCCAATTTACCTGGAGGCCTTGGAGACAAAGTTAACTGTCGTCTTCCTTAAGTATGGAAGTGCAGCTTAGGGAGAGAATGCATTCCAGCTTGCAGCATGCTGGGAAGTGTAGTCTCTTCACAATTACACTTCCAGGCTTCCATGTGCTGTGTAGCGGAAACTTCTTCTGCTGCATCCTCTGCTTTAGCTTCTTGGGGTGTTGACAGTCTCAGAATATAATGCCCGAGAGGGTGGTATACATGCATTCAGTGGTGTATGGGGTATCTAAACCTATCTCCCTGGCCTGTGGTGAAGCTCAGAAGCTTGCCCCACGATACCACAGGAGGGTTCGTTCTTTGTGCAGACTGACAATGGCTGTCTGGGCAAGTGGAGTGGAATGTGGTACTTAGTGTCATTCAGTCTTGCTTGATTAGGGTGAGATTATAGCCTGGGGAGGACCATCAGCTTGGCAGGGTGAAATTTAAAAAACTAGTTCCTGACTCCAGTAGCTGGCACTCGCAAAAACATCAGCCGTTTCCAGCTGCCGCTTTAGGATGGCATGTTCCAATGTCAGGTTCCTTTCAGGGTTAGAGTTGGGAAAGGCAGTGTGTTGTGTGCTCTGGATGCTGTTGCTGGGATGGCCCAGGGCACAGAGAGGATGTGTTAGGTCTCTGCAGTTCATCCTGTTTTGCAGCCCTACGCTTATCCTGACAAAGGCTTACCCTTCCTTCCAGCACTGGCTCTCGTGTCCTGCTGCAGCAGTAAACTACCACCACCCTGAGAGAACGGGATGAGAGAGGGAAGGTGGAAATTGACTAGGGAGACAAAAAAGCCGGCTCTAGTTATAAAAGTGTGTGGATGCTCTATGTGTTGGGCTGGGGACTAGCCTAGTGACCAGCTGTTTGTGGAGAAGGTGGGCACCGGATAAACTCACTCTGAAAATCATCTTACTTCAGTTATTGTTCTGTAGTGATCTCAGTAGTAAGAGTGCTTTACGGTCCTTATCTAGTTTACCCTCCCAACAACCCTGTGGGACAAGTTGTTGTTTCCATTTTACAGATGGAGAACAGAGGCTCAGAGACAGTGACTTCCCCAGAGCCATCCAGCGAGTTCACGGCTAAGATGCAGGGGCAACCTTATGGTGCTGCAGGTGGGGCAGCCGCCCCAGGTCCCGTGTGATCCCACAGGAAGCACTCGCCTCAGGAGCCACAGCAGCGATCTGCCACCACTCCTGGGCCCCTGAACAGACACTTCCTGCGAGCCCCTCCTGCTGGCTGTGTAGTGGGGAGGGCGCCACAGAAGGGTCTACCCTGGGGAGTGGCCGGCAGAATTGATGTTAGGGGCAGAATGTTGCCCCTAAGGCTCCCTCTGCTATCCTTCTCCTCTGCCTCCCCCCTCTACCCTGGAGGAGCTGGTCCTGATCCCAGCCACACTCCCTTTCCTCCAGCGGCCCTGCTGTATCTAAGGCTAGTCCAGTAAGATGGAATTTCAACCCTGCTCTTCCAGGTCCAAATCTATGTTGATCTTACGTTTGACACAGAGTCACGTTAGATAAAAATTAACGTGAGATTGTGTAACGTGGACAAGCAGCCTATTACTTTATCACTACACTGGCTCTTTGCTCTTCTTATGTGGCCCCTTCACTGTAGTATTAGAGCAGCTCACAATAGCTTTGCCATATTTCTGCCTCTCCCCTTGTGTCCTACTGCAGCCTGAGTTTAGGCGGGAGGACCCTCTTGCAGCTAGTTACTGTCAAGTTCACACAACGGTGCGCAGAGAGACATTCTCGGTGGCTGCCCCACAATTATGGAACTCCCTTCCCTTGGAGGTTGGTCTAAGCTTCAGCCTGCTCATCTACCAGAGGCAATATAAGACTTTTTTATTTGGCCAGGCATTTGGCAGGCAAGGGTAGGATTAAGGAGTTGTGGGTTAGAGGATTTTACTTGCTATTACTTGGGTTTGTTTGTGTATTCTAGGGTTAGGGAATCTTATTTGGTTTTATTCTGTGTATTTTTTTAAATAGGTGTATGTGTATTGTAACCCATCCTGAGCCTTAGGGGAAGGATGGAATAAAAATGTGAAGGAATTAAATAACTAACTAACTAAATAAATAAAATTAAATATTTATCCTCCTAATTTCCCTTACAAGGTAAGAAAGAGCTATAATTCTCATTTTACAAATTGTGAACCAAGGACTAAGTTAGTTGCTCAAGGCCACGTAGGGAGTCTGTAGCAGAACTAGGAATTGAACCATGGTCTCTTGTGTCCATAGCTAGTGCCCTAACTGCTTTGCCATCCCTTAGGTGATCAGATTGGCTGGTGACCCTGGAGGATATTTGATGTTTCCCTGTAGCATGGGGCATGGTTCACCTGTTTGAGTATGTCTTGCCAAATTAACTCCCTGCCCTTGAAGAAGCCTCTGGCACTGGTGCTTTGTGGTCTCTTCCCCCCACACCAATTCTCTGTCTGTGGCGCACTGTAATTTAGTTTTGCTGATGCTACGTTATTGTTGCCTAATTTAGGGGGTTGGCAATTTTCCAGAGAGATAGTAGGAAGGGATTTGGTAGCCTGCCGTAGGTCAGACTAGGTGATCTGGTGTTCCCTTCTGACATTGGAATCTAGGAAATCTGTTTAGCAGCATCCATGCTAGGGGTTTACATCAATTTTAACTTCTCTGGTTTCTGAAATCAGCACAAAGCTATGCACAGACAAGTCCCACGTGGGGAATCTGAGGCAGAGTGGAGCCCCAGGGTGCATGAAAGGAGCCGTATGCTGGAGTCAAGTTGGAGTTTTTATTTCCACAACTTAGATTCCAAAGAAACCTTTGTGTGGGTTTCCCCCTGCGCTGGTGCCCCGTAGGGGTGTGTCAGCATTCCTGTGGTGTAAAGCCGGCTCAGGCATCCAATGAGAAGCCCTGCTGGAGAGCGACACTGACGGGACGCAGGGAAGAATTCTTAGCCTTCTCGATCCCTCCCACCTTGGGACGTCCCAATAAAAAAAACAAAAACTTAAAAGGAAAGATTGAGAAAGAAGGGAAATATTAGTCTGGGACGTCACCGCTCCTGGACAGAAGGAAGAGCCCAGCTGGCTGTAGGAGAGAACTAGAGCTATGAGCTGAACAAGGAGGCAGCAGATTAACAAGAGGTAATGATTTCTCTACTGCACCTAGCCAGTGTATCTTAAGTGGTATATTGTGAGTGTCTAGCATCTATGTGTGTATGTACAGACACATGTATACGTACACACACCCTTACTTTTCTATTTGAAGGAAGATGAAATCTAAAATCAGTCTGAACAGCTTCCGAAGGGGAGGAATTTTTAGCCTTACAGACCTGGCTTTGTCAGGTTAAAGGGTTGGGTAGGCGGGTTTTCTACCTTTTAACATTCTTGAGAGGGACTCTTCCACTGCCCCTTTAAGCCAGTGCCTTCACACACAGCTCCTTTTTTGGAGGTTGGTTTGTCACTGCCCAGAAATGCAGCAAATGCAGGATTCCAGTGCGGTGGGAGGCCATGCTGGAGTCAGCCAAGGATTGCTTCTACAGGGTGGAATGAGTACTGACAGAGCTTGGGGTTCCTTTGTGGGGGCAGAGGGGAGCCAGTACATGCAGAGAACAGGAGTTTTGGGAGATCGAGGCTCTCTGTTCCCTCCCACTGTGTTTCTTGGAGGCTGGATCAGGGAAACTGTGGGTTTAAGCAGAGAGGGGACCGGCCCATTCAGGTGAGGGCAACAGGGTACCTGGAGACACTTTTTTCTCTGAAGACAACTTAGTGTCTCCAGTTGGACAATAATAGGCACTCCAGGCCCAATTCTGATGGCCATAAGATTTCAGTGAGCAGGGGGTTAATAACATCATAACCTGCTAATATTTCCCACTTGTCAGCATTAAAGGGCAGAGAGCATTTTCTCCCAAGTATAGAAGTGTTAAGATCTGGCTTTTTTCCAAATCTGATGACATTGCTACCTTCCCATTTTCAACTATAGTACCTATCTTTGTCACATGAGTGCTCATTGTAGCATTGCTAAGAGAGAACCTTTTCTCCCTGTTTTCCAGGGGAGAATGACTCTCAAGTTTTAGATTCTCAGAACTGGCAAAGGTGTGTATCCTCTTGGAGGAATGGGGAAATTCCTTTTGTTCAGCTGTCTCCCCCGCTCACATAAGTGATGAAGCTCCATAGTGTAGTGTCCCAACATTGTATCTTCCAGCATGTGCTGTACGTGTAAGAACATAGTCACTGCCATACTGGGTCAGACCAATGGCCCATCTAGCCCAGCATCCTGTCTCTGATAGTGGCGACCTTGCTGCATTAGAGAAGTGCACAAAAGGTCATAAATGGACTGTTCCATTTCCTGCTGTCAGGCCTGACAGTCAGAGGTCTCAATCCCTGACCAACTTCACAAATAGAAATAGCCATTTATAAACCAATCCTCTTAAGAACTTATCCAGTCCCTTTCTAACCTAGTTATGCTGTTGGCCTTCATGACATCCTCTGGCAGTGAGTTCCAGAAGTTAAATATATGTGGAGTGAAAAAGTCCTTCCTCTTATTTGTTTAAAATTTGCTGCCGGGTAATTTCATACGACGTTCCCTAGTTCTAATATTTTGAGAGAGGATAAATTACAGCTCCATATTGACTTGCTCTGCAACACTTGCGATTTTGTAAGTTTCTATTGTATCCCACCCATTAGAAGTTTCTTCTCTAAGCTAAGGAACCCTAACCTTATTGAACTTCTCTTTCTACAGAAACTGACCATCTTTGCTGCCCTTCTCTGTATCTTTCCCAGTTCTAATATGCCCTTGACTCCTTTTTTGAGCTGGGGTGATCAGAACTGCCCACAATATTCAAGATGTGGGTGCACCACCAACTTACACAGCAAGATTAGGATATTTTCTCTTTTATTTCCTATTCTTTTCCCAATAATGCCTAGCATTCTGTTTATTTGATCAAATAGCTCTCATAAAGTTCACCCCAGTGGTATTCTCCTTGCTAGTCTTATCTTGGAGGCTCAACTACCCTCTACCCATCTCCTGGGTTAGCAGAAGTTGTTCTCTGCCTGAATCCATGAAAGGGAGAACTCTGTGTTACAAGAGCTTTGCATTAGAGAAGGGTGAGCACAGGACTGGGAACATGGAGTTCCTGAGTTTTGTTTTATTCAGCCAATTGTTGTGTTTTGTCCGCTAACCAACAAAGTCTCGTATTCATCTTTCCCTTTTCCTAAGGGGGGAAAGGTTGTCTGTGAGTTTATTCTGGGGGATGGGATGGGATGAAATGGAAAAGCCTGCTGGCCTTGTGCTCCTCTAGGGCAGACAGACTGAAGGGGAGTGCATCTTGGCCATGAAAAATATATTTGTGGTGGTTCTTAGATATCTCTCTTTGGTTAAGTCCCTTCCATTCTCCGTGCCTCACTTTTCCCTGCCTCTAAAACAGGAATCACAATCCTGACCTACTTCTGGAAATCATGAAAGCGATTGGTTCCTGACGGCAAGCACTGTAGTATAGAACTCTGAAACTTGTCCTAAACAGCCTTTTGGGTCAGTCTCTTTAAGACAACAGGTTGTCTAGAACGGGAGGTCTCTGCTATAGCTTTCACTGTACTGTGCTAATAGCACAGACAGGTCTAACTTGCACAACACTCTTTTAGAGCGGGTAGTGGCACAAACCCACATTCTGAGTGTTGTGTGAAACCCTTACTCCCTTCCTGTGCTCCTTGATGAGCCTGCATTCTCTGCCACCTGATGCAAAGCATGTGCGGCCCTTGAAATGCAGTGGAGTCAGCAGTGGTGTAGTTGCATTGCTAGAGGGCAAGGCAAGGTTAAGGAAAATATGAAAAGTTTGCAAGGGGCAGGGTGTTGTGTGAGTGAGCCTGCAGTTAGCAATTTGACAGACTGGCTTTTGTCTGAGCACCTGTGAGCTTTTTATTCAGGTGGATGTTCTTGTCCCATTTTATAGATGGCAAAATTCAGGTGCAGAGAAGGGATGTGGCATGCCCATGTTTACCTAGCAAGTAACTGGGAGAGCTGGGATCAGAGCCCAGGCGTCCCAATTGCTAGTCCCTTGTTCTAATCCACTGGACAGTGCTTTCTGCCCTATTATTACAAATGGGTTTGGTCATTTCTGATAGTTGGGCATAGAGACCTGCAACCTGACCTGAGCCCAAGAGAACCCACTTTGTTCTGTTAGGGCCTGGGCTGGGATCCCAAGCTATGGGAATACCTGCCCCCTACAAAGCACCATAATATCATGATACTGTGGTGGGGGCAGGGTTACATTGGAAAGGGGTGGGGAAATGCATTGGCCCTATTCCTTTTGAATGTAGCCTTGCCCCTTTCCTGATGTAACCCTGTGTGTGTGTGTGTGTGTGTGTGTGTGTGTGTGTGTGTGTGTGCGATGTGCGCGATGTGCGTGCCATCACAGCACTCCATGTGGGGTGGGGCTACCCAGTCACATTAGGTTCTGAAGGGCCTGGCAGCATTGGGCAGGGCCCGGGCCCCAGAGCAATTGGGCTCGCACCCAGCTCAGGCAGATTTCTGGGCTGAGCCAGGGATCTAGCTGGGCATGCTGATGCAGAAGCCCCAGTGAAAGGTGAGAAGGGAAACCCTGACTCTGTCCAGTCATGAAGTATTTTAAGAAGCAGGCAGACGAAGGGAGCTGGTGTTTGAGCCAACGCTATGAAGCCTGCGTAGATGTGAGTGTGGATCGCTGTGTCTGGGCAATAGAGTGAACTCAAAACAGCTGGCAAGAGCTGCAGCCAGTTAGTCACTATCTATCTCCGTGCAAAAAGCAGCACAAGCAAGAGATGGGAGAGGGTTTTTAATAATCTTATAGGCAACCAAGACCCTGGGCCAGGTTTCCAGAAGTGACCAGACCCCGTTCAAGGTGTCACCTGGAAACACTAATTGCCAGAAAGGGCTGAGCTCCTGGCAGGTGGAAGCGTGAAGAGACAGGCACCCAGAGTTGCATTTGAACCCCCGGCTCCTGCACTTCCATCCAGAGGTGCCAGAAGCCTGCAGCACTATTAGGGTTCATGTATATGAGATGTTTCGTCTGCACTTGCAAATTAGCACGGGTGATGACTGTTGTGGGGGCTCCCATTCCAACATTCCATCCTATGGCAGCTTAATTCAGTTCAGTTCTAGTCTGCGGTGGGGGTATTCCCCGAGTGGCTCCACTTCTGGGACGATCCCTTCATCATGGCTGCAAGGGCTTTAACAAGCCCCTCGTTCAGGAGGACTCTCACATGCTTGTAACAGGACAATGAGGACCTATATTCTCTATGGACCTCGGCTGACTGAGAGTGGAAAATGTTCCTTCCCATCTTACACGCGCAAGAAGCGAGAACAGCGCTTGTTAGACCAGGGTTCCCATGGCAACATGTGTGGAATGACTGTTCTGTAGATGTGAGACATCTTCATGAGACATGAGTGGTTCACAGTTACAAAAAGCCCAGCATAAATAGAAAAATGCAACCTTTCCATATTGTGTGGACAAGCCCTTAGACTACAGCTCAAGCTGTGCATGTGCAGGCTGTAAACACACATCCTCCCACAGATAACAGTTCTGACCTAGCAGTAACCTCCACCTCTGCAGCACAGTGCACTCCAACCCTCCCACTGCTGGAGGAACACCTGCTTTTTCTTTCCTCTCAGCCCTTCAGAGGGAAATTAGACTGTCCTGCTGGAGGAGAGCCTCAAGGCAAGTGGTGCCGGTGGTTATCAAGTGACTTGGGGCCTGATCCTATATTTGTGTTCACATGGTTGCACATGTTGCGTGTGAGCTGTGCACAAGCTGCATTCCTTATATAGGAGTTTTGTGTGGGTTGCATATACACCCTTCTGTGCAGGGTTTAGGATCAGACTATTGGTATTTGATTGTCCCAACAATGGATGGTGACCCCTTTGTACACCATTCTGCATGAGTCGTGTTTATCCTCACAGGGCCTGATCCTGCTCATCTCATAGCTGGAGTGTTTGGGTGCAAAAGGGAAGCCTAGAGCAGCAGCAGGATGGGCAAAATGCCTGCTTTTAGGGCTCTTTCACACCACACTCTAGGGTAGTAATACAGCAAACCCCCATTCTGAGTGTTGTATGAAATCTTTACCGCTCCCTGCACTCCATGAATGGTACCTTGTTCTCTGCCATCGAATGCAAGGGAAGGGCTACTGAAATACAGGGGAATCAGTTATTGTGTGAATGCCTCACTGCAGGGCAAAGGCAAGCACCAATTGAGAAACAAACTGGTGAGTTCGCAGAAGGAAAGAGTGTTTTGTGAATAAGCCCCTTCTTCGGGCCATTTTGAAAATTGGGTGGGATTATCAGAAGATTCCCTGTGCTGATCAGCTGCTGTGTCAAGCTTGGGGAAGTTGTGTATTAAAAAATGTGTCCATGTGGCAGAATCCTCGTGCCATTGAGTCTCTGCTTGCTCTCCTTCCCAGGCCTACTCTCAGGATGCCTACTTGAAGGGGAATGAACCATACTCGGGTGGAGCTCAGAGCATCCCAGAGCCGCCTCCCATCTGCTACCCTCGGAAGACCTACCCCTTCCAGTCTAGGGCCTCCCCCCGGGATTCTGTGGTAGCTGAGCCTTTACATGGGCATCCGGCAGACAGCAGGCCCTACCGACCCAGTTCTTCAGGCCCATCTTCACCTCTGAACAGCACCACAGTCACCAGCCCTACCCCCGGTGCCTGGAGTGACCCCAGAAGTGAAGCGGTGCGGGAGTTCAGCAGCTGCCATTCCAGCCCAGCCCACCGCACAGAGGAAATCCAGTATGCAATGACTCAGCAGGTCCTTGTTGGGAGGCACATTCCTGTTTCTGGCTCCTTTTCCCGTGTCTCCAACAGCAGCTGTCAAGGGCCCGTGGCATCTTCATTGCCCGAGAGGTACAGAGTCCCTCCCCCTTCTTCCATGCCCAACCACTCCTGCTACAGGGCTCCCAAGCACCTCCCAGATCATCGGACTCACTGTGGGTTTAAAGACTCCAACCGTGAGAGCCGGTCCTCCTGGGACTGTATGGGGGGCAGTGGCCCCAAAGGTGTCAGCCGGCAGGAGTGTCAGCAAGCCCTCTCCAACTGGATTTCCAACCAAGTGCCACGCCGCAGCTCTTCTGAAGAACGCCGCTACGCCATGCCACCCCGTTACCGTAGTGTCTCACAAGACCGCCTGGGAGACTCCCCAGCCTCTAGGGGGTGGCCACACAGTGCCTCCCAAGACACACTGCTTCAGCCTAGTCATGACGGCTGGGGTTACCGGGCGAGATCTGACAACTACCTGGTGAAGTATGGGCACTCCATGGAGACTCTGGAGCAGGGAGCTTTGGTGTCTCCCAGGTTTGACAGGTGTATGTGGCCACCGGATAAGTTTTACAGGCATGAGCAAGTTGCCAGAGCCCAGCCTAGCCAGCCAAGTTCCTATGTCCCCACTGCCTCCTCCGCCAGAGATGCTCCCCCTGCCCATGTGCAGAAACACCCCTCCCAACCCAACCTCCAGAACATTGATGACTCTGGGTATATCGGTTACAGGAGCTACAGCCCCTCATTCCAGCGCCGGACTGGGTTGCTCCATGCCCTTTCCTTCAGGGACCCTGCCTTTGGTGGCCTTCCCATGTTTAATATTTGTCAAAGACAAGGAACCCAACAAGCACCTTATCCAGACAGACCTGTTCCAGTTTCATCACTGCCGACTGCTGCCCCACCTTGCCTGGACCCCCCATCAGGAAGCAGCTCTGAGATTCTCCAGGACCAAAGAGCAACCAACCAGGAGAGTGTTCCAAGGCCTCTTGAGCAGGCTCCCCTGCCTCAGGGGATGGAGCGGCTACAGCCAGAGACCGAGGAGAGGAGGGATGAGGTGGTTCTACGGCAGAAGCCCCCAACTGGCCGCAAGATGCCACCCCCTGCGAGGCAGATGAACTTTGTCTTCCCTGATGACATGAAGGAAACGGACATTTGCGATCCTCTGCCACCAAGTGGCAAAGGGGACAAACAGGCAGCAGAGCGCCCCAGCAGGCGGGTGGCACCCTTGGCAGCACCAGAAGATTCCTTGGCATCCATTCCATTTATCGGTAAGTAGGGAACTGGGCTCGCCATTCTGCCTGAAGGGGTGGGGGTGTTGTGTGGACCAAGCTGCTTGGTCTCCCAGCTGGTAATTCATTCCCTCCATTCTCAAGACAGACATAGGGCAGTAGAGAAACTAGCTGCTTTCTCCCCCAAGCCAAGCACATGGGTTACCTTGATATGGGGAGGTAGCCTTAATATTTGCAATATCAGGGGTCGATAGGAGCTAATGGATGCTGCGCAGGTGCAGATGGTGAAAACATGGCACTAGTGACAATTTAGGGACAACACCCCCCACCCCGCTACCTGTGTTTCTCCACTAGAGCAAGGCACGTAGTAGCTAGCTAGGGGTATGAGACTGAAGGTGTCCTGTCCCATTGCCAGTCCCCTAAGTCAGGGGTAGGGAACCTTTTTCTTTCCAGGTGCCACTTTGTAAATTAGTACAAGCTAATGAGAGCCTCATAGACGTTGGGGGCAAGGGTGCTTAACTGGGGGTGGGGTGTGTGCTCAGAAGGAATCTGTCCCCTATCCTTGTATGCATGTCCTCATTTCTGCTTCCTTTCCTTGAGCTCAGTCTTTCAGTGTTTGGAGGTAGGAACTAGATTTGGGGGCCAGATAAAAACTAACCAGGAACCCTATTTTGCCCATGAGATCCTCCATGCTTCCCCTAAGCACTGCCCTAGGGTGGAGAATGAAGTGGCACCTTCCATGAGAAGATTGAGATGTAGACTCGCCCCGACTTCAAATCCAAGTGCCTTTGTTTAGTACTCAGTTCCTTTTGGCCTGGGCAGGGCAGAGCTGTGGTTAGCAACAGCTGACGCTGCAGCCCTCCCCTCCTGCCCAGCACCACTCTTCATCTCTGCAGGGTGGGTTTGGCTTTCCATAAGCAATTCCTTCCAGCTGCGCCTTGGCAGAAAGTCTCTGCAAGGGCTCCTTTCTGCTCGCCCAGCTGATGGGATCTCTGGGGGAGGGCAGCCAGGGCAGCTACAGAGAGAGAAATTGGACTTCTCAGCTGCCAGCTCCTAGAGGGAGAGGAGGCTGTGGGCCAGCTGTCTCTGCTCCCTACGTAGTTCTTTAGGAACATCGTTCTGGCATCTTGCTGCCCCTTTGCTCAGCTTTTTTGGTTCCACCTGACTGAAGTCTTCCCATGCATGATACCTGATGGTTGTTTCTCGCTGCCCAAAACCACGACACTTGTGACATGGGGTTTCCCTCCTCTGTTTCTCCAGTAGGATGGGATTCTGCCTGCCATCTGCCCCCTCCTTTTTATCATATGCATTTTGGTAGCACTAATGAGGTCCCAAGTGAAACTAGGCCTCCGTTGTGCTGGGCACAGTGTGTATGCAGCGTCTGGTCTTGCCCCAGGAAGCTTGAAATCTGAACAGGGATCCCAGAGAAAGCATGGGGTCAGGAGAAAGGATTGGCTTCAGGACAGTGGCAAGGAGAGAATATGAAGTCTTCCGATTCTTAACCTGGTCTCTTGTCCACTGGGCCAGGCTGCCTCTTGGGTCCTAACACACGTGACCATCGCAGTCAGGCTTAGCCAAGGGGGGCTTTTAGGTAAGAGAAGGAGAGGGCAAGGCTATTGATTCCTCATATGACCCTGCAGGCCTTGCATCCGGTTGGGACTCTGCTATGATTGTGTGTGTCCTCTGTTTCGCAGAAGGCCCTGTTTCTTTAGGGAAGGGATGGAGAGGCCAATTTTAGCCTGTGGCTAGTTTTTATTTGGCCCCTTTCCAGTTCATGGATCTGGCCCCTGGATCCAGTTCCTACCCACAAGCACTGAAAGACTGAGCTCAGGTTAAGGGAGCAGATCCATGGTACAGAGCCATGGTGTTGACCCTCCCCTTCCTTGAGTACATCCCTTAAGCATCCTCGCCCCTCCAACTTCCTGGTGCCTCCTGGATTCCCTTCCCTGGCTTTAGGAATTTTAAAGGAAACTGAAGTCTTCACACTAGCCTAGCAATCAGCCTGACCTAAATTTATGATCTTCCGTTGCCTGCTGTCCTTCCTCAGATTTTCACTCTGATTTCCCCTGAAACACTAAGTTTGGGAAACCATCCCCCCACCTTGTGCTGTAGAACAAGACCTGCATTCATCTTCTCTTGGCCCATGAAGGGCATCAGGCTGCTTGGTGCCAGTCTCGCTCAGTCTGTGGGGCAGTACAGCGAGTGCTGTCCTCCCCCGTCCCTCTCAATGAGAACTTGGGGTGACGTCGGGGTCTCTCTCTGTGATGTGCGCTGCCTCCCTCTTACGCTGTCCCAGCAGGAGGAGACCCTGACCTCACTGCACAATGGGAGCCTTGGGGCTGTGCTGTTAGAGCCACCCGCAGGCTGGTACAGTGAGGGGCCCTCACAACCCTGCCTATTGTTCTGCCTTCCAGCCCAGCCCTCGGTTGTCCTCTTGACTCTAGCAGCAAGGGACCACCTTGCCTGAGTACTGGCTAAAGGGAGGGTGCGGAGGCCTCTCAAACACACACATGCTGCCTTGTTTGCAGCGCTACAGCTGTGTCAACGCAGCGTTTTCACTGTTCTGTGTGCAGCAAAGGGAGGCTCTCTCCACCTCTTTGCTCCATGGGGAATGGGAGCAGCGTGTCCCGAGAAAGTAGCAACAAAGTAATGGGCTATCCATCTCAGCATGGACTCTGCTGCCTGTGTCCATAATCTGAAGTGTTTGCAGCCTGAATTGGAAATCCTGGAGGGCAGGCAATGCCAGTCACCAAGTTCTTTTGCTTTGCGAGGAACGGAGCACAAAAGCTAAGCCCTCTGTTTTGGAAAGCAGCAGGAAGTGCTGTTTTTTCTAATGACCGCTCAGCAAGTTCTGCAACCCAGTTGGGTGGTTCTTCCTCGGACTGGGTAGAGATTGTTGCCATAGAGCAGGGATGGGGATTTTCTGGCGTGCGGGCTAAATCTGACATATGGCTACTTCTTGTTTGGCCCCTTTTTAGTTCTTGGATCTGTCCCCTGGATCCAGTCCCTCTCCTCAAGTGCTGAAAGAGTGAGCTCACAGGGGAAGGGAGTGTGCACTTAAGGAAAGGGATTAGACCCCATGATCTGGGCCCTCCCCCTCATTCCCCCATCCTGAACACACCCCTTAAGTACCCCCAACTCCTATGTGGCCCGTAGAGCTTATACTAATTTTCAGAGTGGAAGGAAAAGGTTCCCTACACCTGATATAGGGAAAAGTCCACCATATCTGCCCCCAGGAGACAGGGTGTGTTTATTTGTCCAGAATTGGGGACAACACAATACATATTCTGCTCTTTGGAGCAGGACTTGCTTGTTCTCCTATAATTTCGAGCTTTTCTGCTCTTGGAAAGCTTCCTAAAGAAGCACAGGCTGAGGAGAGCTAAGCCCCATCGCTCTAGCCTCTAGCATCAGGAGGCAGTGTATGGAATCATGTGAGAGCTGGCTGAGGTCAGTGGGAGTTGGGGAGAGTCTCCCATCTGGGCAATTCTTTTCCATCCTTGCCTCCCTGGTACCATATTTTCATGGTCTACCTTTTCTTCCAGATGAGCCAACGAGCCCCAGCATCGACCTGAAGGCAAAGCACATCCCTGCCTCCTCCGTCGTCTCCAGTGCCATGAACTCTGCCCCTGCGATCTCCACTAGCCCCTCCTCACCTACCTTCACATTCGCCATCAACCGCCATTATTCCCAGGACTGCAGTAAGTACCTCCTTGGACAACAAATGGTGTAGCCATCTGAAATAAAATTTGGAATAGTCATGAACACCAATTAAATTGAATGCCCTGGGTTTGTTTATTTTATTTATTTATTTATTTCACCATTTTTCTACCCCGCCTCCTCCTGCTCACAGAGTGGTCGGGTTGTGGTTTGTCTGGTTCATTTTAAAGCGGCTACTAACATTTGTGATCTGGGAATGCAAGGAAGAAGAATCTTATGTTAAAGCACAAGGCTTTTCATTAATATGGAAGCACAAACCTTTTATTGCAGTATTTAATCAAGACCAAACCTTATCAGTTACAAAAACAAATAGACTCATAGCCCAAAGCATCAACTCTTAATTTAGAGACTACTGCAAAGAAAGAATAAATTCTTGTGAATGTAAGAGAACAGGGTTTTCTGTCCAATCTTAAAGATTTTGGTGTATGAAGATCCTTTCAAATAAAAAAGAACAGGGGGGGGGGCACCCTAACTGTTGTGGAACATGGCCTTCACGTAGTCTGGTTAGCATCAGAGCATCACTTCAGGCTAGCTCTAAGCCCAGAGGGTTTTGTATTCTTTCCCCTAGGCAAGGTGCACACTAATTATATATTGAGACAAGGTCCTCCAATAATTATAATTCTTGTACAAAGAACAACCAGTCATAAAACCCATAAGGCAATTAGGACTTATTTGTAAACTTTTATTAGCCTTGTCACTGATGGTTGCCTTGCAAACTTTTCTGATGACCTTTTCTGCCACTAGGCAGAATTTTTATAGAACCTTCCTCACAACCTGCATCTTGTCTTGCTCTGATGGCCTATTCTTGCCCTCAAATCATAACCAGACAACGACTACTGATTTAAAACTACTCACTATTAAGTCACTAATAGCTAAACTAAACATTTCAAAAAGCACATAGTTGGGTCAGCATCAGGAGAGCTTAACAAGCCCACTCAGAGTGAGGGGAACTGTGCAGTGGAAGGAGGCCCCTTCTTCGGAACCAGCTGTGGTATATTAGAGAGAGAAAGGTACCTATTATAGATTCCAGTGGATCGATAGCCAAAGAGAAGGGGTGGCTTTAGGGGTTAATTGGGTTTCTGGAGACCTGGGTTCAACTCCCTGTTCTGTTACAGTTTCCCTGTTTGACCTTGGGCATGTTGTTTAGTCCCTTTGTCTCTCAATTATCCCATTTGTAAAATGGGGATAATAAAGGGCTAGGGTTAGTCTTGCTGTCATATGCTCAACTACTTACAGTAAGAGGAGCCATGTAAGTTCCTTAGAGACCAGGAGAAGAAAGACCAGCATGGAGTGTATTTGAAAGGTATAACTTGAAGAAAAACATATTTGAAGAGAAAACATATTTAAGGTGGTTAGCAGGGGAAGCTAAATCCCTGGTAGTAATTGAGTAACAAGAATTTAGGGATCAACAGTTTCTTCAGGGAAAAGGTGTGATCCACATTTGAACCTCGATCTCTTCAAAGCACTATAGAAAATCTACTGGAGGAAGCAGATTTGCCCCAGGTGAACCACGTGTTTTGAAGGAAGCTTTTCTGCAAAAGGGCCTCTCCCATATGGACAGTGCAAGAAAGCACTCGGTTTGCTCCAAGTGAAGCTGTTAAATAAATAACACTGAGAGCAAGAGAGTCCATTAGGATGTTTTGGGGGATGAAATAGATCACTATGATTTATCTCCCTAGGGTATCCTACTGCAGCATGATGCCTGCTGCTTTTGCAAATGAATATCATCTGTGCTGGTCCATTACAATGTTCTGCAGCTTCCTGCCCTATGCACTGCTGCAGACAGCAATCACTTGGGCCCCTGTGTACCATCTTGCAGTGAGGTTCTGTAGACCTGCACCCTGGGCTACAACATATCAGTGCTGCCTCCCAGCTGCATAGGTTCCATGTAGGGTAATGTCTGGATAAAGGTCTGATTCAGACTTGCTTATGCCAGCATGTTGCACCATTGGCTTCAGTGGAGTTACTCAAGATTGACATCCATGTGTAATCGGGAACAAAATGAGGCATGTAAACAGGACTTTCTTAACCAACTGCAGGGGCCCCAGCTGTGCCACTGTGGGAAGTTGCTTACTGGAACAGCTTGTGTGTGAGGGGGCGGAGTTACAGTCACCTCCTTCCAATGCATTTGCTCCCCTGTGAGCAGAGGAATTTCTTCCAAGTGAAGAGCTTCTCCCTTGGTTCCAGCTCAGATCATTAACAGAAAAAAGGTCAATGCCCTGTTATGGGGTTAACATTTAGACCTACCTCTGCTGAGTATATCCCTCCTCCCTGCATGCTTCATGCTTATTTTAGTTGGACATTTTACAGATGGGAAAATTGACTCTCTGAGAAGTCAAGAGACTTGCCTAAGGTCACACACAAACTCAATGAAAGAGCCAGGAATTAAACCCAGTAGTCCAGACTCCCAACCCCTGTCTCTTAACACTCAAATTACATTGGGAATTGAACCCTTGGGGTCCCAACTCCCAGTCCCCATGACTGCCTCCCCTAAAACACTATCTGATGATGCTAATTACAGTTGCATGACTTTCTGCACCATATGGAAGAATTGGGATGTTTTCTTTTTAAACAGTCTCTGTTGCCTCCATCTCAGGCAGCATCAAAGCCAGTCGCCGGTCCTCCTACCTCCTGGCCATAACAACAGAGCGCTCCAAATCATGTGATGATGGTCTGAACACATTTCGAGACGAGGGGAAAATCTTAAGGTAGGTGTGAACCCCTGTCCTGTCTTGCAGATAGAACTTGGAGCTGGTCTCTCCACTCTTGGGGGTAGTCTGTTTTGAGCCTCACAATCACAAGTGAATTGATCGTTCTTTGTCTTATGCGGAAGACAACTTGATGTTCCCATAAGCATCTGCTGTTGCCAGTACCTTGATGGGCCATGTCTATTATGGCCGAGGTGGGAGACAGGACTGGATGGAACAGTAAGACACAAGGCCAAATACTGTATATACAGGTTGGACAACCTTTTCCCACCCATGGGTCACTTTGAAAAATTAGTCCAGACTGCACGAGCTGGATAGGGGCTGGGGTTGCTTAACATATGTGCTCAGGATGGGGGATGCAAGGAGAAGGTCCGGATCGTGGATCCATGCACCAAATCCAGGAATTGGAAAGGAGCCAAAGAAAAGAGCAGACTTGGAATGGGTTTGGCCCATGGGATGGAGATTCCCCAACACTGCTATATAGAGAGAGTCGATCAGGAATTCTCCAGGTGTAACCATATGTTCAGAGAATTCTTTGTGCTCTGAAGATCAACTACTAACTTATTAATTTTTCAATGTTCACTGTTCCCTCTACAACATAAAGTGCATATTGTGGGCTGGTTAACTCTGAAAAGCAGCCCCAGGAAGCCCTGTTCTCCCAGTGCTGTGCTGGTGCAAACCCCATTGAAGTAAATGGGGTTTCTCCTGGCAGGGTGCTGTGAGGAGTAAAGTGACAGTGAGTAAGCAGCACAGATGGGATTAGAACCAGGGACCTCTTCCTCTGTGCCATGCCTCTCATAGAGTAGATGAGCTGGAACAATGCATTGGAAATGCCAAAAGAGCAATAAAAAACAGCCCTTTGGAGGAATGCTAACAAATGCAAATGTCTCGGAGCTGCCCCTGTTCTGGGTAGGGTGACAATACTTGACTTTCCAGTACATGGGCTGGGATCCTCACACCACTTATGCTAACCCTGTTCCATTGAGTTTGACAGACTACTTTGAAGTAAGGGTTGAGGATCATGAGGGGAGGAAGTGAACTGCCAGAGGCCACTTGTCAGCTATATCAACTTTTAGGGGGAAATGTGCATTAGCTAACATATTAAAATCTATACAAGCTAACGCATGTTAGTTACTGCTGTGCAACATACGTGGCGTCCCTGACCTAGCTAATATTAGCCCATCTAACCAAAACATATTATCAATGCACCTTTCCCCCCCTTGAGTAAAGATGTGACAGAGCTGGAAGCAGGAGCATAACAAGGGTATGGCTCCCACTTCATTTTTCTCCTCTGTCTGCAGTGTTAATAGTAAAACTTTTTCATGATTAAACCACAAGTTGCAACTATACTCATTGTAAAAATTAATAAAGCTGTGCCCCCTAATCTACCAAACCTTAGTCATGTCAATCTGTGAGTGCCCTTGATTTGCTCACCCTTCTAATGGTGCCCCTTCCACAGAGGAAAGTGCCCCCTATCTGAGAGATCTTGTTTATACTACTTGTTGGGGATAGAAACCAGGGTTCCCGAGTCCTACTTCAGCTGCTTATTTGCCAGATCACACAAACAGCCACTTGCTGCTGCGACTACCTGATCTTAAAAGGATACCCAGGATGTGGCTGCCTTGTAATGGTGTTGAGGGCTCTTGCTCCCTTCCCCTCTGATGCGCTCACTCATGACTGATTATCTTTCAGGAGGTTGCCAACCCGAGTGCCGAGTCTCCGTATGCTGAGAAGCTTCTTTACGGACGGGGTAAGTATTTACAATGAACTGGTGTGCAGGGGGAGAGGATGTGCCAGTTCTTCCATTTCACCGGAAGCTGCAGTGTCTCACTCTGAAGCTGCAAACTCAGCCTGGGTCCTTTGGTTTAATGCCTCCCAACACCCCCAGTATGACTCTGGAATGCCTGCATGCTTAATTGGGTGGCTATCCACCCCCAGGTGTTTCTGCTGCACTTAGTGCTGCCATGTCCGAGTTCCAGTTGGGGTCCCTTATGACTTTGACACTGTAAAGTCAGTTACCAGCATGTCATGATCCTATTTGCACAAGGCACAGCCATCCACTAGTGTGATGAGGAGATACTGGGCTACATGTAGATGACAGATCTAACAAATATGTAAAGGTAAAGGTTAAACATGTATGTAATGTGAAAGTGGAGAACTAGAAACTTGCTTCATGCAATGGAGAACTGCTAAGTTCATGACCCTAAGCGATTGTGTAATCAGAAAAAGCCTAACACTTCTGCAAACACTAGCAATAGGCCATTGAGTTGCAAATGGATTTCTTCCTGTGGAAGTGACTTAAAGCACAGTCACCTGGCGGGAACATCAAACAAAGGACCCTGGAAAAGTACTTAAGGAGGAAGAAGACAAGACAAAGGGAGAGCTTCATCAGGTTCATCTTCATCCTCCATCTTGGGATCATGACAGCCTAGAGTAGGGTAGTGGGACCCCAATCCCATGACAACTAGGTCGTGCAAAATCTGCCGCAGGAGCTTGTGTCCTGCACCCTCCTGGCCTGGGAGTGATCACCTTCATCGACTGGGTGAAGCATAGAGCTAAATAGATGGGTCCTGACTCCTGATCACTACTGGGACCAGTGGAGGCATCTCTGCTTACTTACGCAAGCATGGAATTCCAGTATGTTAATTTCACCCCCCGTCCAGAGGTGATGCCCAGGACTGGATTCTAATACTCATGCACACACACACACACACGCTCTTTAGCTTTGCACCACCTTGCACCTTGTGTGATCATTTACACTAATCTCAACTTTATCATGTGGTACCAGTAGGGTTTCACATTCAGTGTGCCCGGGGTGCAGGGCCTATGAAGAAGCATCTCTACCACTTCCTGATCAGGGGAAAATGCCAGCTCTACCATACTGGGACTTCAGCCATGGGCACAGCTTTTCTGTGCAAATCCCTAGTACAGATGCAGCTTGCACCAGTGCAGCATAATTTGCAGTTCGCTGTGATTTTTCACTGATGTCAGTCATGATGTACTAGTGTTGAAATGTGTCTGTACCAGAACCCTGATCAAGCCAGAGTATTGGCCTGATGTATCAGGATAGCCCTATACTGCCCAAGAGAGCTGTGATATCATAGCTCTCTAAAGGAGGTGGGGCTATGTCAGAAAAGGAAGGGCCTTACCGTACCTTCCCACTGCTTTCTAATGTGACTACACTCCCTATAGATTGCAATGACATCACGCTGTTCCGTGTTGGGGGTGGGCCTCCTGCAGCTCAATTCAGCCTTAGCTCAGTGGGACCAACTAGAGTCTGGCACTGAGGCAACTGCACCAGGGGCTGAAATTCCAGCAGAGGCCAGACCTAAGGAGCCTGGGATTTTGCCTAGTTATTCCAGTGAGATGGAGCTTGCTTACTAATACGATTACATTTTCTGGAGTTGTGTGGGTGCGCATGTAAGGGATCAGGCTAATCAGTGGCTAAGGCACTGCTTACTCCCCTCACCACTGTATCTGTCTCCTACCACCAAGCCCCCCACCCCCACCCCACTTGGCTATTGAGCATGGTCCTTCTGGTGATGCTATTCATTGACACACTTTCCTCTCCCTTTGCAGTCTCTGGACAGCCTTGGCACCTCTGAAGATACCAGATCAAAAAGGCACTCAACCTCTGACCTCTCTGATGTGACTTTCAGTGATGTGAGGAAAGAGGGCTGGCTCCACTACAAACAGATCCTCACCAAGAAGGGGAAGGTGGGTGCCCATCCTACAGGAATGTCAGGCAAGAGTGGAGGTACTGGGGTAGGGGTTGTCTGTTGCCCTCTTGAGTGGCTCTGAACATAGAAGGATCCCTTCTCTGCAGCCATTCATGTAAGAGCTCTCCTTTCTCCTCCTCGAAGGGTCTTCATTCACTTCTAGGAATGAAGTGAGCTCTGCAGCACCCTTATTAAATCCAGTGTTCTTAGTTTCCTGTTTCAAGAAGTGGAAACTGAGGCATGAACAAGGGGAGGTTGTTGCAGAGAAAACCAGTGGCAGAACTGTGAATAGAACCTAGAGTCCAGCACCCCAGTGTGCTCCATGACCCACTCTTCTCTCCCAGAGGTAGGGATAGAACTCAGGCATCCTGTACTCCAGTGCCCTGCTCTAGCCGCCTCCTTGAGGGAGAGAGAATGGGTGTCTTCACACGGACGGCTGCCCCGCCTCATCCTCAAGTTTAAAGGCAGCCTGCCAGATGTGCAGGCAGAGCAGAGGCGAGGCAGGTTGTCCCTGCTGCAGAGCTGCCCTGCCAGCAGTGCTCCAGAACATCCCGGAGTGCTGCCAGCAGAGCAGGCATCCCAACCCTGGACCTCCAACCAGAGGCAGGGCTACTGTCTGTCTGCTCAGCGGACAGCCACTGCAGCCCTGCTGTCTGCCAGGGGTTGTCCTGGCAACGCCATAGTGTTGTGGGCGATCTGCCCGCAACACTATGATGTGAGGGAGGGGCGCTGCACGGGCAGACCGTGGGCCCTGCCAGTTGCCGGGTCCGTTTAAAAGAGACCCAGGTATGGCTGCAAGCAGGCAGACATGGGGGTGCACCCCTGGCCTTGCTCCAGGGTTGAGCACCTCCATGTCCATGTGAAAATACCCAATGAGAGGAGTAAGAGAGAGGGAGAGAGCTTGCACACAAAAAGAAAAGGGGAGGAGAGCAGGAAGGACCCTGGAAATGTGCCCTATGCTGTACCCTTCGGATTGTTCAAGGGATTTTCCCTCCTACTTAGAATGCTGACCTGTGCTTTCCCCCAGGAGGAAGAGGAGGAGAAATGGGGTTTCATGGCTTCAGACTATGGTACAAAAGCTAGGAAAGCTTCAATTAATCCCTAGCAAACATGGGAAGATGTAACCAATCAGGCTTTGTTCCTGGCATGTACTGGCAGCTCAGGTCAATCAGGGGTCTATCCCTGGGGATGTGCAGGGAACTCTGACCAATTGGGTTGCATCTGTGGTATTAGCAAAGAGATCTGGACAATCAAAATCCTGTGCAGGAAGCTCCAGACAATAAGACTACACTTTTATAGCATGATATGGGCTGGGAGCTTTGCCAATCAGGGGTCTATTTCCAGGTATGTGTAGGAAGTGTCATTGCTTCCTACAAAGAGAATTAGGCATATGCAGGACTGTACTGGGAAGATGGGTGCACGTGGTATTGGTGGATATTTATTTATTTACAGTGGTTTCCAAGTTCTTTGTAGGTGCTTTTCCATACTTCAGCCAAACAAATACCTTCCTCAGCCGTGAGGAAGGATCACTTGAGGCCTGATCCATGATATATCTTATGGGTGTTTCTGTAGAGCCAAGAACTAGATGGAGGGCTGGGATGACATGGAGGTGGGGGGGCTGAAGCAGAGATGCGCCAGGAAGTCTGTTGCAAAATCTTGATTGGCATGGGCTCTTTGCAAGACTGAACTCATCTCCCTCCCCCCCCCCCAAAAAAAACCCCACAAAAAACCCAACAACAACGTTTCCCTCCTACGTAGCTCTCAATTTCTATTGAGGGTGTCACATCCAGCCTGTACCTCAGGCGTGTAGCCTGGGATTCATCTTTTTCCCCCCCATTTAATTAAGTCAAGTCATATTTATTTAGCGTGGCCAAAGGCCATTGCTCATCAAAGTAAAAATAACAGGTCAATCCAGGCTAATACATAAAAGGACAAAAATCACACATTCTAAACTTACAGATTTCCAGAAATCAAGGGGGTACATATGCCTCATAAGGCAAATAAATACCTCAAATGAAGAGGAAAACCATAACTCATAACAAAATACAGCGTACAACCGCAAGAGAACAAAACAAGACAAAAATCAGGGATTCATCTTTGACTTCTCCCTCTCCTTTACGCCTCAGATCCAGGCTGTTGCCAAATCCTGCCGCTTTGCTCTGTATAATATTGCTAAAATCTGGCCCTGCCTTATTGTTATCACTGCAAAAAACCTAGTCTATGCTCTAGTCATCTCTCGCTTTGACTACTGTAACTTCCTCCTTACCGGCCTCCCCTTCTCTGATCTCACCCCCTCATCTCCATTCAATGCTCTGCTGCCAAAGTCATCCACCTTGCCCGTCGCTTTGACCATGTTCAGCCCCTCCTCTCCGCCCTACACTGGCTCCCTCTATGAGAACGCATTTAGCACAAGCTCCTGGTCTTCACTTTAAAGACTTCATGACCTTGCTCCTCCGTATCTCTCCACTCTTGTATCCTGCAACATTACTGCCCGAGAGCTTCGCTCCTCTCCTGTCTACCCCCCACTCTCTCCTGTTTGCGACTCTCCTGCTCCTCTCAACGCCTTCGCCCCTTCTCTCTTGCTGCCCCCCATGCCTGTTTTATAATTGTTTTTATGATGAAATTGTTAGCCGCCCCGAGCTGTTCGCAGGAGGGGTGGCATACAAATTGGAAAAATAAATAAAAAATGTCTGGAACTCTCTCCCTGGATACATTTGTTTTGCTCCTTCTCCCCCAACTTTCAAATTCTTCCTGAAAACCTACGTCTTCTGTCAGGCTTTCCCTGGCTCTTCATGAGTGATAAGAATCTCTTCCCTGTAACTGTTAAGCACGTGCACCTGCAACTTCTCAATCTCATAAATGTATCCTTGTCTCTCCTGATGTTCACCTCTCCCTTGTCTCCCCCATTCTTGTCTCTCTTAGATTGTAAGCCCCTTGGGGTTAGGGACCTGTCTACAACTACTGATTGTACAGTGCCAGGTACACTGCTTGCACTAATATAAATAAATAATAATATAATAATTAATAATAACATGGAATCATGCTTGAGCCTCCAGGCTCAGGGTCATCCTTAAAATTTGTGGAGTCCAAGGGGAAGATAAAATGTGCTCTCTCCCATGCCGCCTCCCCCTTGAGAGCACCCTCCATGCAGACCTAGATTTGGTCATGTTTGGGGACCCACTGGGAGGGAGTGAGGCCCCCACACTATGCCCTGGTGAAAATAGGGGCCATTGCGGGGGCCCCATTATTAGTGGGAGCCCAGGCCACCTTGTAAGGCCAGCCCTGTTGAGGATCATTTAGTCTAACCACCTGCTCCAAAGGAGGATATCCTCTGCCTACAGCATTGCAGACAGATGCTTAAAACCACAGTAGGGGGCACCTGGCCAAGCTAACATCACTATAGGGGCTGAGACCTGGGGGAGTTAACAGGACCATGGGTGTTCTTGTGCATGGGGGGTTCCTTAGATTGAATTGGAAACAAGAGACCAGTCCCACTGTCCCCCAAGTATTTCTGAGACTGTGCAAGATTTGAGAATCATGTTTAGGTTGGAGTGAGGTGGCTCTGCAGCTGGGTGATAATGTTCTGAGCTTGTGCCTGGATTGACTCTTATTCTGTCTGCATCATTGCTGAGTGGCAGTGATCCAAGTGTGTGCCTCCAGGTCAGGCTACCTAGGTGGATGCCAAGGGGGAAGTGCCCTACATTGATGCCAGCTTAAATGCCCAAGTTCAGGTCAGGCAGTTTCATCTGGGTTGACATTCACTGACAGCTCCCTGGGGCTCTCCTTGGGTTGAAGGCTCATGGCAGTGCCCCTAGGTTTGTGCCTGTGTCTGTGTCTGCTTTGAAGCTGGAAGGCAGAGCCCTGCACTGAGACTAACACTGGTGCCGTAGGTCTCTGCCTGAATCAAGACCTGTGTCTACTGTCTAGGGTTGCCACCCTCTAGGTTTGACCAAGAGACTCCAGGCTGCAGGTGAACCCTCTTATTTCCCCATGGTTATCTGGGGGACAGACCCATGTCAAAAAGGGGGTACAGCTTTCCCTCCCTTTTCTGATGTGATTCTGCTCCCTTTGGATTGTTGTGATGTGATATGATGCTCAAAAGGGAGTGTGACCAGGCTGGACTGGTGTAGGAGAGTTTTTACTCCTGTCCCCTTTCTGATGTGGCCACGCCTCCTTGGAGCTTTGCAGTGTCATGACACTCCAAAGAGTCGCCATGGACATATTGGAAAGGAGCAGAGAGGCCCTTTGCTCTGTCAAGGACTTTCCCCTTTCTGTGCCAAAGAGATTGGAAAGGAGGCAACCCAGCTCTGTCTTGATGACAGTGTTCTGCACTGAAGCTGGTGGCAGTGACCTATTTCCATGACTGTCTAACGAGGAGGTGCTCTGCTCTCTCACACACACACCCAAGATGCTCATTGTTCTCCCTCCCTCTCTACCTGCAGAAAATTGGCGGAGGCATCCGGCAGTGGAAGCGCGTCTTTGCTGTTTTGCGCGCACACTCACTCTACCTGTGCAAGGACAGGCGGGAGGCCGTGGCCGGCGCCCCGCCCCAAGGTGAGGAGGAGCAGCCAATCAGCATCCGAGCGTGCCTGGTGGACATTTCCTACAGCGAGACCAAGAGGAAGCACGTCTTCCGCTTGACGACCGCTGACTTCTGTGAATATCTCTTTCAGGCAGAGGATCGGGACGATATGCTGGCCTGGATCAAAGTCATCAGGGAGAACAGCAAGGCCGAGGGCGAGGTGAGAGCCAGTAAGGCCCACCTGCACCCGCCTCCTTCCAGGCCTCTGGCTCTCCAAATGCTCCCTGCTCAGCGCTAATCTGCTTGCTTCCCTTGAACCGTTTGCCTCGTGCTGCTCGTACCAGGGCAGCAGCAGTGTACCTAGCAGCCTCCCTTTCACTACAGCCTGTAAAGACTCCAAGCCCCATCATGCTCTGCTCCACCTTGACCCTGAGTGGGGATAGATCCCAGCATGCTGTGCTCTGAGCAGCCAAGCTTCTAACTGCATGCTGGGAATTAAGAGTCCACTTGGGCTACTCCATCATGTCAAAGAGGAAGATGGCTCCATCTACAGAACACTACTCACTGTTGGGGAATGCGGGCTCTTTCTGTCTTCCTTCATGCTCCATTCTGATGGGTCATTCCCTAGTACATGGTCTCTCAGGAATAATAAGAGAAAGGGCTAGCAGAGAACAGAGTAGGGGTAGGAGTACCACCTCCTTTGGGATTTCACTCAGGGGAAAGCGGGCTGTCTCCCCCCCTCACCCCCACCCCCCCAGTTCTGACATAACTCCACCCCTTTTACTCTGTGGGGCAGGTCCATGTTGGAAAGGTGGTGGAAACGTCCCTGTGGTCCACCCCTTTTCTAATGTGGCCACCCCCTGCTGTCCCTGGAACCCCTGATGTCTGTGCCCTTGGCTGAGCCAGAGAAATCAGGGCTTCCCTGGAACCTAGAGTGGAGACTCTGGGTCAGTCTCCGAGCAAAACCTGGAGAGGTGAAAACCCTAGAACGGAGGGGATGTTTCCTCTAGAGTGTTGGGTGTATGGGCCAGTCCTGGCAGACCGAAGGTGATCAGCAGGCAACATGCATGGCGTGTCAGTCAGAAACTTCCCTCTGGCTTCATTAAAATGCCGCCTCTTGCTTGACAGGAAAACACATCACCCTCCCCAAGCCCTGTTCCACTTATGGGTCACCTACCCACCCTGGCATCTCCGTCTCTTTGGCGAGAGGGACTAAACCATTTCCTGAGAAGAGAAGGGGAGGTGGTTTTGGTTTT
Organism: Sphenodon punctatus; assembly: GCA_003113815.1. Taxonomy (NCBI): domain Eukaryota; kingdom Metazoa; phylum Chordata; class Lepidosauria; order Sphenodontia; family Sphenodontidae; genus Sphenodon; species Sphenodon punctatus. Next base: position 2,917,867 of record QEPC01013663.1, read on the forward strand.
GCCTTGACAAACTTGTTTTCAGTAAGGCATCCTGAGAGAAACTCTCTGCCTGTGTGCTTCTGTTAGTTTAGGGTGCCGCCTGCTGGTTGGCAGAGGAGAAATGCTATGATGTGAAGTTCCATTCATCAGTCTGGTGTCTAGAGTTAAGAACATAAGTGCCATACTGGGTCATCTAGCCCAGCATCCTGTCTCTGATAGCGGCAGCTTTGGTTGCTTCAGAGGAGTACACAGCAAGTACTAATGGAGAGATCAGTTTAATAGACTCCTAGAATGTCAGAGTTAGAAGGGATATCAAAGGTCATCTAGTCCAACCCCATGTTTGAATGCAGGATGATTACAACTACAACATCCCGACAGATGGCTGTCCAGACTTTTTTTTTTTTTTTTAAACTTGCAATGATGGAGAGTCTACAGCCTCCTTAGGCAACTTGTTCCATTGCCACACAGCTCTTGCTGTTAGGAATATTTTCCTGATGTTGAACTGAAATCTGTCTCCCTGTCATTTGAGTCCTGCCCTCTGTAGCAATGAAGAACCATTTCCTGCCGCCTTAATGGTGGCAGCCCTTTAGATAGTCGAAGGCTGCTACCATGTCTCCCCTTAAACTTCTTTTTGCTAGGCTAATGTAGCCTCATAAGTCTTGTTTTCCAAACCCTTTATCATTTTTGTTGTTTTTTTTCTAGCCTGTTACAGTTTGTCAATGACCTTCTTAAAATGAAGTGCCCAGAACTAGACACTCCAGGTGGGACCTTATCAGTGCTAAATAGAGTGGAATTATTACCTCCACTGACTTGAAGACAATGCTTCTGTTAATGAAGCCTAAAATTGCATTAGCCCTTTCTGCAGCCGCATCACATTGCTGACTCATGTTCAGTTTGTGATCAACCACAGTCCCTAGATCCTTTTCATATGTGCTGCTGCCAAGCCAGGCATCCCCCATCTTATACTTGTGCTTTTCCCCCCTTTCTTTTCTACATGCAGAACATTACATATATCTCTATTGAATTTTTTACAATTGATTTCGCCCCATATTTCCAACCTGTCATGATTTTTTATTTTATTTTACTTTAGTTCGGTCTTCAAAGTTGTTAGCTACACCCTCCTAGTTTTGTGTCGTCTGCATTTCCTGCTATTTATCCCATCCCCCAGCAGTCAAATATCTCATCCCTGACCAAGGCTAGTAGTTATTTATGGACCAATCCTCTAAGAACTTACCAAATCCTTTTTTTAAAATCCAGTAATCCTGTTGGCCTTCACAACATCCTCTAGCAATGAGTTCCACAGGTTAATTGTACATTGAGTGAAGGAGCACTTTATTTCACTTGTTTTAAATCTGCTGCCAGTTAGTTTTATTGGGTTCATCCTAGTTCTAGTATTTTGAGAAAGGGCACGTGGTGGCTCCCTGTTGAATTGCTCTGCACCACTCGGGACTTTTTATGAGAACAGAAGAGTTCCTTTTCTATAAATCAGAGGTGGCTAAACTGTGGTCTGGGAGCCACATGCCATTTTAAGCACTTCTAGTTCAATTCAAGTACTTCTCTCGGCCAGGGTCTGTCCTGGGGCCTACTCTGCCTTAATGCTCCTGTGTCTGACGTCACTGTGTTCCAGCAGCCAAGACTGCAGAGTGCTGGCTCCACCAACCAGTCACGCAGCGTAAGGAAGTGGGAAGGGGTGGGGGCAAGGCTCAGCCCAGGCGCTGTGTCAAAGGGGGACATGTTCGTGGGAGTGCATGTGTTGTGGCTAGTCTTGGCCACATGAAAATGTTCATATGCGGCTCTTGGGGTTTGGAACATCACCTTATAAATGCAGCTCCCCTCTCCTTCCCAGTCACGAGCTCTCCTGCTAGGAGCGGAATGCCATCGAGAAGGTGTCGTTGACGCCTATGATATAATAGGCCTGAGAGCATCCTAGGGTCTACATGCAGCTTGGAGGCAATGTGGGACTGTGACTGTCTTTGGGGTCCATGTCCGCCTCAAGAGTGTGATACGTTCCTCAAGATCTATGCACATTTAAGGGCTGTGGTGAGGCTGTCAGCTTTCTTGGGGGGTGCTTTTTGGAGCCAGGATCATCCTCATACTTGATGCCCAATTCAGCGGCACGACAGGGCTCCAAGCTTTCTCAGTAGCTACGCTCAGCTAGGTCGTGCTGCGAGCCTCCCAATTTGACTCCATCTAGGGTGTTGCTGTAGGACTGTGAGTTTCTTCACACACTCTGCCCTTCTAGGGGGCACTATTGGACTGTACTTAATATCTGTGCTCATTAAACACTATTGCTTAATATCTGTGCACATCTCCGGGGTGCTGTTTGACATGAAGTTTTTCAGTATCCATGCCCTGCTACAGGGTACTTCTGTACCCACTGTGGGAATGCCACAGGACTTTGATTTTCCTCAGGATTCATACCTATCTCAGGGCTGCTGTGTCTGTGAGTTTCTTCAGGATCCCTTCCTGGCATAGGGCAACTATAGGGCCATGAACTTTTTTCTTTTTTTTTTAAGGGCCGTGAAATTCTTTGGGATCTGTGCTGCCTAGCTCATGGCTGCTATAGGACTATAAGCTCCTTTAGGGTCCATGTCCAATGTGAAGGCATTGTAGGGCTGAACTTCCTAAAGATTGGTGCCCATCTTGACAGCATTTATAGAACCACACAAACTTCCTTAGGGTCCATGCCCATCTTGAAGGATCGATGCCCATCTTGGAGGCACTATAGATTTGCAAACTTATTTTCAGCTCTCTGGTTGTGAGTTTCCTTAGCATTTCTGTCCAGTTGAGTACTGCAGGGCTTTGAGTTTCCCTAATGGCCATCTAGAGGTTGTTATGGGGCCATGCGCTTCTTTGGGATTTTTGCCCAGTTTCGGAAATAGGATTGTGAGCTTCTTCAGGATTCATGCCCATCTTGGGGGTGCTATTAGACTGTGAACTTGCTTAAAATCAATTTAGAACATTCTGGAGGTCTACTCTCCACTCCCCAAACCTGGCCTACCATATAGATTTGCAAGTTTTTTTTAAAGCTCTGTCCCCATCTTGAAGGTCCTATATGGCTGTGAGTTTCCTTGACATCCATTCGCATCTTGTGGGTGCTATAAGCTTTCTTGTGATCTTTACCATTTGGGGGGCAGTATAGGGCTATGACATTTTTTTTTTAGAATCTATGCCCATATTAGAGGCTCAGTACGACTGTAAACTTCCTTAGGATCAATTAGGAAAATCCTGTAAGTCTTCCCTCCCTATGCCTTGTATAATCTCTTTGCCCATCTCCAACTCCGAACTCAAGAGCTGTAATCTCCCTTCATTATTGCTGGGGAGGCTGTGACCAAACAGTTGTTCCAGATGTGGCAAGATAGCTCCCAGTTTCCCAGAGTTGGAGGAGGGATCGCTTGTGCCCCAGATACATAGTAGGGGCCAGGTTTTGCCCCCAAGTGAAGCTGCTTCTGAGGACTGGCTGGTTAGATAACCACAGGGGTTGCTGGAAGGGCACAGGTGCCTGCCAGTCCCCAGAGTGGTGTTATAGTCAAGGGAGTGGTGCTGGTTTCCATGGTAATTCGGCATTGTTGAGTGGCAGGTCCACCTTGGTGGATAACCCCCATGTCTTTAGATGCTGATGTCTAGGATCCTCACAGTCCTGCCTTAGGGGGAGAGTACAGTGCCAGATCCAGGGAAGTTGGGACCCCATGCAAAATGGTGTGTGGGCCTCCTCATGAATTGCTGCTGGCCTTCTATAGACCGGGGCTCCCTGTATGTGATGCTTTGTGGGCCTGTAGTTTACACCAGTGCTTCAGTTCTCATGCACATATGGTAATTTGGAGTTTATTCGTGTTGCCCTCCTTTGGGCCCCCTCCCAACACGTGAGTCTCTGCGTGGTTGCAGTCTGTACTTGCCTGGATCCGGCACTGGAAGAGAACAAAGCACCCCTCATTGGGTGGAATGCCTCTTGGTTCCAGCCTCCATGCCCCAGCATGAGAAGAGTGAGCCTGGCTGTCTCTACAGGGTGCTGAGGAGGACCTCCATATCTGGTTCAGCTGTGTGATGCTCAACTGAGGTTTCAGTCTGCTGTGGGGCAATGCTGGTTCCTCCATCACAGGCACAGTCAGTGTCCAGCACTGCATGATTGAGGGAGTTTTGCAGTGCTTGGCCCCCAAACGTGTACCTCCATTAGCAATACAGAAGGCCAGAGAGCATAACATGTGCCTCAGGGAAGACATGCATCCATGTGTGAGAGTAGAGGCAAAACCATCCATAGAGCACTCCCCACCCTCAGCATGGGGCTTGTGCTCGAGTGGCCTTGCTGAAAAGGGGCTTGATTGATGGAGGAGAGAGCAGTTAAACTCTGCTAATTGTGAGCCCAATGCTTAACCTCTCCCCTTCTTCTCTTGTCTCTTTGCCTCCCCAGGACCCTGGCTTTGCGAGCCAAGCATTAATCAACAAGAAGCTAAATGATTACCGGAAAGTGAGGTAAGAAGCCCAGATGCTTGGAGCCCTCCCAGCTTTAGGCTGTTTAGCAAAGGGATTCTAATGGCTGCCGCATTTGTAATCTCCCTTCCTGGCTCAATATCCCAGAGCAGAGGATTGTGAGCAGGACTCCCAGCTTCCTTTCTTGGTTTTGCCACTGACTGCAAAGCACCTATACTTCCCTGTGCAGGCCCAGCTGCTGCCTCCTCCATTTTCTGTAAAATGGGAGCTGCCCCTCAGTGGAAGGGCCTATGAGACTCTCAGATGAGGGATGCCAAATATTATTCTTGTAATTTATCATTTCTATTGCACTTTCATTGTTCAAAGTGCTTTACAGCACTTATCTAGTCCTCTCTCTCAACAGCCCTGTGAGGTAGGCCATTATTATTCCTGTTTTGCATATGGGGAAATGAGGCTGAGAAAGCAACCAACTCACCCAATGAGTTCATGGCTGGGATGAGATTTGAACCATGATCTCTCAGGTCCAAGACCTACACTTTATCCACCAAGCTGCACTGGCGCTCTGTTATTAGGACTTAAGGTTTTAATCTTATTTGTGGGGGTTATTTATAGCACTTCCCAAGTTGTACCATAGGCGGCACAAACTCAGAGACTTCTGCTTTTTCTCTCCTGTAATGAGGAGGCATTTTGGGGCACTTCCCCAAAAGCATTTTAAAATTAAAATGCTTTTAATTTTCAGTTTTATGTATTAAAAAATGACACTGTCTTAACTTGAGCCAATGGTTTCCCCCAAATTGTTTGTGTGTGACCCATTTTGAGAAATACAATCCCACATCCCTGACATCACTGAAACATGCAAAATCTATTGTGCTCACAACACAACCCATGGCATGACTCCACTTGGAGTCCTAACCCATAGTTTGGGAACTCCTGGCTTAACTTCTTTATTATCATTTCCATAACACTTTCAGTGTTCAAAGTGTTTTGCAATCCTTATCTAGTTCATCCTCACAACAGCCCTGTGAATCAGGTCATTACTATTCTCTTATGGATGGGGAACTGAGGCTAAGGCTAAGAGAGAGTAACTTGCCCAATGAGTTCATGGCTAAGACAGGATTTGAACTCGTCTCCCAGGTCCAAGTCCAGCACCTTAACCTCTAGAGTATACTTGTTTAGTGTGTTTTGTATACCACTGCTCAGAACTACTATTAATCATTTCTATGGTGCTGCTAGGCATATGCTGTTCTTAACAGACACACATATTGGAGACAGGTCCCTGTCCATTGAGTTTACAATCTAAGATGGACAAGGATGAGGGGGAACACAAGGGAAAGACAGACATGCACACATATTCCCATTTTACAGATGGGGAGTTTATGACTCACCCAAGGCCACCTAGTGAGTTCATTGGCTGGGGTGAGATTTAAACCCTGGTCTCCCAGGTCCAAGGCCAGCACCTTATCCACTACGCCACGCTGGCTCTCAGAAGTCAAGGGAGCGGGGTCGTTGTCATCAACATAAACCAAGAGATGCTAGGAAAGGGGTGAAGTCAGCATGAGCTGAGTGTCTATTGACTGCTGGTGTTTTCCCTGTTTTAATTTTGGATCAACACCAGTTTGTTTGTTTGTTTATTTTAATAGTGTCAGAAGTATTTTATCAGTTAAGCCTAAAACCAGAAGCCTGAAGTGTTACTTAAGTGACAGAATTTTAGAGAGCTCATCGAGGGGCTTTGGGGTCTGTTAGGGAGGCATTTTGAGACTGCTAGCTTACATGAGGAATTTTCCACAAGGCCCCTGGCTTCTGGTGCAGGGAGTGAGAGGGCATGAGATCATGCAGGCTGACTGCGGGAGCACGTATTCTGAGTGTCACAGGAAGCTGCCTGTTGATGCCTCTGCAGTGCTGACCAGGGGGTGGCAGAGGAATTTATTAACATCAGCTGCCTCAGGAATCTGTCTGCAGATGTGTGACTGACAGCCAGAATGTCACTGGCTGCTAAAGGGAGTGTAAAGCACTATGGTGTAGTGCTTCCTGAAAGTTACTTTGCGTATCTGTTCCCAGAATGGCTTACCCTGAAGTTTTGCTTTTATTTCTTAAACCTGCCCTGCTTCCCAAGCAGCACTTGCCTCATGTGCCTGACACCATTCCAGCCATCTAACATGGGGGCAACAGTTGTGTTTGATTGAACCAAACCCAGGAGTTAGTCTGTGGACTGAACACCAGTTTACAGGAGTTCGTTACTGGAAACAAATCTGGGGAACTCCTCCACAGCCTCAGGGACTAGCTGAAAATGTGTCTGGTCAGCCAGGCTACCATAGAACATGAGAACTTTGAGAGATCACTCTAGTTCCTGTTTCTATGATTAATCACAGATGTGTGTAGGTTCACTTTATACTTGTCAATTTTACTGTGGGGGTGTGAGGTTACTGGGCTTTGTCAATTTCACTCTTAAGCTGGGACTTTCTGAGCTTTGTCAATTTCACTCCTCTTAAAGCAGGGGGATAGCTCCCAATTTATGCTTTCCCTTTTGGAGACAATCCCACAGTGTGGCAGCCTAAACATGTAACTCCGTGAACATTTTTTCATGCTTGCCAGCCATGGGATGACATTGCAGTGAGTACCATGGGGTTGATTTTCCCCATGGTTAATGTGTACATAATGTGTAGACACCCCCAATGTTTTGGCTGGGTAGGTCACCATGAACCAAAAGCCACTAGACAGGATGGTGTTGAACCCACCGCATTAACCATCTTCTCTGTTCTCTCTGCAGCCCCTCCGGGACCAAACCAGACTCCTCCCCAAAGGGGTCTCGTGGGCTGGGGATCAAATCAGAGTTCCTGAAACAGACAGGAACAAATGCACCCCGCTCCCCAAGGCAGGATATGACCACAACGAAAGGTATGACCAGGAGTGGGGAGATGCACAGCTGTGAATTTTGTGTCTGTGCTAGGCTGTATTGTGAGTTTGCTTTGTAGGTTTGTGTGGGCAAGAGAGACCCTGTTTGTTTTCCTTTCTTTCTGTAGATTTCTAACCTGCTGTCCACCAGAGGCACAGGGCGGGTAACATAAGACATATAAACTACATAAAGTGAATCCCTTAAAAATACACACTGTATAAAATTATAAAATTCCCTAAAAACAACTTCCCAGATCTTATCCCTGCCTGCTAAATGCCTAGCCAAATAGATAGGTTTTACATTGCCTCCAAAAACATTCAGACACTGCATGCTGTGAGTATGTGCATGCAAGTGTCTGTAAAATTGTGTTGAGCATGGATTTTACATCTGGCAGAGGGAGATCTCTCTTCTAAGGATGTGTTTAACGTGTGTTAAGCAATTGCGCTATGACTGCTGTGTTTCTATTTGGGAGTGGGTCTTGCAGATAGGCACAGTAGAGACCCACAATTCTGAGCACTTTGCGGGATGCCCAAAGCATCTAAAATTGTTGGTCTTCATGATTGCTGCTTTGTCCCCCTGGCCAGGGGCTAAGGCAGATGTCCACCTGTAGCAGCCTTAAGTTTAAACCCTGCTGGGGAGAGACACCTGTACGGAGATGTTTCGTGCTGAACATCTGCCCAGGATTAGACTTCATTCTGACCCCATGAGTCTTGGTGTCTGAGAATCCGTGTCCCAGTAAAAGGGGACTGTAACATGGACCTAACATCATACGTTTTTTCCAGGATCCGGCCCCCAAAGTAGCACACTGCACTCTGGTTCTTCATTCACTCATTGCTCTTTCTTTACAGTGTCCACATACTAATTGCAATGTCCCCACACAAATGTACAATACGTAGTCCTCTCCTCTGGACCTTTTTGGAGCAAGCCCCTTCTCTAGGCTCCCAGAGTCCAATTCCTTTTCCTGCCACAGCCCATCTCTAGGCTCTCTAGAGCCCTGTGTGCTCAGCACCCTCCTCTCTGGTGCTCTGCACTGCTCCTTCTGGCTTTTGGCTACTTGCTTGGCTTCTTCCAGCCAGCCATTATGGGTGTAGGGCAGACCCCAGGTGCTACGTCTCTGAGCCTTCTCTCTGGCAGTCTAGCTTACTGACTGGGATCTTTTTATTCCAGCCAGACTGCTTATATGACCTACATAGGCCCATCAGTCCTCACCTGGCCTGACTGCTGTTCACTGTCAGCAGGCTACTCCCCCTGTCTGCCTGGGTCTCCTATCCCTTTAAAGGGAGAAATACATGTCCATCTCCAGCCTGACCCTGCAAGTACTTAGGGGCCACCTGTTACAGGATTTAGTGGGGATAAGGAGTTCTGGAGTGTCTGGACTTGTGGGGTTGGGATTTGAGGATGTGTTAGGTGTGTGTATGTGTGAGATTGTGCTCCAAATTGTGGTCACGTACGTGTGTACGTGTCTCCCAAGTACGCTGTTCTAAGAGGAAACATGAGTTATGTCCCCACATGGGTGACTCTGCGAGAGTGTGCGTGTTGTCTTTCATCCCCAGGCCACAGTATTTGCTGAATGATCTTGCATTTTGTCCCCAGATGAAGGTGGTCCCCAGAAAACCCCATGGGGCATTAACATCATGAAAAAGAACAAGAAGCCTGCCCCACGGACTTTTGGCGTGAGGCTAGAGGACTGCCAGCCTGCCCTGGACAATAAGGTATGTGCCATGCTTGGGTCTGCCCAGCCAGCGCCTCTTGGACTGTAAGGACTAAGTGCCAGCTTCACCACCTCTTGATCTTCAAAAGAGAGCTCCTCTTCCAGTAGACTGTGCCCATTGCCTTTCTCATTTTGAAGAGAGGTAGCAGCAGTACCATTTAATCTTCCATGAAAATGAGATGACTGGGAGCAGAACTGTTGGCTCAGACTGCCTGCATACTCAGGAAGACATCGCTCTGGTTTAGCAAGGGCTTTTGACTATCAAGAGTTTGGTAGCAATGCTGAAATGAAGAGTGCATTTTGTATTTTCAGAGATTATCTATCTGCATTTTCAGGTTGCCCTCTAATATCCACAGCTAAAATGGGGTTCATGTATCTGGGATTTTTGTTGTTGTTTTGTTCTCAGCTGTCTGGTTAGTTGTTTGGATATTTGGTTACCATAGAAATAAAATGATTGTTCATTTTGGCTATTCCAAATGTGGCAAATAGCTGAAATGAAGTAACCCAATCTCTGAACCACCAAAACGGATATCCAGGGATGATGGGCCCAAATAATGGTGGTTGTTCATTTCAGCAGAAACAGTTTGAATTGAACAAAATCATCGGCTGTGATATTCACCGCCAGCCCTGTTGGCTAGAGATTCCATTTCTTTTGACAAATGCACTGACTTTGGAAAGTCCATTTCCTAGCACTCTTCCCAGTGCGCACTGTGCCTCCCCAGTGGACGTACAACCATCCTCCATCACTTTTGGAAGTGACAACTGTGCTAGGAATCAATTTTCAGTCAGTTCAATTTTCAGTCAATTCAAAATGTTCAATCAATCAATTTTCAGTCAATTCAATCAGTCAATTTTTTATTGTTGTTACAGCCACGGGCCTTTACAACATATAAAAATTAAAATGTTTAAAATGAGAAAATTAAAATTAGAACAGAGTTAAAATTAAAATCAATAGACATCATTGGTTTCCTTGACAAAAGCCTTTCTGATCTTAAAAGCCGCCACCAGAAATCTGGCAGCCTGCAAGGTAATAGAAGGGTCAATGCCCTGTAACAGTGACACAAGAGCATCCTGTGACTACAGGGTGGCATACAAATAATTAACGGACTTGTATCGCTCTGACCGGGGTCGGGGGGGCAGCATATCATTGGTGGTAAAGATTATGTGGGCCAAATACTTTAGGACATCAGTTTCTCCAGGAGCTAGGGCATGCAGCGCAGCTACTTCTCACTATCAACAGTACCTTGATCGGTCCACTGTTACTGTAACACCTTGACTCCATTACACTTAATCTGGTCCTTCATGCATCTGTCTCGCTAGAGTTCCCTCTGCTCTTCTCCCCACAGGGTTTGACTACATCTCTCATGAACCGAAAGGGCTGGACCATGTTTTCTCCAGTTCAATTGCTTGTGGTTTAGTTTTCCTGGCTTTCCACTCCTTCCTTTATGGATTTAGGCCATGCCCCTCTTTAGCTTTGGTTGTAGTTAATCAGTCACCTGTACCTTCTTAGCTGGCTAATTCAACCTCGGACAGGTTCAGTTAACTCTGTCCTGACTCCACGGTGGCTCTCTCTGGCTTCTCTGTATTAGTTAGCTGCCTCCTTTCATTCATTTGCGCGGCCCTGACTTGCCACTAGATGTTTCTGCTGCGCTCCATATTCTAGTGGCCAGATGGGGTAGTGCAGGTTGACTGCCTCTTCAGTAAGGTATAGCCAGAGCCTTGTAAATTCTTCACTGTTGCGATTGCAGCCATTTTTGAAGAATTTTTTATTTGCAAATATTGCCTCTGCCAGCACAGAATTGCAGCCTGAGTGGGGACTGTGAGTTGGCCAATCTGATGCCAGGGTATATATTCCATGGCTACGGGGCTCTGTGCCACAGTTGCTGAAGGGGAGTATCCCACAGTCCACACAGGGGAGATAAGTGTTTCCACTGGTAGGTCCATGTGGTATTTTGTGAAGGTTTTTTTTTGTTTGTTTTTTTAGGATTAACTTATTTTCTGTAAAGCACCAGGTACATAGCTGGCGCTATATAAATACTTATAATAATAATTGTTTTGAAACTGTACAAAATAGATAAAAGATCAGTTTACAGTATCTTCCAAAAATACAACTTTAGATATTTAATGTTCTTGATCATCATTTGTCCTAAACAAACAAGAAATTACACGAATGACATATTTAATAAATAAACCTGAAAGAAGAAAGTAGCCTAGCAGAAAGAAAAGAAAAAGGAAATAAAAGAAGAAAGTGAGGTTTTTAAAAAAGATATTCAGCATTCAAAATTGATTGAGTGACATGCTGGGAAATTCATTTGTATGAAAACTTTGCATAATTTGATGGATTTAGTTAATTTACACAATTTATTCTACTTGCAGAATCTGGATTTTTTTGCTTGCAGAATTTGGAAAAAAATATTTGCAGAATACATGGGGCCCAAGCAAGCCTCGGGCTGTAAAGGTCCAGTGCACGCTGCAACAATTCCTTTTCTGTCTGTGATCGGGAAAGGCCCAGGGATGACTCAGTTTGTGGGTCTGGATTATTTACTCTGTGCTCCACTCAGATCTGATTCCCTTGGTATTAACCTCTCCATGGCTCTCCCCTTTGCAGAACATTCCGTTGATTGTGGAGGCCTGTTGCAAGGTGGTGGAGGATAAGGGCCTGGAGTACATGGGCATCTACCGAGTGCCCGGGAACAATGCCGTTGTGTCCAGCATGCAGGATCAGCTTAACAAGGGTGCCACCGAAATTAACCTACAGGATGAGGTGAGGTGCTGTCCCACCCTCTTGGCAGCTGCTCAGCAGCAGCAGCAGCAGCAGCAGCCAAGCCCTGCAGTATGACCAGTGCCAAAAAACCGGCTGTTCCCAAATCAATGGACATTCTCATCATTTTAGGAACCTTGCTGAATTATTGCTAGATTTTTTGTGTTCGGGTCACGTTTTGCCCATTGCCACTTTTGGGATTTCTGCCAGTGAATTTCTGCCACTTTCATTGTCGAAAAATGCCCACATCCAAAAAAATAAACAAAAGGTCAGAAATAAAAATGTAATGAAATGAACAAAAGACAACAGCACACACACACACACACACACACACCCAGCAGCCATTTCTGAATGGGAACCCAAGAAAACCATTGCGTCTAGCCGGCAGTTGACCTCATTCACCTCAATAACCCAAAATTTCAGCTGTGTGTGACCGGCCTCTTGTGGTGGATAAGACAGTTTCGCGAGTGGTGCGGAGCGGTGGTGACATCTAGTGGCAAGTTGGTGTAGTGCAAGAAAATGTGTCAGCAACTAGCACTCAGTACTTTATAAAGCCTGGCAGCAGAAAGGGAGGGGGTGGCAGGAAATTAATGACACACAGGAGTTTGTGTGCGCGCAGTGTGGAGTAATCTGTCTTGCTAGCTGCTTCCCCAGGCTGAATGAGCTTGTGCTGCACCCTTGTTGAATGCCAGGTTTGCCCCCCTTCTCTGGCCAGCCCTGTGTGTGATTCACACACCCATACACCTCCATGGAGGAGGAGGGGGGTCAGATGCACCAGGCTCATTCTCAGCTGCACTAGCTCATTCTCAGCTGACTTGGTCCCAGCATCTCCCACCTTGTCCTTTCTCTAGTAAGAGTAGGGAATGGGGCGTGGGTTGGCTTGGGTCTAGGACTATGTTCTGGTGGCTTTCTGGGCCTTGGACTCGGAGCCCTCCCTGCTAAGGCAGCTAGGAGGTGTGGGGGCTCCAGTTAACGCTGACTCATTGGCTCTCAGCCAGAGTGGAAACAAATGTCACTTATCGTTTCTGTAGCACTTCCAGTATTGAAAGTACTTTACAAAGTGCTTTACAATTATTTTTATTACTACTGTTAATTTTGATTTATATCCTGCCCTATCCTAAAAGGTTCAGGGTGGCTCACAATAGTTAACAAACTAGCTAAATGTAAATATATCGCATTACGTAGATACCATCCCAAAATCCCAACCCTCCCACATACCATACTATCCCACTCACCCCCCTGTCTCTCACACGTGAGGGAATTCCACCTTGCAAATCTTCTCATACAATCTTGCCCCTCCCTGTGTAAGGTCCCTTCCTAGGCTATACCCCACCCTCTTCTAACAGGAGGGCTGTGAGTGTCCCAGAAGCCCTCTCCCCTCCCCATTCCCCACCAAAATAAACACCCTCCCAGCAACCAAGTGAGTTTGTTCATCATTATTCCCATTTTAAAGATGGAGAAGGGAGTCTGGGAGATAGTGACTTGCCCAAGGCCACCCAGTGCCTAAGTCAGGATTTGAAGCTGGACCCATTGGCTAGTAATAATCCCTCAAATTCAATCTATATTTAAATGAATTTATGCAAAGTGAATTCATAGGTCAGATTCTAAACTCTGCTTGTGAAAGCTGTCTTGGGTTATTTGTTTAGTTGGTATTTATTTTGGTACTTTGTGAGCTTGTAGTTATTTAGTTATTTGGTATTGTCTTCGATGCTTTGTCTCTTGGGCAGTGCTATTTGGCAGTTTTTCTTCATTTTTTGGATGTGGATTTGAATTGGATTGGGCCATCTGTGTGACACAATGCAGGAGAAAGTCATGAAAAGGACTCGCTAACAAAGGGATACAGTGCAACATCGTTATAGAGCAAATTCATTCAATGCAGTGTGAGGCATGGCTCCCAGTGTGTTCCATCCCAAGTAGATTTACATGTCTATAAATTTGTTGATTGGGGTCTCTCAGATCACTGAGGATAGAACCAGTGGGAATGGGTTTAAATGAGCGAAGATTTAGGCTGGACATCGGGAAGAATTTTCTAACTCCCAGGACAGTTAGACAGTGGAATAATTTGCCAAGGGAGGTTATGGAGGTCCCGTTGCTGGAGGCTTTTAAAAAATAGGTTAAGGGGACATCTCTCAGGGAATCGTAGAGTTGGAAGAGATTTTGGAGGACATCGAGTCCAACCCCTTGCTCAATGCAGGAAAGGAGGTTGGTGGCACCCAGAGGGCACTCCTGGGGGGAGGGAGGGCGATGCTGTAGGCCCCTGGCCTTGATCCCCCAGAGAGCCATCTTACGTGTCAGCGCCGCCACCCAGGCCTTAGGAAGGAAACACAATGTAGACTAGAACCCATGACCATTTGCACAGCAACCACAAAGCTTAGCTTCTCAGCCACACTGCAGCTGCAACTGGTGTAGGTAGAGGATCCTGCTTAATAGCAGGGGCCTGGATTAGATAACCTTGTGGTTCTTTCCTGCTTTTGATTCTGTAACTGTCTGGCATGTTTCCAAAATACAGCGTTATAATGCGGTTGTTACATACCAAATAACAGAATAGCTCTATTTTGCAGCAGGATCATATACACAACTGGAGATCTACTTCTGGAAATGAATATCCAGATTCTATTTGCAGATTTAAAATTGCCCATTCTTTTTGACTCCTCTACTAAATCCCTTCTTCCCTTTCCCTGGCAGAAGTGGCAGGACCTGAATGTGATCAGCAGCCTGTTGAAATCCTTCTTCCGCAAACTCCCTGAGCCCCTCTTCACGGATGGTGAGTGTCTGTGGGTTGCTGCTGTTCCCTTTGCTCAACCCCCCCCCCACTCATGGCACCCCCACCCGCAGCAGCCCCACCTGCAACAGGAGGGCTGTGCTCCTGGCGCCCTCTCCTCACATACACGGGACGGCTGCCTGCTTTTGCTGCCCAAACGTTTCTCCTTTGAAGTCAGCAGTAAAGTTCCCATTGACTTTAATGGGGGCAGGGTTGGGCCTTCAGAGGCCTCTAATACCCTTGTTCCCACCCTGCTGTCTTTGAACACTGACTCCATAGGGGGATCCCACTAGGAGCCTTTCCTTCTCCTGCTCATTTCCTTGCATATCAGACTCCTCCCTGTTGCAGAGTGGAGCCTTGCTCAGGCCAGAAATTTATTTTGATCCCTGACCCCATGACCAGGCTTAGAATTTGTGGGGCCCAGGGCAAAGATAAAATGCAGGGCCCCTGGTAGTCCCACCCCTTCCCTGCTAGCTCCTCTCCCTTGGGGACACCTACAGGAGTGGGGGCCCTGCACCCTGCCCTGGTGCAAAAGGGGGCTATTGCAGGGCCCCCAGGAATAGAGAAAATAGCAGGACCTGGGGTGGTTGCCGTGGATTGCCCTGTGGTAAGACCAGCCCTGCTTGACCCAAACCCAGTGTATCTGGGTGGCCATGCCCTCTCCTCATGGAACGCTGTGACATAATGGAACTCTGTAAGGGGGAGCTGGATCAGAAAAAAGAGTGGGGCTAAGGCGTTTCTCTGCCCTTTTCCAATGTGACCACGTCCCCTACAGAGCACCATGACATCCCAGCTTGATTCGATTAAACTTTATTTGTATAGCCAAAGGCCATTACAACATGACATCACAGTGCTCTGGGGAGAAGTGGGAAGTGAAGGACTTACTCGCCTGTGGAGCCTGGCCTTGCCGAAGCCCAAGGGAATTGGGCAGAGGGTGCGACGGGCCTAACCCAGGCCCAGGCCCGATGGGTCCAATTGTGTCTTGGCTAACTGGCGTTGGGTTGCGGGCCTCTGCTGTTTCCTCTGGCCTTGTGCCCTCCCATAAGCCTGGTGATGCCAGGCGCAAATCCTGCTCCCTCCCTGACTTCCTCCACTACAAATTCTCCGTCTCCTCGGCTATCTCCCTAGCTAGACAACACAATTATGCCTCCAAGATCGAATCTTTCTCTCGCAACCCTCGCCGCCTCTTCTCTACTTTCGACTCCCTTCTTAAACCCCCCTGCCCTCCTCCGCCCTCTTCCCTTGCTGCTGAGGATCTTGCATCATTCTTCACCTCAAAGATTGACAAGATCCGTCAGGACATTGCCTCCCACCCACCTCCTCCTCC
>QEPC01013663.1:2940394-3014066 GCA_003113815.1 Sphenodon punctatus
GAGGAGCTGGGCTGGCTGCATCAATGAGGGGGGAGAGCAGAACGAGAGACGGGCTGCTGCTGGGTCTCCTGCCCCCACAGCTTCCATCCTTCCCTTTCTCAATTCCATCTCTTCAGAAATGGGAAGGGCAGGGGCTGAAGCTGGGAGGGGAGAGCAGAGTTGGGGGAACAGTGCTGCTGCTGGTTCTTTCCTCCATCCCCCTGCAGCCATCTTGGGACTTGGGCAGGGAGAACAGAGCAGGAGCTCCGCACGCCCTGGTGCACTGGATGTTCCCCAAAGCCTTCGGCTGAGTGGGTCTCTACTATCAGGGAAAGCCCCTGTAACATCCAGTCCGATGGTCATAAGTATTTGTCAGGTTCGGACCCCAATAATTCAGTTCATTCAGGTTCTGCTCCCCCAAGAGCACGTTTATTTTGCATTGGAAGTACCATTCCCAAACCCCAGCTCACAGTACAACTATTTAGTCCCATTAGCCTTTATCCCACATCTTCTTCCTCCTCACAGCCCCAAGAAGGTGTGCCCTGCTTTGCTGCCTTCAGGGTTTGGCTTCCCTGAGCTCCCTTTGGTGCCCCGCACCCTCCTCCAGGGGCCTGGTACTGGCCTGGTGTGACTCCTGTAGACACAGAGCCCAGCATTCCCAGGTCCTGTGCCCTGAGCCATTCCCTTTGGGGGGGTCTAACCTCTCAGCTCCCTTTGGCTCCTGCCCTCAGCTGCCTAGTAGCTCCCAAGTCCCAACTGGGTCAATCAGACATTTCAAATTGGCTCATTTAGTCTTTGGCTGCCCTTAAAGGGCCAGATACGTGCCTATTTCTGACCTGCTCCCCACAAGGACTCATCCTAGTCCCCTTGGGCCTAATCTTGCAGGTACTTAGGGTCAACCTGCTACAGCCCCACAACACCAGCAAGTGCAGCTGCTCTCTGGCTAATGAGAGGTGAAAGAAAAGTCTAATGGTCGGGCTGTAAGCCAGGACTCCTTGGTTCTTTCACTGGGTGTCTGCTTCTGCTGCTGTGTGCTGGCTCTGCCACTCACTCCTTGGAACCCTTCTCCCCAGCGTTGCTGCACCATCTGCATCCTGGAGCTGCTAGCCCCTCAGATAGTGGGAACTGGGAAGGGCCCCCACGAGCACCATGGCTGGGCTTCTGCCTTGCTGTCTCATCTCTGTCCTAACCTCTCTCCTATCATCTCTCTCTCTCCCCCCCCCCCCCCCCCCCCAACAGTCAGACTGGTTCTTCAGTGACAAGGAGGACAAGGGTGAGAAGGTGAGATGATGATATTTGGCAGCTCATCAGGAATGGGAGGGTAAGAGGGGGATGCTGTCCCCATGGTAACCAGGGAGCCCTCATGCCAAGATCTGGGGTTGGTGGTACCCAGCACAGAGACCCAGGGGCCCGTGCACATACTGGGTCAGACCAATGGTCCATCCAGCCCAGAATCATGTCTCCGACAGTGACACATTTGGTTCCTTCAAGGCGCAGTGCACAACTGGCCCCTGACAGTCAAGAGGTCTCACCACCTGGCCAACCTGACCAAATAGTCATTTATGAACCAAACCTCCAAGGACTTGCCCAGATCTTTTTGGAAACCATTTATGCTATTGACCTTCACAGCCTCTGGCAGTGAGTTCCACATGGCTAGTTGTACATGGAGTGGAACAAATACTTCCTTTTATGTATCTTAAATCAGATGCCAGTTAATTTCATAGGATGAGATGCACCTTGGGGCCTCATGAGCCTAAGACTGAAATGCGATCTTGCAAAAGCAAGAAATCTCGTTGGAATCCCTCTGTTTGTCCTGGACAAACAGAGCACCAGGATTGTTTTGCCGCGTTCTCAGTGAGAAAATAAAATATTGTTTTTCTTAATTGTGCATGTGCAAAATGGCAGCTGGGCTGTTTTACACTGGTTTTTTGTGGGTTTGTTTTTTTTTTTAAATTTCACCAAGAACTTGTGCTGGGACTGAGATCTCAGTCCTGTTTCCTGAAATCATGAGTGTACTTGTGAGAAGAAGAAAAAAAGAGATTTGTTCAGCTTTACATGAGACCTGTTGGGGCAGGGCCCACTCTCTTCCAGAGCACTGCTCCCACCCAGCTTGGGTGTGTGCCCCCCACTCCCCCAAGTGGCAGGAGAGGAGGCAGGGTGAGAGGGGGTGTCTGGGGTGCTGCATAGACTGTTCTCCCTAACCCCCCCACGTGCCCATTCTAGACTCCGGTGGACGAGAAGGAGGCACAGTCAGTGCCAAACATTGAGTACCTGCTGCCCAACATTGGGAGGACAGCAGCCCCAGGAGATGCCTCAGGTGAGAGGGCAGGGCTGGGTGGGTGGGACCTGGTGAGCAGTCACTCCTGATGCATTGTTGTCCATATTGACAGCTGCCCGGCTCCCGCAGGGTCCCCTCCCTCCACTTAGCCACGTTCGAACCCCTTCTCCCCCTCCCCCATCTTCAGCTGAGTTCCCTTTCACCCAGATGGTGGGAACCGTGTCCCCCTGCCTCCCCAACTCAGATGTCAGGGCTGCAGAGCTGGGCTGTTCATCCATCCAAAGAGGGGACTCTCCCCATCCCTCACTGCTGATTGCTGAGATGCTCTGGCAGCTTGGTGGAGCCAGGAGCTGACCAACAATGCCCAGGCTATGGGTGCCCACCTGCTGGTTACTGACAGCTCCTCCTCTTCTGATATAGTCAGCTTCCCCCCACCCCCCTTGCTCCAGCATTGGTCCATCTCCTGGCCCATCCCAGCTGCTGCTCTGTACTTTGTAGCTGGGTCCTGTTCCCTCCCTCCAATTTCAGGGTACGGACCAAGCAAGAACTGCCTCCCTAGCCAGTCACTGCTGCTCTGCCAGTAGCAGATTGCGCATCAGTGGAGAGAAACCAACTCTGATGATGGTGGGGGTGGAGGGAAGAGTCCTGCCTGGCTGTACTAGGACCTGTCCCTCTCCTCCCTACAGTCTTAGCTGCAAACTTTGAGGGCATATTTTAAAATCATATTTCCCCCTTTACGCTCTTTCCTTAATCTCCTCTCTGCTGTCTTCTTCTCTCCTCCTCCTCCTCCTTCCAGCGGATCTTCTGGAGATATAAAAGCTGGTACAGTGTGGTTGTCCTGCTGGATTGCTTGTGCACTAATTCTCTTGGGGGTTTACGAGAGAGCGGGAGCAGGAGGGAGCCTGGGCTGGGGTCCCTATCATTTCCCCTGGCTAATGCACCTTCCCATTCCCCCTCCTTACTGAGGCCAAGAGGCATGGGGCACATTGTTTAACCCAGCAGGCTTCCAATTTGCCCCGTTCTCAGTCTGGGCAGGGTGGGTACGATCCCTTGACTCCCAGGTTGAGCCTCTAGTCCATCCTTGGGGGCAACTGGCTTCATTAACTTGGGATCTCTAAGCAGTTTAGACACTCAGGTTTCACCTGGCCCAGTTTGGGCAGCCTCACCCCTGCACAATTGAGGGGTATTTCCTGCCCCCTCTGCAGGCTGGGCTGAAGAGCACCCCATAGGGATGGGCCCCTCTCCCCTTCACTAGCTGCTCTCATGTCTATGTGATGAGCCCTGCTGGACTCCAGGCAAACTCACCCGTTGGGGACAGAGATGAAAGCCCATGTCACCCTCGACTTGCTGCCAGCAACAGCTAGGGGCAGGACAGGAGCTCCCAGGAGGGGATGTTGATCACCCTAATGAAGCTCATAAACACAGAGCCAATTTAACATGCATGCCTGGGGAAAGACACCTCCTACCCCCATGCCTCCTAGGCCAATGCTAACAGGGGTGCTCTAACCGACTGCTCTTGCCTTGCACCCTTAGCGCACAGGGGACTCTTTGACCCTAGAACTCCCTACCCCTTTGGATGGCCCCTTCTCAAGCCAAGAAGAACCAGTGACCCTACGGCTTGCTGCAGACCCTTTCCCTTAGATGGCTCCAGGGGGGCAGGATCCGGGCGGGAGGGGGGGAGTGTTTGCCTCCAGTATTCCCCCACTCTCTCGTAATCCTCAGTCGCTAATACCATTCTCAGTCTGAGTGAAGTGGGCCATTGGGTGTGTTGTCTTTGTGGGTCTCACCTTCACTGCAATTGCCATGGCTGCTGGCTTGTACACAGGCCTGACTGATGCTTCCCCCTATGGCAGCCTCTTCCCCCACCCTGTCATTAACACACAGCCCTTCTCTGGGGGCATCTGAACTGCTGCTGCCCATGCCAATGCGCCTGCGTTTCCTGGTCCTTGTGCTCTGCAGCCAGGGAAAGATGGGTTGGCTTACTGTAAGTGAAACCGCTTTCTGACAAACCCTGATTCCCAGCCAACATGCACAGACGCTGCTCTACATTTACACCAGCTCAGCCTCTGTCCACGCCTTGAGGTCCTAGTGCCAGCTTGGTGTTTCTCCCCTGCCTCCATGTAGGGGCAGAGATTGTATCAACTTCCAGTGCAATGGAGCTCAGATGGCAGAGGTTGATCCCCACCAAGGTCCTGTGGGTGCCTCACAGTAGCGCTGCATACTACCCACCTCCCTTGTTCTATCCCTGCATGCTGCTCTTGCAGTGCGAAGGGGCCCAAGTATCTAAGTTGGGGTTGGGGAATCTTCCCCCTCCTTTGGGGGCAGGGTGTTTAAGGGATGCACTCAAGATGCAGGAAAGGAAGGGGAGCCTCCAGATCATGGATCCATGCCATTTTCTTGAGGTGTACCCTCCTCTCCGCTTCCTCTACAGGCTTGGACCTAGGGGCAGGCCCCCTGGGCCTTGGGTGGCGTTTTCTGGGGGGGCAGCAATCCTGGCCCTGGCGTCACCCTGCCCCGTTTTTTTCCCCTTGCATGGCTGGAGGCTGCTGCCCGCAGCCGAAGCCTGCTGCCTGGGCCCCCATCCCTCACCTGCCTCTGCCGTTTGCCTGCTAGCAGCTCCAGGAGGACACCAGGACACCGATGGGACTGGGAGATAAAGCTGTTTGTTTACAAACAACTTCTCCCCATGTGCTGATCAGAAGGTTGTTGCCTTTTAAAGAAAGTTCTTTGAGATGGATCCCAACATTTTCACAACTGGGTTGTGCACACACAAATAATAGACCACATGATGGTCTCGAGCTCATCTAGTATAAAAAGCACTCTCCCCCTCAGAATGACAGTTCCTTCCAACCCTTTTTAGGCATATAAGAAAAAAGTTCCATGCGGGGCTGGAAGGGTGGGTGTTGTGAGAATGTGAGGAGCCATTTCAAAGAACATTGTTTACAAGGTAACAACTTTCTGTTTTTCAAGTGGCTCCTCACAGGCCCTTTTTACATGGATTCCCCGGGTGGGGGTCCGTGGGCACGCCAGTGTGTGGACGGGGCGTGCACATGGCCGCACACACATCCCCACTCACCACCACTCTCAATCCACACCCACGGAGAAACTACCGTTTCCCCCCATTGCTCCATGCGTGGGGACGAGTGGGGATGCGTTAGGTGGGCACGCGCACGCACCCCCAGTCACTGCGGGCACACATGCCCCCACGACGTTCACACGGGGCTCCCCCACCCATGAACATGCAGCATGGGGGCAGGGCTTGGCTTGACTTGGGGGCAGCAGCCTGAGAAGAGACATGGGGCACAAAATTTCTAAGTCCAGCCCTGTTCCTATCCCTGAATCCATTCTGTCGTCAGTGTTTGAGGGGAAAAGGAAAAGGTTCCCTACCCCTTTGGATGGCCCCTCCTGGGCTATAGGTTTATCTTCATAGTCACTCTTCATATGGGAGTTTCTCTCTGTCAGCCCCGGATTGTTCTCTGCTACCCCTTCCCCATTCCATGGTCTCCTAGAATCCAGTGCCCCGCACAGCATGCCCCAGCCTTGAATCCTTGCTACCCCACATTCCCCAGCACCAGCTACAGGGGAGATGTTCCATTCTCAGGCCATCTATGTTTGACATTAACCCTTCCCTCTTCCATTGCTCTCGTTCCATCTCTAACTGGGCTCCGCCGATTCAGTTCCATTAACACTCCTGGCAGGCCCCATGTCATTTGTTGGTTGGGGAACGTTTTGCCAGAAGCCAGTCTGTGTCCTGGGGGCTTTGATGTGTTTCTTTTCTGATTCCTTTTTCTTTCTCTTTGTGGTGGTCGCCATGGCCTGTGATTAACCTGGTTGCTTTCGGGGGTGGGGGTGGAGAAGAGGTGTGTGCGCATGAAACATACAGAGGCACCAGGTTGGAGACAGAGATCTCAAACCTGGAAAGACTCCCCATAACAGTTTCCTCTCCAAGGCTCCCGCTGCCCCTTTCTCTAGCTTTGCGGAGAGCTTGGAAATGTCCCACTGGGGGCTCCCGTTAGCTGCTGCCTCCCCAATCTTCGTGGGGGTCACTGGGAACCCTGGGTGGCCATTGAGAAGAATTCCTCTGCTGTGACAATTGCACACCCCCACCCCACCCCCTCCACGGATCTATGGTACCCCCTAAACTGGGTTCCCCTCTTTGTGTCCATTGCAGATTCAACCAATAGTGGCTCAGCTAAATCGAAGGTAAGTTGCCACATGATGCGCTCTTTGCTGTTGGAAGGGGAAGAAGGAATGGTTACCTTGGAGACCTGGCTTCACTCCTCTGCTCTGCCACAGACTCCCTGTATAGCCTTGGATTACATGTCCCTTGTTTCTTTGAGCCTTGGTTGCCCCTCTGTGCAGCAGGGAGAGCAGCCCTGCCCTGCTACTAAACAGGGGCTGAGAGAAGAAATGCCACAAAGACTGACCCAGCTTGTCCTGTCCCAAGTCTCCCCAGGGCAGGCTCTGGCCTGCAACGCCTCTTTGCTCAGCACAGCCCTCTTTGCTCAGCAAAGCATAAAATCCCCATTGCTCCAGGGGGTGCTCCAGCTTTGCCAGGCTGCAGCCGATGCCCCTTAGGTGGGTGAACCCATCCCTTGGTTTCCCAGTCTTTGCCCTCCCCCGATAGTTTCCTGATAATACAGGCCTTAAGGTTGCAATTCTAGCTTCCTGCCCTCCCCTCCTTCCTGGAGCACCCTGAAGTGAGCTCCTAGCCCTTAGGGTCCTCTCCAGCACAGAGCTACCTTTTCCTGAACCTACTCTGCCCTCCACAGCTGCCTCTTCCTCCTCCTCCCATGCTCCGTCCCTGTAGCACTTTCCCCTCAGGGGTTGGCTCTAATGAGCCTTCTCTAAAATGACACCCCCTGCAGCCTTTGCCCTGCACGTACTTAGTGCTGGTGGCCTGTCCCTCAAGCAGCATTTCTGTGGTTCATTGCTCATAGGGGCTAAGCTGCGCTTTCTCTCCCTGGCAGGGCTCGTGGGGCCCACGGAAGGATCAGTGCCACAAGGAGATGCTTGCCATTTCCTTCATCTCAGCCGTCAACCGCAAGAGGAAAAAGCGGAGAGAGGCCAAGCGTTTCGGGAGCAGCACAGATGATGACTCGGAGCATGAGACCGCCGCCAAGCCAGGTGCTGAAGCCAAGGAGGAGAAAGGAGAGGCCGAGGGGCCAGTTGGCAGCGAGAGAGGCCCAGTCCTGCCAGAGGCCTCAAGCCAT
Organism: Sphenodon punctatus; assembly: GCA_003113815.1. NCBI lineage: Eukaryota > Metazoa > Chordata > Lepidosauria > Sphenodontia > Sphenodontidae > Sphenodon > Sphenodon punctatus. The sequence goes on from QEPC01013663.1 coordinate 2,947,865, forward strand.
GCAGGGGGGAGTGCAGGGGCATGCTTAGAGGTGGAGCTGGAGGTGATGAAGGTGGTGGCACCACAGGGTAGCCGTGAGCCAGCCCCTGACTCCCGCTCCATTGTGTCGGGCTACTCCACCCTGTCCACCATTGACCGCAGCGTCTGCTCCGAGGTGCAGTCGGTGGCTGAGAGCCGGGGTGAAGAGGCGGACGACGAGCGCAGCGAGTTCAGTCATGTTGAGACAGACACGGAGAGTGGCTTCCTGACGGGGCAGTCCCAGGTGGTGGCAGCGGCAGTGGTCGAGGGGGGCACTGGCGACGCTGAGAAAACTCTTCATGCCCGGGCCTCCTTCAGCTCCTACCGCCTTATGCAGTGTGACACCCTGGCCCGCCGGAAGCTCTCCCGGCCCCGGCGAGACAGCGAGGCCTCCTCCTCCAAGGACAGCACTGAGGCCCCCAGCTCTGGGAGCCAGGAGTCCCTGCAACCTGGGGGGTTGGCAGGGGAGAGGCAGGCTGGCTGGGCCCAGGCCCGTCCCTCTCTAAAGGAGCAGTTGCGCCTGCGTCTTCGTGGCTCGGCTGATGACATGTTTGGCGTGCGCATGCGCAAGCCTCACTCCCCTGAGACACGGCGCAAGAAGAACAGCTGGCGGCGTCACACGGTGGTGGTACCCGGCGGCCTCAAGGACCTCAACTTCAATGAGTGGAAGGAGCAGCGAATGCCGGGCACTGACGAAGCTCACACGCCAGACCCATCGGGGGGCAAGGACAACAAGGACTCCGGTCTCAGCAGCCTGGAGTCGACGAAAGCTAGACCTTCCTCGTCCTTGCTGGGAAACCTGGCAGCCTCCAGCCAGCAGGGCAGCCCTGGTGAGCAGCAGCAGGGTAAGGGCAGCACTGACAGGAGCCCTGCCGAGCGGGGCCCAGCTCCCAGACGCGCAGCTTCCTTACGCTTTCACCAGTGTCTCTAACCCACTCTGGAAACCCTAGGCCTGCATGGGCAGCTCTCTCTCTCTCCCCCCCCCCCCCCCCAATACCTCTCGCTGGGAGGGGGCGGCTGTGAACCCAGGTGGCACTTGGGCTCCCCCTAGTGGTCAGTGAGGCCTTGCCCTGTCTTGCCTTCTTTATACCTCAAGCTTCCCTGTAGTCTCTCTGTTTCCTGGATCCCTCCCAGCATTAATTTAATGACTCTCCCTTTCGCGTCTCTATTTAATTGTGCTCTGTAGAGCATGGGTTTATTTAATTTTTTCCCCTTGATTTCCTTCAAGGCGGGGTTTGGCTTGGGTGAAGGACTGTGAGCAAGCACCATGGCTCAGATGTGTCAGTGGGGCCGAGAAGGGTTCTGGCCTCAGAAGCTGAGCTGGGGTTAGCAAACAAGCCCAGGAACCGTGAGCTGAGCAGCCCAATGCCTGCTTTGCCCCTTTCTCCTCAAAGCACTAGGTGGAGGTGGGGGGCGGCGGCTTAGGGGCACCACAGGGGGCTAAAAGATTCCTGGGGGAGACCAGGGCCAGGTCTTGGCACCCCCTTGCTTGGTCTGGCCCCTCTCAAGGCATTTGTCAGTGTGGCCCAGCTGGGTGCCTCTGCACGTCGCCAATGCCCCTTGCTCCCCTACTGTACTCACGTCTCAGGGGCTCTAACCCCTAAAGTGCCCACCCTGGCCTCTCCGCCTTCCCCACCGTTCTGGAGCTCCTTCCCCAGTCTGGGTTGAGGGGGCTGTAGAGCGAGCCCTTGTCTAGTGGAACTGTGTGTGTGTGTGTGTGTGTGTGTGTCTGTCTGTGTGCGGCTTCCACGAGGGTTTGAGTGTGCAAGTGGGGACACTCACTGTTTACCTGCATTGCTCAGCAGTGGTGCCTCGTTTACATGAGTGAGCTGCTGCTACCGTTGCGTGCACGCTCGGCAGTTTATACACTCTTTACCGAAGGGGTAGGTGCTGTCATTGTTGCTAGACGTGAACGCTGTTACCATTAGCGCATGTGCCCAGTGAACCGGTGGGTGCTGTCCTTGTCGCACACGTGTTCCCTGTTGGTGTGTGCTTGAGCCAGGCTGGGGGAGGTTTCCACCTTGAATGCCCTGGTTCTGTGTCTCTTGGTTTGGGCTTCATGGAGACAGGGTCTGTGTGGGAGATTGCGGCTCCTCTTTGCTGGACAGAGCTGGGGCACAAGGGCCTGCTACCAGAGCCCTTGGGCTCTGAGCAGCAGCTGCAGAGAAGAGGGGCCAGACAGCTTGGATCCATGGCCCCTGAAGGACCCAGCCGTGCAAGGGAGGCTATTCCCACCTATTGGGGCTTTGTGCTCTGGGCTCTCAACTGCTTCCTCTTTGACTTCCATTCATTCCGCAAGTTTTGTTTTTGTATCTTTACAACTTCCGCTGCTTGGGGGGGGGGTTGGGCTTTAAGATGCCAAAGTGCTGCCCTGATGCCAAGGTGATGGACACAGAGTTAGGCAACTCTGAGAGTCACAGCAGAGCCAGGGCCTTGGGATTTTTACTGCTCCAGTGAAGAGGCTCTCTATCTTACCTTGAGCATAGATAGGAGCAGCTCTTCCAAGGCTCATACAGTGGGAAATAGCGGCATCCAGTGGTCAAGTGTGTGAACTGCAGGTCTGCATCCCTTAAAGCCCACCAGTCAAGTCGCTCTAATAAACCGCACCATCTCATGTCTCTCTAATAAACCTCACCATCTCCAGCTGCCTGGGCTCTGAAGCATGCCCTAAGAGCATCCTGTTCCAGCCTGTTCCCTCAGATTCCCATTTAGGAGACACAAACTGCTGTGGCCAGTGCATGGGGCCGCCTCTCTGTGCTGACTCCCTGTAATAGCTGCAGAGTTGAGCACCCCACTAACTTAAAGATACCCCTCTCTCCCCACTAAATGCAAGAGCAGGTGCTTTCAGGAAAAGCCAGGATGGTGGCATTTGTTCTGCCTTGCTGCAGAACAAGGTTGCTAGAATTTGGGGCTGCTTCAGGGAACAAAGCAACCTTGTAACCAGCCCTCTTTGGGCTCTCTGTGCGGCTGTGACCCTGAAGAGTGTGTATGTGAGAGAGAGCGCATGGCCTGTGGGCACAGGCAGCAGCACATTTCTGTACCTGGGGAGTTTGGAAAGGGCTCTGGTTGGATTTGGCTTGGTTGTTGGGGGGAGAAGGCACAGCAGCTATTTGTTGTCCAAGTTAGACCTGAAACCAATAACCCTGGCTTTGCCGTGGGCCCAGTAGGGTGGTTGTGAGCTGCTATCCAATCCCCACCTAGCTCCCTTTGGGGGATTTGGCTTTGGATGTTTTGGTCACTTTGTTTCAGTGCTGTATGAAACCAGCTGACCATAAGACTCAAATAAAGAGCCAGGCAAATAGCATTTCTAATTGCCAGTCCTAAAATGCCTGTTCATTTCAGCTGTAGCCACAGGGCTTAGTAAAAAACCCTCCCTCCTCCGCTCACTGGTCAGACTGAACAGAGACCGACTCTCCTGGAAAGTCTCCTCTGTCTTGTTAGCTTTACTGTGGGACAGATCTTGTCCAGATGGGAAGACCCAGGTTCTGGCAAGTGCTCTAAAGAAGAGGCAGCCAAAAGGGGTGGCTAGTTGTAAGAATTCTTTCTGGCCCTTTTGGATGTCTCTTCTCTCCCACAGCAGGGCTGTCTAGCGTGTGATGTCTCCTTTTCAAACCCTCTGTGTGGCAGTTTCAAACTGTGTTTGTCCCAAGTGCCTGTGCTCTCTGTGAGGCTGATCCACGTGGGTAGGGTGCCCCCTCTCTCTAGTGTTGTTTACTATTCCTCTCTTCTGAGCACAAGCAACACTCATCTGTGGAGAGCAGTATGGGGATTTCCCCAGTGCTTCCTTTATAAGGAAGGTCAGGAAATAACCCAGGCAGGTCAGCAATCGCTGTGGCTTCTTCACACACGCAGTTCTCTGCAGTGCACTCAGTTCCACCCATTCCTTGCTGCAGCATGTGATGAGCAGCGAGGATGCTGCACTGCTGGGCTCACAAAATGGGCAGGTGAAAGATGCTCTCTGCCCTCTCGGAGCCAGCTGCTTGTTCCAGGCTGCATGAATGTGCAGCTCATCGGCACTATCTGTAAGGCCCTAGTTCTGAGTTGTGATAGCTTTTATGTTCTAGAGAACATAGATCTACCAAACTACCTGGGGGGGGGTTTGAGGATTTTGAGTCCCATTAAAAATCAATAGAGACTGAGCATCCCAGATCCCTTCAGGATCCAGCCCAGCTTGGCCGGCAGCAGAAGTACAAAGGATATGCAGTAATTTGTAGGTGCAAAATCAGAGACTGGAGTGGGAGGGGCTGTGTGTGCAGATCATGCACACATGTAGATACCACCCCTCACCCCCCCCCCAAAAAAAAAAACCACCCCTGGAATGGCTCCCTCATATTTGCTTTCTCAATCAGGTGTGGCTCCCCTGAGGCATGATGTGGGTAGGAGGAGGTTGTGGGTAATACAGGGAAAGCAGAATGCTCTGGCTCAAGGTTACTGTGTAGTCAGACTTGCCATATCAACACTAGACCAGCCCCATAAGTGTTCAGACCTGTACAGAAGTATGGTGTGCCCATCCTGCAAATACTTCTGCAAAGCTGGTCTCCCTCGCTGTGCCCGCCTTGCTGTATTTAGTCTTGATGCAGCATGCTGCCACCTCTGTGGCCTGGGAGGGACCCGTATTCCTTCTGTTTTCCACATTGTTGTCAATGTGGGAAATGCAGTGAACACAGGTCTCTGCCTATGACTTTCTATGTCTTCTCCTGTTCCCCCCACTCTCCCAAGCGGCGGTAGTGTGCCAGCCTCCCTTGGGTGGCTCCTGTAGCCTCCGAGCATGTGTCCTGAACATGTGGAGTGGAACCTGGCAGGCATCCTAGGATGCAGCAAGGCTTCTTCAAGGTGGCTGGGGCAGAAATTCTGTGTCCACCTGGGGCCAAACTGGCAGCCAGCCTTCTTTGGAGGGAAGGGGGCAGGGTTACCCTCACTGGGCAAATGCAGGCCTGGGCAGCCCTATCCCCCATTTGAGAGGCTGCCACTGCAGACCAGGAAGGCAGGGGAATTCAGTAACCCCCAAAACACAGGCGCCTAAGCCAGGAACTTGTAGACCCTCGGAGCTCTCCTGACACTGAACACTATGGATTCCAAGCCGACTGCTTCCCACTCCCAGCTAGTGCCAAACAAGCAAGCTCTTAGCAACATGCTGTGGAGCTACAGACAGGTCTCTCTCTCTCTCTCTCTTCTTTCTCCTGAGACTGGTTCAAAAGCTCTCTGCAGCACAACATTAGCCTGTTGATGATCTTAGTGGCGCAGGGTTCAATCTTGCAATCACACGTGAAGAGACCCACTGATTGCAGGGGGGGGGACTCTCTCTCTCTCTCTCTCTCTCTCTCTCACACACACGTTTTCAGGATTAGAACCCCAAGGCCCTGGTCCTGCAAAACTCTGAGCCAAGTTCAGGGTGTCTCTCTGAGGTCAGGTGGCAATTTTTGTGCTTAAAATGGTGTTTTGGTGTTTCCCAAGCTGAGGTGATCCCCTAGTATGTCATAAGCACAATAAAGTGTCAGGGCACATGTCCTCTGGTGGGGTTTGCACTACAGGTGTGCTGATCATGGCTCCCCACAAAGAGCTGACTGGCAGGGGGAGCATGGGCTGGCAGGAGGGAGTCTGAAGGGGGCTAAACGGGCAGGAGAGAGGGCCAGGAAGCTGGGCAGGCTAGAGCCAGAGTGGTGCATTCAGCCATCAAGGGAGTCACACCATAGTTTAGGGCCAAAAAAGGTGGTGCAAGTTTGAATGGTTTGGGAACACCAGGCTTAAAAGGTAGGCATGTCAGAACCAGGTTTTGCCTTTGGGCGTCTAGCTGCCTCGACTGTTCTGGGGGCAAGACTGCACTCAAAAGAAGGTGCCATGAAGTCACACTCCCCAGCATACGATACAGATTTACAGCCATTCCAGTGAGGCCTTGAGGGGGGGAGGGGGAATTTTAAAAGTGGAAAAGTGTTCCTAGTTATGCATCGTTCTCATACTTTATGCAAATATTTGCTGTAAAGTTCGTTTGTTTTTTCAATTTTTTGTAAATATTGTCTTTAAATGTGTAACATATAAAGAATTTATAAGGATTTTTTAAAAAAGGAAGTTTTGCTCATTTAAAACAGAAGAAACAAAGTGCTGTAACAGTGTTGAATTTTTAAAACTCTTCCTGCATGTTTTTTTTTCCTTGATGTGTTGTACAAGGTCGGAGATATATACGGTATATGCAAAACTAAAAAAAGAAAAGAAAAGAAAACCAAGAACCCTGCTTTGAAAATAGCCCTCTCAGAAGTACAGCTATATATATTGGAAATAAACTGGCTTATTCAAGGATGAGGCTCTCTTGTTTGACTAGTATATGCCCACTGCCCGTTTAGAGCTGCACCAACAGGTGTCCTGTGCTTTAAGGGATTAGCCTGTGTTTCATAGAGCTCCATGCAAATGCCACCTCCTGCAGTCTCCTACAGCCCCAAGCTCCCTAGTGCCCCATAGGGCAGACACCCTACAGCTCCATGGAGTTCCATGCAACAGACACCCTTTCCCCCTCCCTGGGGCCTCTTAGTACACACTCAAAAGGGCCACTGTCGCATAGACATTAGGGTTGCGGGTGCTTAAGGGATGCATTCAGGAAAAGGAGGGTCAAGATTATGGGTCCGTGCTGTATTGTTGAGCGAAGGCCCTCATCTCTGCTCCCTTCCCCCAAGCTCAGTCTTTCAATGGTTGTTTTTAAATGAGCAAGGCTTGGGCAATGTCTGGTTGCGGAGCGGCACAAGCTGCGGAGCAGCCACTCAGGTGCGGTGCATGGGGAGGGATTCTAATGGGCAGCTCCCAGCGTGGCTATCGGGGCAGCTGTCTCAGACCATGGGGGGGAGAGAAGTGCATCAAGGTCGCCTTTAAAATCAATATGTCCCAGGTATGAGCACTGGGTACTGACTCCCAGCACTCATGGCCAGTTCCTGTGACTTGCAAAGGCCGTGTCCCCCACCCACAGTGCCCGTGAGCAGCGGACTGGTCTGCTGGTGTGGGTGGCTGCCCCAGGTCATACGGGCAGGGGATGTGTGGGGGCCTGTTGCCACCCATATGGGGCACTCCGGATTTTTTGCCAGTGGCCATGAGTGGGTGCTGCGTGGCTCAGGAGTGCACATTCCTCCCGCCCCCCTTCAGGTGGGTGTTCAGATGAGTGGTTACTGGGTGGCCATGCAGGGTAGCATCTCGTTTGAAAACACCCAGTGATTAGGGTTAGGAACTGGATCCAGGCACTAGAAAGGGGACAAATAAAAACCAGCCATGGGCTGCATTTGGCCCCTGGCCTGAGGTTCCCAAGCCCTGCTGATTCATATATTTCTATGAAATAGACACCCCACGGCTCAACAGAGCACTCCAAAGCTCCCTAAAACCTCATAGAATGGACACACTCACAGCTTTAGATAGCCCCTTGGAATACACAGCTCCATAATAGCCCTTTTTGAAATTTTGACCTGGTTACACTCCGCTGAGCTAAATGTTGTTGGCTTTCACCACAAAGTTAGCCAACAATACTACTTGTGGCAGATCCCCGAGCAATGCAAAAGGGATTTGGTTGATTGTTAAAGAAGAAACAAGAGAGTCTAAAGGGAAAAGGTGCCATAGAGAAAAAAATGTGTTTTATTAAAGCCAGACACTCTGATAGAAAAAATAAAATAAAAGAGGGGGAAAAGAAAAAGCAACCCTTTCTCATTTGGAATTCAATACAATGATCACATTTCTCACAGAAATATCCATGGCATCCATATAATTTATACATAGAACTACCCTACAGATAGAAGCCGAAAGATTTACAAAAGTTACAGAGTCCAGAACCGTTGTTTATAACCAGGTTTGTTTTTTATAGTTCTTAAAACAGTTCACGATAAAATTCATGCTAAAGAGACACACACCAACGTCGTTAAAAACCCCAAAATAGCGTCTAAATGTTTTGCCTTTTTTTTGTCCTTTACGTTTGTTTGGTTTTTTTTTGTTTTTTTTTAAACTTTTAAACAACACACAGACAAGTAAAGCAAGGTGCAGAAGCATGCAGCAGCAACGGCTTCCCTGGAGAAACATGCAAAACTTGGTGGTGCTTTGGAGTTTTTTAAAAACATTTTCTTTTAAAAGTCAGAATAAAGTGTTTTCTCTCCTTTTTTTATTTATTAAACTCTATGATTGTTGTTCACACCGCAGTTCAGTGATGCCATGATAATGACAGGCACGCGCACACACACACACACAGACACACACGCAGATGCACTAACTGATCAACAAAGAAGGTGGAGTGGGGGGAGGAGGTGGGAGCAACCCAACAGAAATTAATTAGAAAAAACCCAGTGGCACCCCTCTCCCACCCCTTCCCAAGCCACAGAATATTATGGAAAATTCTTGCTCTCTCCTCCAACTACAGCATTGGGCCATAACAGCCCCAGCCATTTCTAGCACCTGTCCCTCTCTCTGCACAGCTGCCAAGCCTTACGTTAGGAGTTACCATATTTACCTAAACCCAAGAGATTTAAGTTAAATGTGGTAGGCTAGGTCCTCTAGAAAGGCTTCCCGCATGTATGCTGGGAGAAGTCGTTCTAGCACTACATCTCCCACCTTGCAGTGGCCTCAACTGCTGCATTTAAGAGTTTGAATTTACGGGTTGAAGAGGAAATGCCATCTTGGAGTTGGGTAAATTCAGACTCCCATTGCGATAAAACTCCAATGAGGTGGTGATGGTGTCTTATTCCTGTATCTGTGCCCAGGGCAAGCTCCCCTAAAGCCACATCAGTTTAGTTAAACTCTGGCCTGGAACGCAATTCCCTCAAATTCTCATTGTCCCTGTAGAGGATGAACTGATTTCTTTTTTTAAACTTAGTTTAGCTTAAAGGCAAAATTCTGACTCCATTGAAATCAATGGCATAGCTCCCTGTGACAAGTGCCATAACTAAGGTCTTGCAGATGGGGGTGGAGCGGTCACACTGGCTTTTGGGGCGTGGGGCTAGAATTGCCACCTTAGGTATATTTTTTCAGGCCACTTATGAAAAATGCATGTTGCAGGGCCAGCATTGGTACCAATGCTGGCCCTGCAACATGTATACTTCATAAGTGGCCTCGGAAAATATACCTACGGTGGCAGCCCTTCGTGGGGCAGCGTTTCCCTTTTGTACCACCACTGCTTTTGATTTCAATGGGGTCAGGGCGTTACTCTTTATGTCTAGCTTCTACAAGCTGTCTGCTCCAGGGAAATTACCTTGCATTTATGTGAGGGGCCCAGCTCAAACAGCTCTGCTATTGCTCAGGAGTTCATTCTTGCAGGACCACTCCTGCTGGAGCAACGAGTGAGCACGACTGCCTGCGTGAGCACTGTTTGTGCTAGCGCCTGGCTTGGCTAGTTAGCGCAGTCAGGCATGTTGTCCATGTCCCAGAATGCCGAGCGCTACCACTGCTGGGGGAATGCTTGTAAGGAGCTATGGTTGCCCAATGCCTCTCTGCTTCCTCACAGCCCCTCTGGAAGTGGGCTCACTACAGGCCTTTCACATCAGTTCAAGTGAATGATCTAAAAATGCATCTTGATGTTAACAGCCCCAGCCTTAAGAGCGGCAGCAATCGTTAAGGCAGAATTGATTTTATAATCCCCACACAAGGCTCAACCCAGCTCAGTGTGGGCCCTCGGCAGAGTCAACAGGCCAGTGTCACCTGCACCTGGCAAAGGGGGGTGGAGCATGGCTGGTTGCACAGACCATACAAGGTTCAGGGAATTAGGGAAATCAGATTTGTCATCTTCCTGGGCATTCTAGCATCACAGCTTTCCCCAGGCTCCTCTGACCACTGAGGCTGGCAAGTGACTTTCCAGGCCCCCCTACATCTCACTGTGGTTGCTGCTTGGACACAGCACAGGCACTTGGTGGCTCTTTGTGTGACCTGGCTTCAGTTTGCCAGGGAGAAAGCTGTGCAGTGGGGGAGTGTGGCATCCATAAGAAGCTGTGGCTTTTGCTACAAGGTTGAACTTTGGTACCAATAATAAAAAATAATTTTTAAAAAATCAAATGCTTCAAGTTACTGCTATTGCTGAAAGGAAGGCGTGGCTCTCCCTCACACTTCCTTTGCTCACTGAATAATACTGTGCAGCTGACCACCCCCACTCCCACTGGCTCTGGGGCACTTGGGCATGCTGGAACACACTAGGATGTAGCTCTTGGGAGTCTAAAACAGCTAGGTCAGCTGGTCACTGCCTGCCATATGCTAGGGGGTGGGGGTGGGGCGGCTTGGTGCTTCAAAGATAGCAGGCAAGGGCCTGAACAATGGTCTGTGGGAGTTTCCCAGCAGTGTTGATGAGCCGCTGCGTAGCTAGGTCTTATTCTGTGTTGGTGTAGCCGCCTCTCCGTCCCCAATCCTGTGTATCACTGCTAGGGGCCAGTCAATTTCTCCGGGCATCATGACTAGACAAGCGTTTGGAAGGGGCACTGTAGCTGTATGCCTCTTGGCAAGAGATGGCGTGACTGCAGAATCACGCCTGATAACCACAGAAGCAAATTGCTGCAGGGCACTGACTGTTGCCAGGGAGCACAGACAACTACCCCATTGGACACACTGGTCTGGAGCTCTGTCTCTGGCATGAAAGTGGAAGCTCCAGCTCTGGTTCTGAATGTTTCTAGCGCCTTCTCTTCTCTCTTTCTCTTCCCTTGAGGGTGCTACTGAGCATTGCAGGCAAAGCAATTGTGGAGCTGCATTAATCCTGCCACCAGAGGGCAATAGCGCACTTGCAGGGGGAGGCACTGGACTGGCAGTGATCAGCTTTGGGCCTGGTGGGCTGGACCCTGCTTTCTTTAAAGCCTGGCCTTGATTGAGATGGGGTGTAGGACCTGGGCTCAGGGAAGAATTGGAGTAGAAGGCCAGGATGCCTGCTTGTCTGGACAGAGCCTAAGACAAGCTGTAGGTGCTTTGGAAAATTTCCCCCTGGGTGCCTAAATCTCCTGGGCTTCAACCCCTTGCTCCCAAAGTGTCTGAAGGAATTGCTTTGCTTGCTGCCCAAATGTAGCTTCCTGTGAGCCTCACACAGCAGTGATGTGCATTGTGTGGTTCCGCTCTGCAGCCAGCCCCGTGCATGTGAGCCAGTCGAACCCCATGCTCTGCTTCCCCTGCCCCCTGCGTTTCGGCCTGGCCTGGCCTGGCCCTGCCCTGCCTCTGCGCTGAATCTGGAAAGAGCTGAACATGGAGGGGTCATATTCTGCACCAAAGGGGGCTGCGTAGGGAGCAGAATTTAACCCCGTGCAGTCACAGATGCACCATGATAGACGCTGCCAACACCCACCTCCTGCTGCATGCTAATGCAGCACAAGGGAAGGCTGGCTTTGAGTTTTCAGCAGAGGCTCCCAGCAGTGACCAAAATACCTCAATTCCTGCTCCCCATGCCAGCCAGCCAGCCAGCGAGCCTTCCTAACCAGCCTTCGTACTTTCATTAGCATCTCATAAACCTGCCTCTCTTCCTTCTCCGTTGAGACTTTGCCTTTATTCTGCCAGTAAACTTACAGTAGCACACCCCCTGCCCCTCTCCAGCGCCTTCCTTATTCGGGCTGTGTCTTCTGTTCGCCACAGCTCTTGCATTGCGGTGCACAACTTCCTGATCCCAAACAGCTCTTGAATCCAGCTAAAATGCCTGTCCCCCACGGTAGCTGTATAAAGAGGAGTCCACTTTAAAGATGACCCAATGGGGAGGTGGGTGGGGTTAGCTCTCCTTCCACCAATCACACCAAGGGGAAATGGAAGTAGGCGGGGACAGGGAAAACAGGAAGCTGGACACAGTGAGAGGGAGATCAGGAAAGCCATGGAAACAGGATGTTAGCTTAGCATTTGGGTACTAGACCCGGAGCCCTAACTTGTACCATCATCACCTTGACCGTTTCTAAAGCACAAGGAGCTATAATTTCATTGGGAGAGAAAAACAGACATTTCTCCCCCCCTATGTAGACCAGACTTGACAAGATTTCTTTTTCTTTTTTTCTTTTAAATATTTATATATATTTATATTAGGTATATTATATATATAATATGTAAATATATCTTTTAAAACAATATATAAAATGTTAAGACACTTCACTTAAATGTAAAGAGTTGCTTTTTTTGCAATCCAAAGAAATTGCATTATGGATTATTATTATTATCTGTTTTATTATTTTTTTTGTCATTTTTTTAAAACTTTGTTATTCAAAAGAAGGCTTGTTCTTTTTTTTCTCTTTATACAAAAATGATCAATATACAAAAAAAGAAGGAAAATAAAAACTACAAGGAAAAAATAAATCTAGAACCAAATCAAAACGACGGCCAATAGCCAACGAAAGCTAGTGATCCCATCTCATATTCCATTGCGTATAGACTACGCTCTTTACAACCGAGTGGTAGTTTTGGATACAGGCGCGCACACACACAGCTCACGCAGATTCTCTCACATACTGTCTGTGCTTACATTTTTCATTTTACACGGATAGAAATGTCCCCCCACATTTTCCGCCCTGACATGCGCGCACACACACACAAATGTATTGTACTTTTAGCCTAACAAGCCTCTTTTGATCTCTCTTCCCCTCTTTAGGGCTTGTCCTCATGAGCTTTTAATCTGGGGTATTAACCGCCCATCTTGGTTTACCCTCAGTTCTGTACATACAAGCAAAGCGGTTAAAGCAGGGTTAGTGCTTCTCTTCCAAAACATGGGGGTTTGTAAATCTGGATTGCCTTTCTTCATCTCAGTCCTCCCATGTTTCAGCATGCACCTCTGCTTCTTTTCTCTGCAAGGCTTCTCTAGCACCCAAACTCCATGGGATCGGCACCATGAAGAGCGGGCATGGCAGAGCACTATCCCTCCTGGAACCGAATGCTCAGGAGAATGATGTGAAGGGAGGTTACCACCGTACAGCAACAACTGTGCGAACAAGAGGGGCACGAGGACAAGCCCTACCTACATGTCCCTTTTGGAGTTGTGGCTAACTCAACGCCATGTAAACCCATCCCTCCAGCTACCTCCCAGCCCCACCCCACTCTCACTGTGCTATAGAATAGTGCATTTGTGACCTGGGTCCTCTTGAGGACCTCACCTACTGTGCTTTTGGCATCCAAAGCAATACACTGAAACAGTCTATGGGACAGCTAAGACTGTGACCTCCAACCTCCTGGGCAAGCAGCTTCCATCCAGAGCAGGAAGAAGACAGTCAGCTAGACCTCACAGAGTCATAAGGCTGGAAAGGGACCTCCTAGTCCAGCCCTCTGCACTGAGACAGGATCAGATCCGCCTAGGTAAGCCCAGGCAGCTTGAACTGGATGACCGGTTCTAGACAAAGCTGAAAATCCAGTGTGGTGTCATGGGAAATTACGACCTTTCTAAACTGCTCCTCAGAGCAAGGAACCAGGCCTTGGGACAGACTGCCGTTTCCCTCCAAGCCTATTCAGGGTCAGCACCCTCTTGCTAGCAGGATGACAAGGAGGAAGGCAGAATCCTTCCTGCCTGCTCTGCTGTTCTGGACTGCTACAGCACCACTGGAATTTGCCCAATTTTTGTGTGCTGCACCCCTACAAACCACATTTGGTTGCACAGATAAGCTCTCGCAACACTGGTTCCTTCCATACCAGGACCCATCTCTCATGTATGCTGGACCTCATTCCTTCCTATCTATTTGCCAAGGGTGATCACTTTACAAGAACCCCATTGCTTAGAATGCCAGAACCCCATTGCTTAGAATGCCAGACCTTGAGTTCCTTCTGCCTTTCCCAACCTCTCTCTCTCCCTCTCTCTGCCGATTCGGTCCCCTCCCCGTTTCCCATAGACTGACATCATCGCTACCCTGTGGTACTATCAACCTCCCTGCCCCCTGTATCTTGTTCAGTATTTCTCATCTGCCTCACGCATCTTGGGGACTTGTCTGTCTCCCTCTGTGATACAGTTAAATAACTGAAGGAATATTTAAAGTGCTACATTTATGCCACTAAGTTTATATGAAACCTGACTTTCTGTCTTCAAGACAAGACACCGCCCCATTCTAATTTAGACACACCTCTACCAAAACCCTCAGTTAAAAAGATTCCATTCCTGTTCCTGTCCCAGCAAGGTTGAGGAGATTAAGATTCCTTATTCAACAGGCTATGCTAATCGTTTTTCAAGTCATTGTGCATCTTCCCTGTTTCACTCCAATTACTTGGAAGAAACATAGAAGCAGGCATGTCTCTCCCGCGGGACACATACAAGTCTTCAATAGCAATGTAAACAACAGGACCCAATGGAATAGAAACAGGCAAGGGTCCCCATGTCAAGACACCATTGATTGACCCATGAAGATTTGTCTAGAAGATTCAACACATTCCTACTGGATTCATAGTAGTTACAGCTATTTAAAACCTCAAGGAAAGAAAAGTTAGTAGCAGCAGCAGCAGTTAACAGTCAGATCTGTGGGATTTGGAGGGGGTCTTCAGATGCCATTTCCTCCCCACCCTCCCCTCCTGCCCCTCAACCTCCTCCTGCATTGGTTCTGCTTCCCCCCTTCAAGAGGGCGTAGCGAGGTCTCACGCTGCACAATGTCCTTGTTGCTTGGAGCTTGTGACACTGGTGAAGTGAAGTTCTTAGCGCTCTTTAGAAAGAAACAGAACAACAACAAAAATTGCCGGTGGAAAAGGGAGGTGGGGAAAGGGTGGGGTGAGAGGAGAGAGAGAGAAAAAAAAAATTTAAAAAAAGAGAGAAGAAAAAAAAAGAGAGCCGCAGGTCGGCCATATTGTAGCAGGAAGTGGACGAGTAGGTCAGCCATTTTGGAGGAGGTGAGAGACCGAAGGTCAGCCATTTTGGAGCAGGAAGTGGAAACGGAAGGTCGGCCATTTTTTTTTAGCAGGAAGTTTAAAAATAAAGAGAGGGAGAGACCTTTCCAGGTGCCTCCAAGAAGATAGTCCATGGAGAGGAGAGTAAAGAAGAGAGAAGTGAGAACCAATCCCCCGTCCCCCCTCCCACGGGAGTAGGTAGGAAATCAGCTGAATGAAAAGTTGGCAAAGAGCTTTTAGAATGAAATGGATGAGTTCCTTGAACCAAAGGAAGTCAATACTGGGATGGATGTTCTGCCCGAAGTAGGTTTTTCTGAGACTGAATTGGAAGTCTCATTCATCCCACTAGGCTCTTTAGTTGGTCTAGCGGCCTAGAAAGAAAAGCAAGATTCAAGGAGGAGGAGGTGGGGAAAGGTAAACAGGTTTGGTAATTTATTTATTTTTAAAAATTAAAAAATAATAATAATTTGGGGTGCGGGGGGGGGGGTGTAGGAAATATTTTTTGTTTGTAAGCAGCATTGATTTGATTTGATTTGGGCCTGAGGTCGAGCAACTAGGGAAAAGGATCCACACTACAAACAATACGAGATGAGCTGGTTTCCACAGGATTTACTGGATGTGGGGAGGAACGTTCGCCAAGAGGAGGAGGAAAGAGAAGAAGAGAGGGATGGACGGATGGACACAAACGCAGGCAGGCAAAGGGGGAGAGAGGGAAGGGGGGAAGGAAGGGGGAACAAGAATTGAAATGTTAGACTAAGCATGCACACCGTGTTAGAACAATGACTATATTCAGTTAGTTGTGTCACAGCTGGGAAGGGTGGGGGGAGTTGGTTGATTGGGATGCAGGTTATTGCAGAGGTGCTGTTTATCAGAGGAAGCCAGACCAAAGGGGGAGCCATTTAATGCCACATGCTAGTGGAGTTGGGGCAGTGGGAGGCGTGTCTCATTTTTATTTAAATTTATATCCCACCTTTCCCTAAGACCCAGGTTACAACACATACAAATGTATAAATATACAGACATAAAAACAATTTAAAATCCCCAACTTCCCCACCCCTATCCCTGCATGCCAAACATTTGGCTGAATAAAAAGATTGTATATTGCCTCTGAAAAATGCCGGTGGGCGCTGCTGGCATTTTGGAAAAGGGCAGCCAGTTTGCGCATTCACAAAATGGCCACCGCGCATGTGCAGACTGGCTGCCCTTTTCCAAAATGGCAGTGATGCTGCTGCTGCTGCCATTTTGGGGAAAGGGAGTGCGTGGGCAGAACAGTCCGGTGGCCACTTTGTGCATGTGCAATGTTTAGTTGTGGTGTTTTTAAAAAAAAACTTCTGTAGACTTAAAAGTGAGCAACAATGAGCGTGTTGCAGTACAGTATAGATTCATTTGGAACAACCTGCTATAAGTAGGTACAGATTAATCCCTACAAAAGTTGCCCATCCCTACAAAAATAGCTGCTCACAATGCTTCACCAACCAATGAAATATGCATGAGAAAGCCTTGCACCTTGATTCCTTCCTACTTGCTATGTGGCCACTTGACTCATTAGGACTTGGACAAAGTCCTGTGGAAACAGGCCTTCAATGTTCCAGTCAGCATTGGCACTAGAAGAGCTTTTGCGTAGTGCAGGCAGTGTGAACGCACAGCCACACTCAGGCTGCCATCCACAAATCCCTTATTCTGCAGTTGCTCCACTGTAGCGCTACAGAGCAACTCCTGAGTAAGTGGTTTGCAGATTGTGGGCCTTAGTTGGTGAGAGTCATACCAGTTTTAGCTTGCGCTCGCTGCAGCAAAGGCACAAGAAATCTGGAAAAACTGAAAAGATTAAGGCGGCACACCGAATTTCAAGAGTGATTTTAGAACTGAGTTGCTTCCTTGAACGAGAAGTTAGTGTAAGCCAGCCCTCAATGTCTGACCAGCAGGGAAGCAGAGGAACTGTCTAAGGAAACAGCAGAAATTATGTTCATCAACGAGGGAAGGAGATGGTATTAAGAAAGGACAAATTTAGACTGGCTTTTTGAGGTATCAGGGCTAAGGAAAGAGTGGAATGTCTGCAATCCTCATTCATTTTGGGGCACCCCAAGGCTGTCAACAGCTTAACATCAAGGATGATATGAGGAAATGCCACCTGTGAATTATTTACTCATGGGAGCTGGAAGGACGTTGCTGTTGGCAAGTGGGGTTTTGCCAGGCTGTGGCATTCGGTCTTTAGGAAGGACATCCAGGTATAGATGCACTTTTGCCCCCTGGAAGAGCTCTGCAGCGCTCTCCATTGGTGGGAGGCGAGAAAATGCCAGCCAACTATATGGATGGAGGGGCTTTGTCGTGGCTTTGGTCTTGACAAACAGCACCTGTGCTGGGCACTAGGAGCAGCTCAGACTCTGGTTAGAATTTGGGGAAACGAAACATTGGGATTGGAGGAACAGCAGAGTTTCATGTCTCAGTTCCTTTTGGGGATAGCAGTTTCATTTTGGTCATAGATGCTGGTTGAAAGATACAAAGGAATATCATAGGGGAAATCATCTTCCTTTTTTTTGCATGCCGTTACAATAGAATGAGCAAAATTGAGCATTCAGGGGGCAGGGGCTTAGCACACAGACTGGGGAGGAGGAGCAGGGATATCGGGAAAGCCTTCCTTGGGAGCTGCTATCCATTCACTTGGGGTGATGGGATGCGAGGAGGAATACAGATGCTGGGAATGGTCTAGCATACGAGGGGTACCGAGGTGGGGCGGGGAAGGGTTATATGCACTAAGTCACGGGAGGACGGAGGGGGAAAGGGAGAGTGCTGGAAGGGCTAGAAAGTGGCTAATGTTACCTTGCCTTGTGGCCGCAGAACGTCGGCCAGCCATTGCGAGCACTGTTAGCATTGGCAAGAACACAGAAATGTGTGAACCCAGCTGCACCCCGCTGGCCTCGCAGCCAGAGACGCACGATCAATGCTAACACAGGCAAGCTCACTTGGGATTTGTGGGGAGGGGAAGGGAACACACCATTGTCCAAACCATGTCTGTTTCCAAAGCAAGCAACACATCCTTCTTCTGCCCACCTTCCTGCTGCTGCCACTCTGCCCTGGAGCTGCTGCAGCCCCCACCCCCTGCAGCCCCCACCCCCACCCCCTGCCCAGAGAGACACAGATCTTTGGAAGGGAACCCAAAGGAAGCCACAGACATGGAGCTGGGAGTTGGGGTCCTTGCCAGAGGCACAGTGAGAGCTTCCCCCCACCGGCATCCAGTGGGGTCCTGCTAATGCATGATTGGAGGAGTGGGGGAGGCCGGGCCCATCTCCTCCTGAGCTCCACAGTCTTTGGGTATTGGCTTTGGCAGGAGTCGGGCTGCTCTCAGGCCACCCAGACCGATCCTTGTCAGCAGGACCTTGTGAAGCTGAGGCTGGCTTAAAGCGACTCCATCGCTCTGTCTATGCGAGAGTCTCACTTTCCCACAATGCCTTGCTCACCCCACAGAGGCATCTCCTTGGCACATGCAGTGCCACTTTCAGACACCAGACTCCTCTCCGTGGAACATGGAGCTGGTGGGAGGCACTGTACATGAATGCTAGCGAAATGGGGTGAGCATGGATTGTGGCGTGTCGGGGCTTTTACAGATCAGACAGAGTCAAATCAGCAATGAA
The DNA here is from genome assembly GCA_003113815.1 of Sphenodon punctatus. Classification (NCBI taxonomy): domain Eukaryota; kingdom Metazoa; phylum Chordata; class Lepidosauria; order Sphenodontia; family Sphenodontidae; genus Sphenodon; species Sphenodon punctatus. Next base: position 2,966,259 of record QEPC01013663.1, read on the forward strand.
CCACCAGGTTGTTTCTCAGTGGGTAGGGGATGGGGAATGACACTTTTGCTGCCACAACCCCTAACAAGGCTTTAAACTGGAATCTGTAAAGTTCTGGTTTTCCTGATGCAGCCTTTGTCTGCAGCTCTGCCAAAGCTATGGGAGTAGGGAGGCAGGAAGGAGGAGGATATGGTGGGAAGATGAGACTCCTACTCCAACCTCACACCCACACGTAACACGAGTTTGCTGGTCTCGGCTCAGAGCCCAGTTCTTGGCTGCGGATGGGAGTTGGGCAGAGCTTAACGATTTTTCCCACTTCCCCACCCAGAAATAGGTATTTTGTGCTTCCAGCCTCCCCCACTTCCCAAACACAGACAGCCCCCTCCCGCTCAGAGTCTGTGCCAAGTTTAGGGAGGGACAAAATAGATGCTCTTAAACAGTAATGATCCCTAAATCCACAGCCTAAAGAAAGCCCACAATTGGGACATGATGGGTTTCTGCTCCCAACGTGTAACATGGATCACACAAACCCAGGGACAGGTTCAAGCCCCCTGATAACAGGCAATCGAGAAATGCAAGGATCCTAGCTAATCTTCACCTCCCCCTTGCTGCTGCTATCAGTACCAAGCAGCGGCTCTTATAGATAAACTACCTGCTGTTGTCCCTGGATCCGCATGTATTCCATTCTCTGCTTTATGTGTTTGCTTTTGTCTGGGCTGCCTTGCTGAGTCTGCTTCAGCCGTGAGGCCGGATTCACCATCTTCATGGCTGGGATGGAGACGCCACCACCGCTCTGGGGGGAGACAGAAGGATTTGGGAGGGGACAGGGTTAGGAAAAGCCATATGTAGTGAGACAGAAACCACTTGATCCCAAGTCAAGAGTGCTGGCTCCAGAAATTAGATAGCAGCTGCTTTCGGTTCTCCACAGAATCAAGGGGATTCCATGAGATCACCAAAGTGCTTTATTGAAGACAAAACTCTGCAGGGAACCAGCACTAGGGCATAGGCCTCTTACACTCTTTATGAGCTCAAGTAAAATATAGACTCAGACAAATTTTATTAGGTTCCCAATATGCCCAAGTTAAATCAAATGCCACCACGTCTCCCAGATGCCCAAGTTAAATCAGATACCCTCACATTCTGTCACTGCCCCCCTTCTCTCTATATACATACATACTCACTCAGGTTATAACCTGATGAACAGGAGTAAACGCAATGAACACAGGTCCCTCCTCACAGCTCTAAACCAGAGTAGTTACTCCTCAATCTCCCCCTAATAGTCATGGTACTACAGAGTGATACTGTTACTTCAATGTAAATGTGTTCATGTTACAGTTATGTCAGTGTCCCAAGTGACGGGAAGTATGTACTCCTCATTTTTCAGGCGTACCTACTTCTCAATAACTTCGATGTAGGGCTCTATTTGTGCAAGCGCTTCAGAAGTAAAAACGGAGTAAGGCACAAAATGTCAAGCAGCCAAATGGGGTAGCATAGAACATCTCGGAGATCCCTAACAATGGAGATGGAGCCCTGCCTTGGCTTCAGGTAAGGAGCAGAGCTGTCGCCAAACACTGGCAGGCTGCTGGAGTCTACGGCACGGAGACCCCAGCCTTGCTTATTATGGGTGCAGCCAGATGAGCTGCTCAGGCTGATCACACTGCAGGGCCAGCACAGGGAGGCAGGTACACAAGAACAGGGAAGCCAGGCAGCTCAGCCCATCTCTGAGCCAAGGCACCGCCCGAAGGAGGGCCTGCCCTGCCTCCCTTCCCCCGGTCCAACGGAAAGCCAGCCCCTAGGTGTGACATCGCTGTATATGACGAGCGCTACTGCCTGTCGCTCACAACCCCACAACCTTGCTCCGAGTCTGGCGGGACAAGCACATGGGTTGCCCCACCATGGGCAGCCATACCCCACTTGGGGATAAGGCTGCTCCGTGATGTGTTCTCAGGATTTCCCCAAGAAGGTGTCATGGGGCAGCCAGCTGCCTGCCCCCTCACAGGGCAGGGCAAACATCTGGCAGGCCCTGGGCACATGAGCCTCTTTATCGCCCAGGGAGGGTCAGACTATTCAAAGAGTGGCAGCCTCTGCAGCCTGTCTCATCTTGCTGCACCCTGTGCTATCGCCATCCTCCCTAATTAGTCTCAGGTGAAGGGAAGCCTGCTTGCTTCACCAACATGGCTGAGGGCTCCAAGGACAGACCGAGCCAGGCCTGCAAAGGCAGCAGGGAATGCAGGTAGGTGATCACGCAGGGGGCTCATATCTCAGGACAGAAATGCACCGGGACTTCGACCCATACAAAAACTCTGAGGGCCCAGCCAGTGGGAAGAACCCGTACAGCTGGGATTGCTCAGAGTAGGAGCGGATGGGACATAGGATGAGTCATTCATTTGGATGGAGTCACTTCAGATTTACCCAGTGCACACAAGATCAGAAATTGATCCTGCGCCTTCGCTCTTCAGCACCCAGCAGACCAAGGGCACGGTTATATCCCCCTCCCCCCTAAAGGATACCTTTAAAGAGAGAGGCACCTGCACAAAAGCAGTTTTTCTGTTTCAGAAGGTCTCACAGTGAGCTCCACAGGTCAACAGAGCTAGCCCCATTTTACGGAGGCTGCTGGGAGATCGAGGACATCAAGGGATAGGTGAATAAACTAGGCCTTAACTCCGTCTTCTAGTTCCAAGTTTTGTACTGTAGCCACTGGGCTCTGTGGGGCTAGGGTTACCATGCCTCCCCTTTAAAAGAGGACACTTAGGAAAAATACATGATGCAGGGTTGCACTGGAACCAATGCAGCCCTGCAACATGTATTTTTCATAAGCGTCTTCTTTTAAAGGGGAGGTATGGAAGCCCTATGTCAGACTTCCTGCTGCACCAAGAAGTCAACATAGGGCAGTGGGAGAGCCCCTTTCTGAGAGCCACGACATCATGGTGTTTGGAAAGGGGTGTGGCCACACCAAAAAGGGAGGAAGAGCCCTTTGGCTCCACCCCTTCCCAGTGCATCCCTGCCCCTTCCCAAGGCTCATGGGCTAGAACAAAGTTGCTTGTAGCCAACCAATCGACTCAGCTGTACTTTACATCTTGGCAACCGCTGACAAAAGGAACAGCATCACCTGGGTGGCCGGCAGCTCCAGTACCAGACCATACTGTGGTTCCTAAATAGAGATTTTAGTACTTTGCTTGGGAAAGCTTTGGGCAATCTCTGTATTTAAATAATCCATCATCTTCTTTTAAAAGGTTTGTAACCTGATCCCGGATCTGGTGCTCTCCTTTTGCAAATGGCTCCGAGTCCTGTGTGGCCATTGCCAATGCACAAACCAGGATCCTGGCACTGTGCTGTTTCCCTGGAGCCCACCTCTTCAGTCATCGCCAACCCCAAGCATTGCAAAACCTCACGTTGGGCCCCCATCAATGGAAATTCCAAAAAACCAATAAATTCAAGGAGTGATTAAATGCCTGATACTTTAGTTTACAATCACTTTGCAACCATAAGGGATAGAAAACTCCTATTTTAAATAAAAACAAGACTGCCCTCATTAAATTCATTAAAGACTCAGCTCTCATTGGCTCTAATGCACAACCAATTTTTTGTTTGTGTGACCCCATTCTGAGGTTGAAATTTAATCTCATGATTCCAGGCCAGGGAGTATCCAAACCATTCCAAACTGGGATTGCGACTCCTTTCTGTAAATGGCACTGCCTCAAGTTGGGGGCCTGGCCCACAGTATGAGAAGCCCTGCTCTAGTAGGCAAAAAGCGCATGCTGAGAATCTCATTATTTCAGAAGCGGAGGCTTTAAGCAATGCAATAAAAATATTGAAAGTCACAATGAATTCGTAAGTTTGCAAAGGAGCTGGTTAATCTTTTTCAGGGAGATAATGGAGGAGAAAAAAGCCCTGAAAAACATTTCCTTAACAGCCTTGATTCAATTAAGCCTTGTCATGCATGTATTTCAGTTGCTGAAAATTAAAGCAAGACAGAAAAATCCTCTCCTCTCCACCAAAAATTCAGACTAGATTTTTCTAGAAAATATTCAAATTAAAAATGTTTAGCAAAAGTTTCCATTACTGGAAAAAGGGCAGAGGGGAGAAGGGAAGAGCTGAAAAAAAAATTTGTATGAAAAATAGTGGCCACTTGTTGGCCAAGTTCCACTCTTTTGGCGCACGCACTTCTCCCTACTCAAACAAAATCCCCTTTGAACATGCTGGAGGGAGTGCCAGCTACGACTGACTTTGATGCTTAGAAATCTGTGTAAAACTTACCAGCACATTCCTCACCTTCAAGGCCTTGCTCTTCCCCTATCAGTCTGTCCTCATTTCCTGCTATGTCACCGCACAGGAGCATCACTCCTCCTTTGCCACCACTTTCACCTGCCCCAAGTCTCCTGCTACAAAAAAAAAAATTAAAACATAAACCAAAAAGACCCCTATGCCTGGCACTTCCTCCTTGAACACATTCATTCTGCTCCCTCTTGACCTTCATGTCTCTCCTAAAAACCTACCTTCGATCACGCTTTCCCTAGCTCCTCACCCCCACAGGCTACTCGCTGATGCTACTGTCCTTTTATTCAGGGTCCCCTGCACCCCCTGTATCTAAACAAAGCACGTGCCACTGCAGCTTCATTAATATATCCCTGGCTTTTCCTGTGCTTCCCTCCCCCTTGGCTCCATTGGGCAAGCACCTGCCGCTAATCACAACAGTTCAGCACCAGGCACATTGCTGGTGCTACATAAATAATAACGATCATTACAGTAGTTCTTATCCACACCTTTCAGGGTACCAAGTATAAATTGGGGTGTGGTGTGGTGTGCTGGAGAGAGGGAAGGCGCTAACAGACTCTCCAGAAGCCCCACCCTAAGCCTCCCAAAGCCTCAGGCGCAAGTAGTCAGAGGGGCTGTTGGCTATACCCCTCACCTTTTACCAGGAGTGAATGAGTGCCCTGAAGTAATGGGCAGCACTGAGGGCAGAAAGTGGAGCTGGCTCCACGCCGATTCCTGGTTCCTGTTGTAGCAATGGCACTGCTGTGGGAATAAGCAGGCTGCGAGCATCCCAAAGGCTGGAGAGCTGTCCTGGCATGGACCCTGCACTGGGGAAGGGGCACAGGGTGGGCACTCCCCCCTGGTGCATGCACTTGGCAGGGGCCAGGGTGCTCTACAGAGCAGAGGAGAGGTCTTGTGTGTCCACCTGGCAAGCCAAAATGGAGATGCCCCTGGCCTTCAAGCTTTATCTGGGGGAGGAACTGAGCCTCATGTCCTGGTTACCAGCTGGGATTGCCCCCATTAGACATCCTCTTTCTGGATCCTTCTGTGTTCTGGACATGGTCTCAGGTGCTTAGCACTGTCGGCGACCATTAGCTAATCAAGGCTGGAAACCACCCCGCTTCCCCATATCCAGATATCTTTCCTATCTGGACAAATGGCTTGTCCCCTGTGATGTCCCAGATACAGGAGGCTCTATGGCACAAGTAGTGGAGGAGGCCTGGAAATATGTAGCTGACAAAAGAAAGCTGAAAGCAAAGGGAAACACATCCTTAGCTTGACGAGCGGATGCGCGTGGCAGAGACAGAAAGAGAGACCAATTGGAGACAGAAGCAGATTTCCAGGTGAGGAATCGGGGGTACATGGCAGCTTTTTATTATCTATGTACAGCTTGAAATACAAAGACTAGGTAAGAAAGACAGCAAGAGAGAAAAGTTTTTTCTTTGTGAGTAGACAGAGCAGCGGACAATAAGGTTGCTCTTGAACAATGCAGTGGTTGATCAATGTAATACTATACCCCATTCAGCTCAAAGAAACATAAGAATTCTCACACAGGATCAGACCCACGGTCCATCTACTACAGCATCCTACTCCCAACAGCAGAGGAGACTGCATATCTGTCTACAGTGATACGCAATAGGATAATCTGCCACTATGAAGGTCTCATGCTGATGGTCTGACCCCTCATTTCATGCTGTCCCAAATAGCTAGCAACACCCCCCCCAAACAAGGGCTCCTCTATCCTTTGTAGAAATTGGCAGCGTAACTAATTAACTATTCTAGCTCTGGATATTCTTAGTTTCCATGCAGATATCTGACCCTCTTTGGATCTTGCTACATTCTTGGATTTGCCCACATCCTGTGGCAGTGAGTTCCACAGATTATGTAATTCATTTGATAAATTTGGGATTTCCTGCCTTTCAATTTAACTGAATATAGCCCTTTGCTCTTGTGAAGCTTCCTGTGTTCACTGTATTTTCAAGGCTCAATGGGGAAAATGCAGTGAACATGGGTCCCTGCTCTTGTGTTTTGAAACAGAGCAAATGCTAGCTTGCTCTGATTTTTCCCTGTAGTGTTCACTATTTTATCATGACCCCTCCAATTTCTCTCTCTTTTAAGCCTAGTTTGCTATAGAAAGAAGGCTTAGTGCAGGGTTGAGGAACCTCTTCTTCCCTCTACAGACCACGCTGAAAATGATTACAAGTTCTGCAGGCCAGAGAGGAGTTGGGGATGGGGGATGCCTAAGGGGTATGGTTAGGATGGGAGAAGAAAGTTGAGGATCCAGATCATGGATCTATGGCCTCGCCCCCCCCCCCCCCCCCCCCATATTCTGGCTGCAGGAAGGAATGTGCAACCAGGATATGCGCGGAGTACCGCCGGTCTGAAAACCACCCCCACATATGCAGCTTTGCTGGCAAACACCCGCAGAGATACAGAACAGGATTTTCTGCTCTGTATCTCTGCAGGTGTTTGCCGGCAAAACTCTGTGGGGGTGGGGGTTCAGTCTGGCAGCACCCCGTGCATATCCTGGTTGCACATTCCCTCCTGCAGCCAGAATATGCGTGAGGGTGAGGGGGTCTGAAAGTGGCCTATGTCTTGGATCCATCCCCTAGCCTTGAGTGCCTGCTCTCATCTTTGCTGTCTTTCCCTGAGCTCAGTCTTTCAGTGCTTGACAGTAGTGCCTGGATCCACAGGCCAGATAAAGAAATTGGAAAGGCATCAAATGAAGAACAATTATGGGCTGGAGGTTTCCCACTCTTGTAACAACTGGGTGAGGATATGGCCCCTTTTTTGTGGTCAAATATCCCACTGACTTACATTGAGCGTTGTCCCCTGTCCCCGGACTTCCTTAACTCAGATGCATGGAACTACTTGTTTTATTAATTATATTATTATTATTATGGAGAGAAACTAGCCAACTTATGGCTGGCTGCAGTGGGTAAGGCAAATGGAGCTTTGGCCTTTGGAAAGGCCTGTGTTAATAGCGCCAGGCTGAGATTTATGGCAGGACTGAGGATCCAAACCCCCCTGCCACAGTAAGAAACATCATTTCAGCAAGACAAGAATTGTGCCTCGGGGAGCAGATTCAGCAGGGTAGTAAATGATCGTGCGGATCTAAGTGGGTCGTAAAAGAGATGCACTGTAAGCAGCGTAGCTTGTAGCGAGGATGAAATGAATGTGACTTGCATGCTAGAGGGATGGAGTAGGAAAAGGGCCAAAAAGGAGGGTGTAAGATAAAGAACTGCCATACTGGGTCAGGCTAATGATTCATCTATCCCAGCATTCAGTCTCTGACTGCAATAAGTACCAGATACTCCAGGGAAAGAGCAGAGGAACAGGGCACATATAGGGCCTTATGGATTCTGCTGGCTGTGAATGCAGCCATTTTTGCTAGATTTTGTATTTGGCCAAATTGTTGCAGAAATTACCTCTGCCAGCGTGGAATTCCAGCCTGTGTCGGGAGCACTGTGAGTTGGCTGACAGTGTTCCGGCACTGTGCGCTAACCAATGGTTTGATGGCACTGTTAGTAGCTGGGCTATATTCTGGATTTGCTCTGCGACTCTGGTGCCACAGCTGCTAAAGAGTAGCCATCCATGACCACTCAGAGAAAAACCCCTCCCTGCTTTGGATAGGTCCATATAGTATTTAGTAAAAGCTTTTTTTTTCTTTTTTAAACACACATGAGATGTTCAAAATTGATGCAATAGCATGCTGGGAATTCATTTGCATTCAATATTTGCATAATATATAGTGTTAATTCACACAATTTAGTCTGTTTGCAGAATCTTGATTTTCTGCTTGCAGAATTTGGGTTTCTTGGTTGCAGGATTTGTAGACAGAGATTGCAGAATACGCAGGGCCATACCTATGTGTAGTGAATCATCCATCCTCATAATTTGCTGTCAGCAGCCAGAGGTTCAGAGACCCTCTCCTTCTGGCTAACAGCTATAGGCTATCCTATATGAATTTATCTACCCCTGTATGTGTGTATAGGGTACTCTTGTACATGCACTGAATGGCATACTAGAGCCAGCTAACCTGCTTTGCTACTTAACACTAAGCCAAGCATGTGCACCTGAGACCTCATGGGTTCATGTATGTATCCTGGTCTCTTTCTCGGTTTTCCCCCCTTTGTCTCTCTCCCTGGGGCAGGGACCAGGTCTCTTTCTTACAATTGTAAAGTGCCAGGTACATTGCTGGTGCTATATAAATGAATAGTAATAATAACACAATGTGTCAATTTCTGTATTTGGCTGAAGGGTTCTTTGGGACCCATGCCCTCGGGAACACTGGAAAATCCAGGCATCCAATTGCATGCCAGCTTCCCTGAGCTGTAATATCCTACTGAGCATCCTACTTCGAGACAGACATGAGCTGTTGCAATTTGGATCCAGGCACTGGTGTTTGGAGTAACAAGATTTGAGGGGCTTGCACTGCTAATTCCAACCAGCAATTAATTTATTCAGTGATTTTCCTTCTCAAATCTAATTTTCATCTGCACTTTGGGCCACACTGTGACCCTAATTCTCAGTTACACAAAGCCCCTTTACACCTTGAAAGAAGGCTGGAGAAGGAGTAAATTACAGCTCCATCCATTTCAAATCTCCTTTTGCAAAGGCCCTCAGTGTTAAGTGTAAATCAGGACAAGTGAAATTACTGCAGACAAAATGGGATTCGTTCATAAAAACGGATTGGTTGTACTTTCATTTTCTTTAATGCCTTTTGATTGGCTGACAGATTCCAAGTGAAACTAATTTGGGCAGCTTCAGGGGGAAGATTTAATTGAGGAAAACATCTGCCATTTGGCAAGCCAATGCTTTAAAGTGCAGTTAGCTGGCAAAGCGCTTATGCTAAAAAGGCATAAGGCAGCCTAAAAAGGCAGCCCTGTTCACTCGGCAAAAATAGCGCCTCTGTGTGATGGGCTGTGATCTGCTTGCTGTACTAGCTGCTTACTCCTGTTCAAGTTGCACAGCCGGCACAAGAGGTCTGGGGGCGTCTGGACTGTATTCTGCTTCATACACAACTGCCAACAAAGTTAAGGATGCAGATTCTTTATTATGCATCAGCTGGGAAGGGCAAGAGCTGTCTTGCCTCTAGGAGAATAGGAATTAAAGGCCATTCTCCCATCTGAGAGCTGAGACTCTCCTGCCAGGTGTGTTTGGGGGCAGATCATGGCCTTTTGTTCTGGATTTGTCCTGTCCCTAGCACAGTGGGAGCCTCATTCATGACTGGAGCCCCTAAATGCTGCTGCAATAAATGTAATAACCATTTTATGTACAAACTGTTCAGATCTGGCATGGAGCCACTGAACAGCAAAGGAACCGTCTAATGCCTTTGTTTATATGCACAGCAAGCTCTTGCTTTAAAACAAGGTCCATGTCTGCCCTCAATTGCTGGGGTGTAAATCCACATTAACCTCACTGGAGTTACTCCAGATTTACACCAAAAGCAGAAATTAACTCTTCACAGTCAACTTGCTCTGAGCCTTAAGGGAATGGGTGGGATAAAACTGTGAATAAAGTAAGTAAACCTCATGGTTAAAGCTGGGATTTTAAACATCTAGCTGGTGCCGAGTTTTTTAGAGAGGGAATCCTGTATGCAGTGCAGTTGGACTAACTACTGCCTCACCTGGAAAAAGCAAGGGAGGCTCTTAAGGTGTGTGTGCAGGATGGAGGAAGGGAGGGTCCAGATCATGGATCCATCTATCCCCTGTCCTTGAGTGCATGCCTTCATCTCTGCTCCCTCCCTGCTTTCAGTGCTTGAGGATAGGATTCATGAGCCAGATCCAGGAACTGGGGGGAGGAGGAGGCAGCTATGAGCCAAATTTGGCCAATGGGTTGAGGGTGCCAGAGACAAGGGGGTCTTGTTTCTGGTTTTACTGCCTGCATGTATGGAGCACAGGGGAAGCATAATAAAGGGCTAGTGTGAGCATAGATTTGGGCTTTACCTCTGTGTGGGAGTGAGTTTGTGGGTCTCCCAGCCAATGAGCCTACAGAAGCCTCACACTATTACTGCACTAAAGGCTGCCTGCCCACGCGTGTGGCAAAAGCCCAAGTGTTTCCCTTATTTAATCACACTAGTGGCTTGAGTTTCCTTACTGCTTCTTCATTTGATTCTCTGCCTACCCCCTCATTACCCCCCCCCCCATCCATTTCCCTTCTACAGCCGATTTCATGGCCTTTGGGACTGATTTGCAGCAACCTTGGCATCCAGCCGCCAAGCTACAAACGCACTGCGGCCAGCACTCCATTGCCAGCATGAAAGGAGGGACAAAGCCAGGGTGCAAGAAGCACAACTTGGTTTTGTAGTGGGTGAACCAGGCCATCCAAACCTCATCCACCCTCCTCTCCCATACCGGCTGATGAAAGAAAAACTGCCAATTGTGGGCTAATTCTGTGCTGATACACAGCTGCGGCAAGGTGTAAAAAATCCAGCTGAGGCCCATGAGACAGTCATCCACATGGGCAACTTTGTTTATAAAAGGATGATTTCCCTCCCCCCTTCCAGCCTCCCCCCTGCCAGTTTCAGCTATTCCACATCACTGGTCTCTGCCAATTCTCCACCCCCATGTGTGGTGGAGATTTTTTACACCTTGGTTCTAAGTGCAGACGAATTCTCAGAAAGGAAGCAGGATGGAGGAAGAGGAGGCTTCAAGGTTGGAATCCAGAGGGTACAGCAGAGCGAGAGGAAGAAGAGAAAATGAACCTGTGGGCTGTTGAGCGGGAGCTGTGGCTTGGGAAGCAGAGGTGGCTTGGCTCGTGGCGGAGATGACCCTGTTGGAGCGTTATCCTCCCCTTGTCTTAAATCCAGGCAGGCGGCTTCTGCAGCCCTGTCACGGAAGTGACTGAACTTGGCATCCCCAGAAACGTCCTTCTTTCCCCCTTCTCCTGTATCCTTCATCCCCAGCGGTCCCAGCAGCTGCTTTTTAGGGAATAAGCGCTCAGTGGATGGGTGTCCACTGATTTCACTGATGGTCATTTCCAGATCTCGGATGGTTTCCTCGAGGCTGTCCAGCCTTTTGTACGTGCCTTCACAAATCTCTTGGCTGCTTGTGGTCCTGGAGCCCACATGAGCCCTTTCCTCTTTGGTTTGGTCTTCCAGGTCCATTGCATATTCTGTTTCTGTTAATTGTCCTCCTGTGTTGGGATCTTCCTTGTCTTCAGCATGGATCTCTAGGATTCTCTGTCCATAGATTGCACCGTGCTCGATGGCTTCCGAGATAGCAGGGAAATGAGTCTTAGGAATCTGGATAGTAATTTTTTTAGGGAGCTCTAGGCATGACTCTTTGCCTGGGAATGATCTGGGTTTTGGCACTGGGTGTTTTGAGGCTGGAAAGCTAGTGGCTTCTTGTTGCATCCCATTGGGGTCTTCAGAAATGAGATGCATCCCCTCTGAGCTCTGACTGCCTCTTCTGCCTTTTGGTCCCATGGGACCCCCTTTGCTTTGAAGTCCTATTGTTTCTTCATCTCCTTTGCCTTCTTTGATAATGGAGGAGAGCATCTTGTAACCAGTTCTGGAGTCCGTGGCTTCCTCCAACAGGACAAGGATGGGTTTGTCATCCACAGAGATGACGGGTCCTTGGAATGACATCGTGGGGCTGTCTGCTCGCCCAGCTCCATTGTCTAAAGTCACAACCTCGTTTCCTCCCTCCTTGACCACTTGGGTAACTTCATTCCAGGTCAGAGACTGAATCTTGGTCTTTGTTATTAGAAATGCAGTTGTCTTGCTTTCTGTCAGACCATTGTGGCCACAAGGTGGCGCAACTACAGGATAGGCTGGAGGAGAGTCTTCAGGGCATCCATCATACTCTGGTGGAAAATAGGTGGCGACTGCAGCCTCTTCAAATGACACATGAACAAAAGCTTCTACTCTTTCTGCCTGGGTTGCCTCCCCTGACAAGAGCTCTGGGCTCTCAGAGTTCCCCCTTATCTCTGCTGGGGCCTGGCCAGGCTCAGTTCCTCTGTTAACTTGAGAGCGATTTACTTCTGTGGCCTGCTCCAGCTCTGACTCAGGGGATGGTGGGTTGGACACCCACTCAGTGAGGATGATCTGAGGAAGGCAACATGTACTGCTGGCTGGAGACGCAGAGGGTCTCGACCCCTAGATTGAAAACAGAGACAGGAATCAGTCTGGGGTGAGGTGGGAGCATTATCTTTATGACTAAGCAGAGTCAGAAGCCTCTTAGGGCAGCAAAACATCCACATTCTAACTAGGCCTCCCTCCCTGCCTCCCCCGGGCTCTCTTAACTAGTGGGACTAGTTAATGGGCTCCCTTAAAACCCTAGTATCTCACTCCTGGGCCTAGATACTTCTGAACCCGTTCTGTGCCCCAGCTTGCCAGAATAGCTGGCTCAGTAACCAGCTGTTCCTAAAGATTTCAGGGACCAATCCTGATCTCATTTATACTGGCATCAACTGGGAGTAATTAGAGTTATGTCCGAGTAAGAACTGGGATGGAGCAGGCTGTAAATGTCATGAGGCGATCTTTCAGGCTTGCCTGCAAACAGGTCTCTGGCCTAATCTGAAACAAGGTCTGTGCAGCACCCAGCACAACAGGGCCCCAATATCTGGCCGCGTGTCGCTGTAGTTACATATACAAGGGCAGCGTCCTCCCTCCCATCACAAGCCTGGGGTGCCAGCCCTTGGAAATCAAAGGGTGTAAAGAGAAAAGCTGGGGACCAGAGCAACTTCGCCTTCCCTCCCTGACTCAATCCCCATCACACTGCAACGGTGGGGGTGCGCGCAAGAGAGGGGTGGGGTGTGTTGAGGTAACCACAGCCTGCAATCCAACCCGGACCAAGATGGAACCCAAGTGGCTCAATTGGGCCCAAGCTGGGTACACACGCTGCCCAAACCCCTCGAGCTTGGCTCACTAGCCGCAAGGAAAGGTATTCGACACAGAGCTCTGTAGGGGACATGGTAATCTTGGAAAGGGGCAAGGAAACCCTTCCCTTTACTGACATAGCCCTTTCCGTATGATATCCCAGCCTTCCCATGGGGGGGGGGGGGCACCCAGACACATCAAGCCCAGGTTCAGAAGAGGCAGGATGCATCAGGCTCTGGTCAGACCCAAATCTGTGGCCCGAGAAGAGCTCTTCCCTGTAATGCTGAGCCCAGTGGGGAGGCAACCACGTTACAACTATCAGACAGGAAGGAGGCATGCTGGGCTGCTCTAAAAAGAGGGTTTCCCCTGTAATGTGGTCCTGTGGTTAGGACACGGGAGCAGGTCTCTGAGAACATTGGTTCTAATCCCATCTCTATCTGCTACCAAGCCTCGGTGCTCTTCCCCTCCCAGCCTTTGTCTTTTTAAGCTCATTTGAATAGGGAGTCTCTCTCGCTCTGAGTTAGGGTAGCTGTCTTTCCAAAGCTTTGACCTAAAGGGGACAGGGCAAAAGGACTCTCTTGCATCTTCCTGATGTGGCCAAGCTGTTGTCACTGGGGCATCACGATGCTTTGCAGTGGTCATGCCCATATCAGAAAGGAGGTGAAGCAAAGGGACTCGCCCACCCCTTCCCGATGTGTCCACATCCCCTTTGGAGCATCCGAAGGGTCAGGGCCATGCCAGAAAGGAACAGAAAAGTCTCTTCAATCAGCCCCTTACTAATGTGGTTTCCCTCTTCCCCCCCAGCTCCACCTCTGAAGCCCCGATTTCTCTGGGATGCTGGGTTAAAATCTAAAGAATTTGGGCCGAACCCTAAGAGGTGGAATGGGGCCCTGCTCTTGGTGCTACCTGATAACGCTGCAGGACTCTGGTAGGCCTCTCTTTGGTACTAGTGAGGGGGGCCCTACGTCCATCCCACTGTGCTTACCTGGGCTGAGGGGGCACAGCCCCAAGGGAGACTCTGCGTGCTAAAGCCTGTTCCAGTCTTGTGCTGGCCAGCGGCAGCCTAGTAGCAGAACAGGGCAAAAAGAGGGTTATTCAGCACCTCCTCCCCATGTAGCCGTGACCCCGATGGAGGCGCTGCAGGGAACAGGGCGAGTCCTCTTTCCCTCTGCCTTGTGTAATCCTAGGAACCAGAAGGGAGCAGGGAAGGCAGGAGGGGTGGAGTCCAAACCCAAACCCCATACAAGGCATGAGTGATACAGAGATACTGTGGGGCAAGCTCCATTACCCACTTCTCAGATACTGGGAGTTCAGTCACAAGATTCCCTCCTTGCAGCTGCTGCTGGGGAAACAGCACAGCACATGAGAGCTGACATATGAAGGAATGACACCTGGAGAATGAAACCAGGCACCTCTAGATCTATCGGCCGGAGTCTTTACAGCCAGAGCTATGACGCCAAGGCTCAGGCTCCACTTACAGATTCGCCTCTTTCCCTGTGGGTCAGTCTCCAGTAACACCGCTCCACTTCCTGTGGATTACAGTGGTTTGGGGCAGAGGAATGAAGCTAGTGGGAGACAGGATTCCAGCAGAAGGAGACAGATCAGCAAAATCATGTTCCCAAGCAGAGAGAGGGGAGGGTGGGGCAGACAGGGCCAGTGTGATAACTGGTGGAGGAACACCTTCCTACGTGGCTACCCTGATCATCGGGGGTGTCTCCAATAGCAAACGACATAGGATGGAGAGCCCTTTCTGAGGGGGCTGGCGGCTCTTAGAGCATCCTCGCTGGTTCTCAGCCCCCTCTCCAGGCAGGCTGGTGAGGGAAAGCAGAGGGCAAGCTTTGGGGGCAGAGGGACCTTCTGTCTGCCACAAACCTGGAATGGCCTTTGGGACTGGAGTCCACGCAACGTTCCCCCACCCCATTTGACGGTTGGAAACGGGTGTCACTGTAAAGAAAGAGCTGTGACGGGATTGCAAGGGAATGGAGCCTGGAGCACTGCGCTGGTCTCAGAGCTCACCCAAGATGGAAGGGGTTTAGGCAGAGCTGCCCTTGCCCTCTGCTTCCCAGTCCCTTGTCTTCCTTTATTGGTTTCCTTCCCACAGGGCTGGCGGCCTTACCGTTTTCAGGGCCCAGGGCAAAGATACAATGTAGGGCCCTAGTGGCCCTACCCCCTTGGAACAACCTCCACAGGCCCTAGAGGTGATTGTCTTTAGCACCCCGCTGGGATGGAGTGGGGGCCCCACACTCTGCCCTGGTAAAAGGGCCCCGGGTAGAAAAAAATAGTGAGGCCCAGGGCGGCTGCCCTGGGTCACCTTGTGGTAAGGCTGTCTCTGCTGTCCTACACCCTCTGCCCACTCTGGAAAGAGTAATTGCACAGCTTCCTCCCTTGTCCCCATCTCACCCTCACCAGGCCCTGCTCCCAGAGCCATCACCTCCCACTCCCATTTTGCAGCCCTCCCACTTCTTTAAAACCAGGCCACTCTCTATTCCCCACTCCTTTTCCAGGTCCCAGGGAATCATGCCCAGCTAGCCGGGTGTGGTTCTGACCCTGCTGCTTCTGTCACTGGATGCAGGGCAAAAAGGCCACCCTCACACCCGAGAAAGCCCAAGGCCCTGTGCAAGTGGATTATGTCATGCACTGAGGAGTCGATGCTTGCAGTGAGCACTCGGGCACCATCCATGGGACACGGCATGCATGACAATCTGAACTCCCTCATTCCAAGTGCAGATGGAACTAAGGCAACAGAAAGTGAGGCCTCCCTGCATTCAGTGGCATCCCCTACTGGAAGGCCCAGCAAGCCGGACACACGCAGGAGCCCCGTGGTTAGTGCCCAGTCAGGTGCCATGTCAGAACAGTACACACTAGTGTCAGTGGGTGACGTGGGAAGAGTGGAAGAACCGTTAGTTTGTTAATTCACAGAGAGAGAGAGAGACACACAGAGTTAAAGTGGGGGAGCAGACGGTAACAGGAGTCCAGTTAGAGGTGAAGTGGTAGCCAATCAGGTGGGAGAAGGGAGTTGCCATTTCGGCATGAGCTGTTACCTTCCATCCTTCGGCTGCAACGGTGGCCCCATTGGGCCACAAGTCTGCGGTCGCCGCGAACTGATCGCAACGGAACTTGGGGATAAATGAAGAGCCCGAACTTCTCTGAAACACCTAGGGAGTCAGAACAGGGTAGGTTGGTGCAGGGGAGGTGAGAAAATAAAGCGAGGGCTTCAGAGAAGGGTCAGCGTCTGCCATCCCTACTCCAATCTTCGGAGAGAGGTGCAGGGACAGGAGTGCAAATGTCAGCAGCGTGAAAAACAACTGCTACCCTCCTTGGCTCTGTGAGAATGAGGAGGGGGAAGGGGGACAGCCAGGCATCTGACCATGGGGTTGCCAGAGCTTGCAATTTTATGGCACCTCTGATGATCTCTGGCAGCTTCCTAAAACAACAGGACTCATCATAGAGTCGTGAGAATGCTAGTCCTCAAAAAGTGGATAGCCTCATGCGCTTGTGGCAAAAAGTCTGAAAACATGGCTGCAACCTGTGCCCTGGAGGCTCTGGATCCAAAAGGAAGATCAAAAGGACACAAAACGTATTTTATAAATAAATAAATAAATAAATAAAAAGGAAAACCCCTCCCCTCTCTGCCCCTCATCCAGGGCTTGGTAATAATGCTTCCCTCTGGACATGGATTCTGTGTGGAATAGAATCAGCAGCAAAGTAAATGTCTAAATGGGATTTTATTAGTGTGAGCTGAGGAGGTTCAGTGCTGTAATTTAGAAATGGGTGTAGATCTGGGCTGAAAATAGTTACTTGGTACGATGGGGCCCTGATAAAAATGCCTCACAGGGGCACTGTGGCCTAGTGGTTGGAGCAGTAACCTGGCACTTGGGAGACCCAGATTCTGCTCCACAGGTGGTGAACCTTTTCCTTCCCATGGGCACTTTTGAAAAAACAGTACAAACTCCACTGGGCTTCATAGGCGTTGGGGCGGTGCCGTCTGATCTGTGGAGGAAAAGCCACAAAGGCCACCATCCTCAAACGACTTTCCTTTCCCACTTCTCTGGTGTAAACTAATTTAATTCTTTGTAAAAGCTAGGGTTTGTGGTTACAACTAGGGGACGAGCCAAAGGGCTCAGAGGAGTGTCTCGGAGTTTAGGTACCCACCATCCATCGCCTTTGAGATGAGCCGGGGGTAGGATTTGCGTCTAATTAGAATGGCACCACGCCACTTCCACTGAGTCACCAGTTAGCCCAGGTGCCTGGCATTGGTGCCAAGAGAGAAGCTATTGGCCCAAAGCCACCCTGTAAGACCAGGATTTGAACCAAGAATTCCCAGCTTCAAATTCAACATGCTAGCCACTTGTCTCCCAGAGTCCAAGTGCTTCCCCCAAACACGCAGGCCATAAAACAGGGCTAGAAATGGGCCAAGTCCCCAAGCTTTAAGAGGAGGTTTATTTATTTATTTTTAACTATCAGGAATCAACTTTTCTCAGGATTGTCTTGGCCTTTGAAGATCAGATCCCAGATAGAGGTGGGAGGAGGAACGCAGAGGTCATTTATCTGAACATTTATTTATTTTTTTTTTAAAAACCACCTTGGGGAGGTACCATGTAAAAAGGTTTCATGGTCTCACAGTTAGATGCCCAGCCCCATCTTGGAGGGCATCACCTACCACTATCCCAAACCATCCCTTCACCCAATTGTCACAGGGCTGGGGCATGGAGCAAGTGACAACAGAAATACAATAGCAGAGCCAATGCAGCGAAGAGGTGGGCTAGTCTGCATGCAATTTCTGATATGCCCACCAGGGGGAAGCCTTCCCTCGTCTGAATTTCCCAATCCCCACAGCAGAGTTACTCCTGTGAGACCAGACTGGGGCCAAGGGAAATCCCATCTCCTGTGACACTCATTCCTTTTCCCTCCCACGCTTCACACTGCCCACCTCTAGCTCAGCAATGATTCTGTCCTCATCGTCATCATCCTTGATGGCGGAGGCGATGATGGGAGGGGTGGAGGCTGGCCTGGCGACCTCTGACACTGTCCGCCTCAGCTTCACCTGCGGCTTCTGGGTTTCCAGCTCCTCCGACTCGGCCTTCTGAAAGTAAAAAAGCAGCAGAGGTGAAGAGGGTGGGGGTGTCCGGGACCAGCCTGCAAAGCTTCAACCTACAGCTCCGGGAGCCTCATACCTTCATGAAGCTGGATTCCTTCTTGCTGGTGACGATCACCTCCCCAGTGCGGGTGGTTGTGAGCCCATGGGAGGAGGGGAAACTGCGCCGGGGCGGGGGCGGAGGGGGAGACTTGGAGGGCTTCTCAGTCCGATACCTTGGCACGGTCAGCTCATCTGGAGGAAGGACAAGAGCTTTTAGGCTGTGTAATGTGCCCTAGGAAGTAAGCAGCCTCTGTGGAGTGTCTGTGTGTGTAGGCGTCAAGTTTCCCACCGACAACCCTTGCAAAGGAGTCCTGCTGCAGTTCCACAGTTGGCCATGAGGGGAGCAGCATCCTCACCCACTCCCATCAGAATTCCATTCCTAACCTTCCCCACACCAGGGGCCATACTGGTTCCCTGGTAGGAGGACAAGAGACACCACCGATTTGCTCCCGTTTTTAAAGCCAGTCATGCACAGCTGTAATCCCAGCTTGTGTCTCCTCATTTTCCCAGTGGGAGTTCCTTTTCAGCTGAGTTCACATGCAGATGGGCAGCTTCAGGGAGCAGGCAGTGTGGGACAGAGTCAGGGCTAGTAGCACATACCGCAGGGAGGGAGCAGCTAGCACCCTGCGTCTTTCATAGTCAGGGTAGCAGTGACATAGCAGGTGGCGGTTGAGCAGAATTACTAGGTATTGCTCCCATCCCAGGAGTCCTGACTTCCAGCCCTCTGCTCTAACCCAGTCGAGACTCCTTGACGCCCAGAGCGAAGAACAGAACCCAGGAGTTCTAGTTCCTCCTAGCTCTTGATTTAATCATTAGTCCCTATGCCTTAGAGCTGCGGACAGAACTCAGACTATGGGGGAAGGAGAAGCTGACGAGGATGTGGCTAAAACCTAAAGGGGGTGCGATGATGGGGAGCTAGCAAGGGGAGGGCAAGCCCAGAGCCGGTGCAAGAAGGTAGGCCTATTTCAGTGCCCCCCAGTAGATCACCACTCCCTACCTGAGCCGCGGCGCCCATTGGGGTCGATTTTGGCTGTTGCTTTCTGTGCGTGTTGCGGCTTGGAGGGCTTGTGCTCGGGCGTGGAGGCAGTGCTGCTGCCGCCGGCTCCCTGCTTGTGCTTGGTGGCGAACTCCAGGTCGGGGATGGCCTTCATCAGCTCGGCCTGGGTCTCCTCCAGGAGGCGGTTTATGTCCTTGGCACTATACTGGGTCAGTGCAGCCCGCTTTTCCTCCCAGTCCCTCTCTGCCGCCTGCAGGGGGCACAAAGCACAAGGTGCTGCGGCTCTCCAGGAAGAGGGTGGCTGCCTGGGGACAGCGTGGTGGCTCTAGGGAGAGATAAGTTTGGGAGAATCCCAGCTCCTTCTCCACAATGGAAGCCCATCAGGGTGGTTCTGGCCCTACCTGGCCATGGGCGAGATGAGCCTGGAGGATTTCAACTCCAGTGAGGCCACTAGGTGGCTCTGGTCCCAGCCTGACCGGGAGTGTGATGAGTTTGGCCACTCACAATTCCAGTAGGGGCAGCTCTGGCAAATAAAGGACATAGTGCAGGGTGTGCTAGTCTAAACTGGGGTGAGCATCAGCCCCCAGGGCTGCAGCTCCAATTGTCCTACATTGCCAAGTAGAGTGTCCTGGGGTGCAGATTAATCTGTTATCCATTGCCCTGATGCAGGGTTTAACACCTGCGAAGAAACCAGCTGTCCAGCCCCCGGGACACAGCCACAACCCCCTTCTAGAGACAGAGAAGGCGAGGCGCATACACTCGCCCATGGCACTGAATCAGTGGCAGAGCTGACACCCAGTCTCTCCCAGCTTTTGTCAGGAGACCCACCCCCTGCCCCGGGAACACAATTCAAGAGTCGTCACTTCTACCATCTCGGCCACACTCCCTTTCCTACAGACGGACTCCATGTTTGACTGCCTGACACATTACTTCTAAAGGACCACGAGGCCAGAGTCAATAGGCAGGGTTCAATTCCATCCTGTCCCTGCCCCCTCTCATTTGAGTCCTTGATCACTGGCCGGGCTGTTCTACCCTGCTTTAGGGCCAGCTTAGAAAGTGTCCCTCCTTTTCTCTTTCCCTAGGCTCAGGCCTGGCCAGTCAAGTTCCAATCCTGCTCTCTCCTTGTGGTTCCCAAGCAGGGCTGGATCCAGGCAAGCGCAGACTCTCAGGCCACATAGAGTCCCACAAGCCCCACCCCTGCTCCATGGGCTCCATGAATACAACTGAAATGTTCATGTGCAAGGAACTCTGGTGTAAAATAGAGGCCCAGAGAGCTTCCAACAAGGGGAAGCCTGGCCTGTGGAGGGTGGGTCTGCAACAATCTGGGGGAGCACCCCAAACACATGAATAAGCTGGAAACAACCACCTGTGCGTAGTACATGAGCTTGGAGTGTAGGGAGTTCCCTGAAGGGGATTGAACCTCACAACTGAATTGCACTTTGACAGGCGAGTGATGCATGTGTCTGTCAGACAGTCCCATGTTGGCAGGGGGTCTACACCACCGTGTGGCACAGGGCCCTGACTTTCCCAGATCTGCCACCATTCTCGAGGGAAAAGGTGATATGACAAACTACTGGCGCTCATCCCACCCACCCCCTTTCTTGCCATGCAACAAGAAGCCAGAAAGAGCCACTAGGCTGGGAACGTGTCCAGCCAGCTGATGCTCAGAGCAGAACTGCAGGGGACACAAGGGCGTACTAGAATCAGGAGAGGCGGTGCAGTTGTGCCGGGGCCTACAAGCCTGGGGGAGCCCATGAACCAAGGTGCAGTTATGTCGCTTGCTGCTGCCCGGCTCGCCTCCCCCTCCCCGCCTCCCAAATCTATCCAAGGTGAGGATGTACTGGGATGTAAGGAGTCAGAGCCTGGAAGTCTCGTAGGAGTGCTGTTCCTGCCCATCCACAGAGCACTGGGATGAGCCTGCCAGACCCTGCCTCCCCACCCCAGTATACCTGCTGCCCTGCCCTCCCAGTGATGCCCTTTCTAGCAACCCCTGCTGCCCCATTCCCCGTTTCACAGGCAAGCTGGCTACGTGCCTCAGCAACCTCTCCTCTCTGCCCCAGCTCCCCGCTGGCCAGGGAGGAGGGGTGGGCATTCTATCTTCTGCACCAGGGCTCAGGCCAACCTAGCTACGCACCGGAGAGGACATGTTTGCTTTCAATGCTAATAGGATTAGAATGGAACTTGCTTAGTTATACTGACCTAGATTATTGTTATTAATTATTCTTTTAATAAGAGTATTAGGTTACTGGGACTTTTTACAGGTGTTATGTTTTATTGTTCACTGCTTTGTTCTTGAAAACTGTGGCAGTTGTATAACTAACAATAAAAGCTGATTGGAATTGGACCTGCTCCCAGCCCTGTCCTCACCTCTACAGACACAGATTTGTCTGCACTCTTCTTGCTGGGGGTCTCGGGGCCAGTTTGGGTCTTGGCGGGCACCATCTCAGGTGCTGCTCGTAAGGAGTTATTGCTCTTGGGTGGGTGGCCGTGGCCCTGGTCAAAGCTGGACATGCCGAGAGTGTCTGTGGAGGCAGTCAGGTCATGGAAATTCATCAGGGGGCTTGTAGGAGTCTCAAAATCCAGGCTCCTGCTGTAATCACTCTCCAGGGCCACTTTCTTCGGGGACTGACTGAGGAGACTGTTGGATGAGGCCCAAACGCTCTCGTCCACTTGCCTGCCAAGGGGACAAAGAGGTCAAAGGTCACCCAGGTCAGCTGTCACATGCATGGCTACTATGACCTGTGATTATGATCAATGGTGTTTTTATGTCTGTTCAAGTAGCAAATGATCAAGCAATGATCGCATTTCTGGGAGTAACAAGAGGCTACTCTTCAGTTCTGCTCACCAGCCAGGCCCACTGCATCCTGGGATGGGATGGTCTCCCAGGCTGCCTTGTTCCAGAAAGAAACAGTGAGCAGAAGAGTGTGTAGAAAGTTCCCCCTCGAGCTCTTCCCTCACAGACTCACCAGTCACTGGAGGTTTGGATGTTGCCACTTGCTGCTCAGTTCTGCCACACCTAACAGTTGCTACTGGTACAGTTTGTCACACAGTCTTTTGCTTCTGTTTAAGAAGTAGCTGTTTGACAGTGAGCTCCACCTGAGCAAACAACAGCTAAAAATGTTGTGTTTCAAAGTCAAGATCTGAGGGAGATATGGATATTCAAATCCATCCTGCTCTAAAAGTTGAGTGGGATGCATCCTCCCCGCCAACCCACGTCCATGCACAGACATCAAACACAGCATCAGCTGACTGAGACTTGGCTAACCTGTACAAAGGCTCTTAATTTGCAGTGGTACCTAGTGGATTTCTGGCTGCTCCTCTGTAGTTCCCACAGTGTGTTGGGGGGGTGTAATGCTGTAGCTCCCAACCCCCTAAACACTCACCTGACTGCTGGAATCTACAAGTGCATCATGGGAGATGTGGCTGCCATCTATTGGCCCACGGGCACATTCCCAAAGACAAAAAACTGGAAAAATCCAGTTTCCCCCAGGTTTTCTTTTAATTGTGTGAAAGGAATAGATCGCAAGATGCCTGGACAAAATCAGGGTGCAAACCAAGGTTTAACAATCGTGCTATTAGTATTTCCCTCTTGCACATTTCTGGTAACATGGGAAGGGACACTTGCCACTTTAGTCTGCCGGCCTCATAGAGACATGGGACAGCCACATAGCATCATAAGATTGCTAGCAGTGACAGGGGTAATACTGGAGGCAAGATTGAAAGCAGGGAGTCAACATTAACTGTGGTGGAAACAACATGTGAAAAAGGAGAAGGTAAAATTGTTAACTCCCACAAGAAATTTAAAGACGTGGAAGAAGACACTTGTGTGAATGCACCCAAGAGGCAACGGTCAGATGCAGCTACCTGATCAGGAAGCACAAGTGTGATAGCAGCCATGCTAGACCCACACGGCCCAGCCTTTGGGTAAAAGGTTTTGCAGACATCACAGGACAGCAGAGGTGTGCTGGGCTGGGGGACACATACAGGGAGCTCCTCCAGCGCATGAGCAATGAGGCAGAAGAAAGCACGATGGGGCTTGCTGGACACCAGCCAATCTTAGCTAGAGCAGAAGCAGAAGCCTGCAGGGACCTCTCTGCTGATGCAGGCACTCGGGGAGCTGGAAGGAGCTTGCTGGTCTGTAGGATCTAGGCACAGAGGGAGCTGTCCCCAGGAAGGATTCCTTCCCCTCAGGCTCAGTGCCTTTACTCCAGGGGTATCCCCTCCCTTACAGTCCCAGGGCTCGCTTCTGGGAGAGAATCACTCACTTGCGGATCTGGGCCAGGGTGTCAGTCACCATCTTGCAGCGTTTCAGCAGGCCGTCCAGTCGGTGAGGCTCCTCTTTGAGAAACTTCACAGCTTCCACCTCTACCCGAAGCACCACGCGCATCTTGCTCTGCAGGCTGGGGAAGTGAGCTGCAGTGCCGGAGGGGGGGAAAGGCAAAGGTGCAGGGTCACAGCAGGCCCAGGGGAAGCAGGGAGGGCTGAGCTGAGGGGGAGAAGAGGACGCACCAGCCGAGGGATGCAGAGCCCTGTATCTAGCAGTCACACCCAACTCTGGCCATTATCCTGCTGGAAGGAGGCGGGCAGGGGAAATCTCTGCTTCCAGCCAAGCCTAGGGTGATGCCAGAAGGGAGGCAGCAGTGCCTGCTGGGTATTGCTACCCTTCTCTCACACCCACTGAGCATGCACACATCCATGCCAGCTGCAAGCTCAGATTAGTAGTTGTCACCAGGCTGCCATCTGAGGGACTGAACCAGTGACCTCCCCATTGTAAAGTGTGAGTATTTAAGCTATGAGCTACAAAACCAAGGCTCCACAGATGGGCTGAAAAAGATTCAAATATGCACTGTGGAGCAGGGAGTTACAGAAAGCAGAACCTCCCAGCCTCCCTTCCCCTGGGACACCATTTGCTTGTTCTCATGAGCACTTTGGGGGAGGTTAAGTACCTCCTACCTCACTCTAACCTCCCTTGTGTTCCAACAAACAGGAGGCTTAAAGTGAGGATAGAGGGGGTTCTTAAGTCTCCAAAAAAGTGGGGCTAAAGTGGGGAGGGCGGCGCCTACTCTGAGGGAGGGTGGGCTTCCTTGTATGTGTTGGAAAGAGGTAACTGCTTCTCTCCTTAAATCCTCTGATGTCCCAGAAAACTTAAGGAATTCTTGTTTTTGTGCTTTCTCTCACAGCATCTCTGCTTCACTTGTTAGCTGCTTGTTATTGCTGCCCTGCCCCTACTGGCAATTCCTTGCAAGTTCTAAGCAGAGAGATTTGGGGGGAAAGAAAAGAGTTATTTAACCCCTACTTTCCCCTGCTCATGGGAAAAGGGAGAGAATGGTTAGTTACCTCAGAATAACTCTTCAACAGAGAAGGAGAGCTGCTTGATAGAGGACAGCAGTGATAGGGCTAGGATTAAAAATCAGGGGGTTTCAGGCTCCCAAGCCTGTGCTCTGCCTGCTGCTCCTTGCTGCTCGGCAGGCTTGATACAGGGCCAGAGATGGGGAGCTCTCCCACATTTATTTTAAAAGCTAAGGGAGAGCTCAGATACGGAAGCTCCATGCCCTGTACATCTTGTCTCCTCTCTCACACCTCTATGTCTTTAGTGCTTTTTCTTGCTGCATCATCACTTGCCATCTGCCTCAACTCTGGGAAGCAGGAATTCTGGCACTCTGAACTTAGGTGCAGCCCATCTCTGTTAAGTGGAGGCGGGCACAGATGGGTCTCCTGCCCAGCAATGGGTGATTGCAGGCACCAGTACTGAGAAACAACGTGCAGGAGGGGGAGGGGGGGGGAGGAGACTAATAGCAAGGCCCCATGGGGAGGGGACAGGCCAAGGAAGCAGCCACTGCAAGCAAGCACAAGCTGTCGGATTCGCTTGTGCAGAGGCTCCAAAACAGACTCTGACAGCTAGCAGAGCAAACAGGGACAAAGGGCAGGCATGGCATCACACAGGAGAGGTGATGTACATGCAGGAAACACATAAGCCACATAAATGCTAAAGTAGGAAATAAGCAACCACAGGAAACAGACAACCCATGATACAGGCAAACACACAAATGCACACACAGGACACACAAGGCTCACATAAATGCAAATGCAGGAAATATGCACCATGTAAAAGCAAGAAACATGCCACCATAGGAGGCATGCAACCCAAGCACATGTAAACACACAAATACACACATAGGAAACACATGGCCTACATAAATGCAAAGGCAGGAAATATGCACCATGTATAAGCAAAGACTACATGCAAGCCACAAATACACACACATAAATGCCTGTACAACCCTCTTGCAACCCAAATGTACACACCCATACAGACACACAAGAAGCATGCAAAGCAGATACAGAACACACACAAGTCGAAAAGAGCTCTAAAAGAAAAGTTGATTTCCCCTCTAGGTCTCTGACCTTCATATTTACAAAAGCCAACCCACATGTTTGCACAGGGGAAAGGGCTGCAAGGATCTCATAGCCCCCTTAGCTTTTCCCCTTGTGCTTTGCTGTACAATCTATGGGCCTCCCTCCCCCTCTCACCCTTTAGATCTGTCAGCGTCTCTCCCAGATGTTTCAGTACCAGAGCCTTCTCCTCCAGCTCTTGCACAGGGATGAGGCGGTGGTTATGGGTCAGGTCCTTCTGGATCTTCTCCACAGACTTCTCCAGGTCGCTGGGAAAACAAAGCCAGAGAGTTCAGATCAGGGGCAGGGGTTACTCCCTCTACAGTGTTGGAGTGGCTGCAAACGGGGGAGTGAGAGCAAGGCCACCTGGGCTTGTGACAAACACTGAGCCAGGCCCCAGGGTCTGCAGGCACCCATAGCAATTCATATCCCTGCACAATAATGGATCAGCTCCATTAGCCGCTATTAGCCAGATAGGATTGGGGAACAAAACCCTTTACTGTCGGGAGCCTGGGGATGACCCACAGGGAATGGATAGCATGGTGACCTGTTGGGTGCTTCTCCCAGGCCCCCGTGATTGGCCACTGTCCGAGACAGGATGCTGGGTTCGATGGACCGTTGGTCTGACCCAGTATGGCACTTCTTATGTTCTTATGTTCTCCAAGGCAAAACTGGGAGCGTCCCCACACCCATTGACTGACCCAGCTGGCTCCCAGCAGACAAACTGGGCTCATTCACACAACACCCTTTCCCCCACCCCACTCACCAATTGCTCCTTATCCTGTATTTGCCTTGTTTTGTGGTAATGAATTAGCAGAACTTGCTGACTCCCCTGCACTTCAGTGGCACACCCCATGCATCAGGTGGCAGAGAACAAGGGTTCTTCCAGGGTCATAGGAAGAGGCAAAAGTTTCACACAACACTTAGAACGTGGGTTTGTGCCATTCATCATTCCAAGGGTATTGTGTGAATTAGACCAAAGCCAGAGCCAGTCTCACATTGGCCTAAGCAAACAGAGACACTGGCACAAGGTGCAAGTTTTGAGCCAGATCCACAGCTGCTGTCAGGTGGTGCCAACACCGTCAGATTGTCACAAGCTGGCATCTCACCCACTGACTCCAATGGCTAATTTGCACCAGAGTGGGATTTGGCCCCATTCGAGTGAGGATGCTTTAAAGCACCTGTGGATCTGAACCTCCCGTGCAGCTATGCTGATTTACACCAGCTGGGAAATCAGGCCCACTAAGTCCAGAGGAGGGAGGCCAGCATTCACTCTGTGGATCTGGTCCCATTGGCTCTGATGGAGCATGGCCACTTTGCACCAGTTTGAGATTCAGCCCCCAGTGACTCCGAGCTCATTAACACAACACGCTTCCCCCTAGTAGCAAATTTTCAAAGTAGCAAATTTACTACTTGTTCCTTAATCTGTTTTTGTCTTGCCCCACATTCACACAACTTGCCATTCCCTTGCATTTCAATGGCCTACCATTGAAGCATCTGACACTGAACAGGGGGCGGGAGCCAATGTGAATGAGTCCTATCTGGTGGGCTGATGCCAGGGGTCTGGCCTCACTATCTTTAATCCTCATCTGGCAAGGGGGAAGGGACGTCGCAAAAGCACAGAAACAGATGTAAGCCTGTCACGTAGGCTGGAACAAGGAGCCCCTGGCTTGTAAGCCAACTGCGAGCTGCAGTCATTTTGTATTTGGCCCCTTTGCAATTCATGGATCTGTCCTTAGATTCTCAGGCACTGAAAGAGCAAGCTCAGGGGAAGAGAGCAGAAATGAGGGGCATGCGCTCAAGGATAGGGAATGGATCTGTGGCATGGATCAATGATCTGTACCTTCCCATTCCTTTCCCCCCATCCTCGGCACGCCCTTTAAGCACCCCTGCCGCCAACTCTTATCTGGTCTGCAGAGCTTGTACTAACTTTCAAAGTGGCCCATGGGAAGGGAAAGGCTCCCCACTCCTGACATAGGCACCAAGAGCTGCCTGCTCAGTTTCCCCCCTGCCTTCGGAAAGGATACTTCCCATCCCCACCCTCACTTTAGCTGTTGGGTGATCATCTCTTCTTCATTGAGGTAACGGAGCCGCTCCTCCTCTACCAGGGTGCGCTGGCGCTGCAGGGGGTCCTCGTGCTTGCGCATGGTGTCTGTCACCCGCACGCTGATCTCCGTCTCCGTCCTGCGCAGCATGGTCTTCACTGTCTCCTGGTTCTGCAGCTGCAAAAGAAAAACAGGGAGCAGTTAAGCGGAGTCAACGGTTGGCTCTGGGATGCTCCCGGGAAATAAGAGAGATACTCAGCTCTCACTCCACTGTACCCAGAATGGGAACAATCAGCAATAGCAGGATCTAACAGTTCCAGTAGGGCTGGGAGCTGGGGCTCTGTAGTTCCCTCCCCAGCTCTGGGAGGACAGCTGGGTCTAAATGGTTAAAGTCTGGGGTGGAGGAGCTGGATTCTCATTTCATTTTTAGAGAGGAGTGGGGTTCAGTGATTAGAGCTGGGAGCCTAGAGAGCAGGATTCCTGGGGATGTATAATCACATCCAGAAGGGGAAAGAAGTTTACTGGGTTAGAGGAGGGACTGGGAGCCAGGACTCCTGGGTTCCATTTCCAGTTCTAGGAAGAGAGTGGGTTGTGGTAGTCAGAAAAGGATTGTTGGTGTGGGCAGAGGTGATATCCTATCAGTCTAGCCCAGTTCAGCAGAATCAGTTGTTTAAAAACCTACCAGAACATACGCAAAGGCGTGTGGGGCGTGTGACAATCAGCTCTTACAGAATTGATTGTCATTTAGTTAGAAAAACACTCCAGGGTGGAGGTTGGCTACCAGGATACCCGGGTTCCATTGTCAATCTGAGACAGAGTGTCCGGGCATCTCCTGTTCCCACCTCAATGGAGAACAAATTACACTTATCCTATGCGGCTGTGGACCCGGTTTCTCCCTCAGATGAGTTTAGAAATGAACAGCCTGCAAAGGTGGCTGCCGTTTGCCCACTCATGTGCATTCTATGCCTTCCCCCAAGCAGAGCCAGAACGCTCAGCATTTCTGAAGGGCCTCCCACTCCTCAGATGACCGTCGGGGAGTAGCAGGCTGAGCACGGCACAGCTGTGTCCTAGGCGTATCACCAGGCCACAGAGGAATCTGCCAGGCCCACAGAAGGAGACTGTTCCTGGGAAGGCATAAGTGATTCACCTCCGCATCTCCATACTGCTCCCTGCTTGAGTCAATACCCACCCCCTGCTAACCTGTCACTACTGATTATCTTCAAGGCTAAGCGTGTTGGAAGAAGCCTGGACACCTTAGTGGGTCTGGATGCCAAAATCCCTGGTTGCAGGTGAATTGTGCCCATCTAACCTTGTGCTTGGCACCAGACAGGCAAAAAGCCCTGGGAAGGGCTTGTTGATAACATGAGTAAAAGCTAGTGAGGAGCAAGGGAAGAGGGGAGGGCAACAAGGTGGCAGGAAAAACATCCACCTGGATCTCAGCTGGGGGCAAATCTAGACAAGAAACTGTCAATCCTCTCTCCCCCCGCCCCCTGAAACCCTAGCTCCCTTGGACCCCAAAGCTCAGCCAATTCCAAATTGGCAGTAACCGCAGCAGGAAATAGGCTACTTGCTTATTTCTCCCTTGCCCCAAAGTGTGTGGGGAATGAAACCCAACCTCTGTCTGATCACTCCATTGGACCTGCTACCGGGGTACCTGGGTGCCTCACACTCCAATGCAGCATGATTAGTAAGTATTTATATAGCACCAGCAATGTGACTGGCATGGAACAATAATTTAGAGTGAAACCAAATGACACCATGGCCCACATTAGCCTTCCCACGTGCCTGTCTATTAGGCGTCTCCCACATGGGCCACCACAGAGCCGCTGCTCACGGCGGAGTCCAGGAACATCGTGGGCACACACCGTGGGGGTCTATCTGGGCTAAGGGGTGCCCACATCTCATCAATTAGGCTCACCTGCAGCCTCACCAGCATCCAGGTCCACCAGCACAGAGAGTCCCACCTAGGCAGCTCAGAGGTAGAAGCGGAAGCAATCTCCCTCCCCTGCAGCAGCCACAGGGAGAGAGATCGCTAGCACCACTGGTGGAAGCTGCCACAAGCACATGAAATACAGGCAGGGGGCTGCCCGTTTATTAGGCTGGATGCACTAAGCATGTAATTGGGGGCTGCATGGGGGCTGCATGGACTCCAACTGGCTACTGACTTGTTTGATTTCACATTTAGTTAGAGACAGGTTCCTATCCTAAGGGGCTTACCCCTGTGTTTATTTACCCTCACAGCCCCCTAGTGAGGTAGGGTGGGGATATAATTGCCATTTCACGGATGGGGAATTTGAGGCACTGGCAGATTTAGGCCTTGTCTACACTCGAGGTTAAGGCCCTGTTCATGGCCTTGCAGGAGGACAGACACCCAACCACCCACCATGCTGTGCAGGGACCCTTTTACTATGGGTGTTAACACACCAGATGATTCCCCACGTTCACCCCCATTAATCCCAGATTCACCTGATCATGTGCCCTGGGGCCACCGGATGTGTGCCCTGGGGCTGGTCCATCACTGGAAACATGCAGTATGCTATGCAAGCAAATGCAGGCAAATCCAGGGCAATATGGGGCCAGGAGCCTAGTGCCTGAGAAGCAACCACAGGTGGGGTTCATGTGTACACAGGCGGACTGCAGCAGGGAGGAATGCCTGCCCATTTAGTGTGGTCCTGTGCAGAGCCTGCAGGTGGCAGCTGCAGGGGGAGCCCACAGAACAACCACGGGCTCTGGGGGCCTCCCCTCTCATGGGAAAACACCCTATGGGTGTGGTGAGTCACAACACTTTAAGCTGGAGTGTCTCCCCATGTCCCTCTCCGTATAACGGTCAAGAGCTGTGAGCACCATGTGATGCTCATAAGGGATGTGCATGATACAAGTGTGGTGTGGTATAGCAATTTGCCCCCCAGCTAAGGCACTGTGTGGGGACAAGGCCTTAACCAACCAGTTCCCAGGCTGCAACCCCACGAAGAGACAAATGAAATTCATGTGAACCCAAGCTTTGGAAATTCGCCTGTTTGATAATACAAATTCAGTCTCGTCTGATCCCTGTTAACAATGCACTGATCCCACTGGAGGTTCTGACCCCCCCACCCCTTTGGGAGCTCCTGCCTTGCCTGATCTCCAGCTTCGTTTTGTCATGTTACTACTCTACATAAACTGAATTAACCTATGCTAAGTCCGAAGGCAGGCATGGGGAACCTTTCCCCTCCCATGGGCTCGTTTGGAAATTAGTACAAGTGCCACAGGGCAGATAGGAGTTAGGACATGGGGGCTTACTGGATGTGCTCAGTGTAGGGGAAAGAAGAGGAGGGTCCAGATCATGGACGGATCAGGGGTTAACAGAAATGCCCATTCCGCCTTCGCAAAGTTAATCCACATTTTCAGGATGGGACAAAGAGATTCTGCCGAGGTTTTCAGCCACGCCAGCTTTTCAGAGTCCGTTCTGACTATTCCGCTTCCACCATCTGTACATGCGCAGTAAGGAAAAGGGAATTACTGCACACACAAAGATGGCTAAAGTTGCTGAAA
Source organism: Sphenodon punctatus (assembly GCA_003113815.1). Classification (NCBI taxonomy): domain Eukaryota; kingdom Metazoa; phylum Chordata; class Lepidosauria; order Sphenodontia; family Sphenodontidae; genus Sphenodon; species Sphenodon punctatus. Next base: position 2,997,419 of record QEPC01013663.1, read on the forward strand.
CTGAGTTATGGTGGAATGAGGTCCATATCGTGGCAGGTCTCTGTTCTGCCTGATTGTTTTGGAGTAGAGCAGGCAATTCTGCCAGAGATTCACTATGGAACTCAATTTCACTCCTACCACTGATCCGTCCCCTATCCTTGAGCACATGCCTTAATTTCCTTTTCCTTCCCTCTGAGCTCTCTCTTCCACTGCTTGAGGGCAGGGACTGGATCCACAGGCCAGATCCAGGAATTGGAAAGGGGCCACTCACAGGATAGTGTGAGGCAATGGGAAGAGTGAACAAAGGAGAAAGAGAGGGTGAGTCAAGATGTTATTTAAATCTTAGCTCTATGGGAGGTGTGAATGGGCCTGCAGGTGCAGAAACATTAAACAATGGGTGTTCAAGCCAGGGAGGTGCCCATGGTCAGTAGAGTTGATTAAGGAGACACCCTTTCAGGCTCATGCGAGGATATTGGTCATTTGTCTTTACAAAGCCCTTTCTCTGATTTTAACCATTTGTGGAGCTGCAGGTTGCCTTGTACATGCCAGGGCATATCAGAATAAGCCAACACATGGGCCAGTGGTTTCACACCCCTGGAGAAGGGCACTAACAAGTTTTATTCACTATCATGGGCCACAAGTAGCATGACACTTCTAGCCAGTGTGCGTGTTTGACACTGCTGGTTTAGGGACTCCCGGATGCAAAGGTTAAAGGACAGGAGCATCTCAGTGTTTCGTGATATTCCAGCTTCCTGCTGTTGGGTGGCTCCGCAGATTGCATAGGCATTCATTTACCTGCAGTTTCTTCAGCTGTTGCAGCTGGTTGCGCAAGTCACTGGCATTCTGCTGCAGGTCATGGAGGTGTAACTGCATGTGCAGGCGTGTAATGGCAGTGGGCTGCCCAGCGGGTGTACTGGTGGTAGATGGGGGCGGTGGGCCAGGCACAGAGGTCCCCACGCTACTTCGACTGGTGGCTGAGAGAGAAAGGAACAAGAATCCCAATGAACCATGAAGTCAGGGCTTTTCAGTGCCGTCCATGTATGACCTCACATCTTTACAGCAGCTACTGATCCCTGGGACTCGGAGCCTTATGCACCAGAGACTAAGGCTGGCCTTACCACAGATCGACCTGGGCCAACTGCCCTGGGCCCTGCAGTGGCCCCTGGTTTCACAAGAGCACGGTGTGGGGGCCCCACTCTCCCAGCAGGGCCTCAAACATGACCACATTTAGGGCCCTGTGGAAGGTGTCCCCAACTAGGGAAGGGCCACCCCACCTGGGGCCCCACAAATTCTAAGGCCAGCCTTGTCAGAGACCATATATAGATAAAAGAAATTGTTTCTGATCTCTTGCTCCTCTTCCTCTGCATGATATCCGCTTATTTGACTCCAGCCTGAGGCCATTCATTCCCATTAAACCTCTCTCTTAAAAGGACAGCCTATGCCTGCCAGTATTTTCAAAGTTTGCTCTTCCAATTCTGCCAGCTTCCTCCACCCAGGCAAGCCTTCCTTGAGCAGCACACATCTTCCTGTCTAAAAGCAAGCGTGTAGCATCCAGCAGCTGTGAAATCCTGCCCTTATTTCGGCTAACCCCGCGGAGCTCTGCTTCTCCCCCGACTTACGTGCCGATGGGGGTGTCCCTCCATTGGTTCCTTCCGTCTTCTCGCTGAAAAAAGGACAGAGATTGCATGTCAAAATGGGCACCTGCCTCCTCATGCTAAGCTACTGGCAAGGTTGGGTGAGTGGAGGTACACAAGCAGGGGGCTTGCTGGGGGTGTAACCTTTGGTTCCTCAACTGCTGCAGTGCATCCTTCGGTTTTGCTTACGGAAGATATTGAAACAAGCTTTCTTCTCCCTCTTTCACAAACCTGTGGGGCTCATTGCCTCATGATACTACTGCACCCTTGAGTGTTCACAACAATCACAAGACAACCCAGAGCTCTACAAAGAACTACTGGAGGCAAAGACTTGGGCTGCAATCCTCAAACCACTTACTCCAGGCTGGGCCTTCAATGGGACTCCTCTGGAGTTGGTGGTTTGAGGATTGCAGCCCTGGTGCTTCGGCAGAGATATAAGCGCTCCAGTTTCAGGATGCGAGTACATCATCTTGGAGACAGGAGGAGGGCAGGCTGTAGTTCCCTTATTCCCTTCGGACCAGTCCCCAAATTGTCTGCCTCTGTGATGCCATTTTGAGACTTAACTATAACCCCGTGGCCCCAGACAGCCACAGAAGCATGCAGAATATAGCAAACCTCAAACCGGATCATGAGCTCACCCGCAGACACCCATAGTTTGGGACCTTTTGGTCCAGAGGGATATGGAGTTTCCTCAATAAAGATCCATGGGCCTGCGATACTTTATCCCAAGGGTGGGCAAACTGCAGCTCAACAGCTCTCAGTCAGTTCAAGTCTAGTTCTTGCCCACAGCCAGTCCAAGGCCCCCTGCTGCCTTAACAATCCTGCATCTTGCTTCATTGCACCTGAGTCTCAGCAGCTGCATCACAGCTGCTCCTGAGAATCTCAGCAGCCAGGACGCAGAGCACTGACTCTGCCAGCCAATCACAAAACAGGAGAGGCATGAAGGGGTGAGGCTCAGCCTGGGTGATGTTTCAAAAGGGGGGGAGGGGGTGTCTCTTATTGTTCTTGACCATATGAAGATTTTTTTTGTGCAGCTCTTGGGGCTGGGAACTTTGCCCATCCCTGCTCTATCTCCAACCATATGCAGTAACACAGCATCTTTCACACAGGGCTGGCTAGAGCCCTGCTAGGGCCAGAAATTTGGGTCCCACGCAGCCAGACTCTTCTGAGACCACAGAAAAGTGGGTGGTTCTGCCCCCATGGAGCATCGTGACACCACACTACATAAGGGGCAGGACTACATTAGAAAGGAACAGGGCTAAGGCAGGGGTGGCCAGACTTATGGTATACATGACCAACTTGATCCAGGTGTTGGCCTCAGGCGATCCACTAGGATCCCTCCCCACTGGCTCCCAGCTCAAGGGAACCTCAGCAACCCATCTCAGGAGTGAAGAGGCACACTCCCATTTCAAGAGAGGCTTCCCCGCCACACTGAAGTTGCTGTCCTAGCCCCTCTCCTCCCCAGAGTCACTCCCTAGGGCAGTGGTCCTGCTCTCCTTCCCACAGGTGGACTCTGAGAGGTTGGTCCCCCACCCCACACTGTGACCTAGTGGGGACTAGTTTGGAATCTACCCAGGCCCAGCGTGGGGCAGGAGGCTCAAATGAAAATTCTGCTCCAGGCATATCAGAGACTTAAAAAGGGACTGGATCTACCAGTAGATCATGATCTACCTCTTGACCAGCCCTGGGCTAAGGCGTTCTCCATTTCTTTCCATCCTGGCTGCTCCCCCTATGAAGCACCATGACGTCATGGCACTTTGTAGGGGGTAGGTCTTCCTGCTAGGGAGCTCGATCCGAGGGACTTGGGCGGACAGTGCACTAGATGCAGTCCAGGCCTGATGGTCTTGCTGGGTCTGGATTGAGTTTCAGGTCTCTGGGAGTGAAGCCAAGAAGTGCCTGGTTTCCTTTGTACTGTCTGATTTGTCCACAGGAGCTTAAAGTCTTTAAACGTCCCTGCCCCCTCCAACTCCACCCAGATGAGCCCATTTCCAGGGTGTTGGATCAAGACTGTGCATATTCCCTTTGCACAGGATTCCCTTTCCCTAAATCGGGAGCCTCAACTCCTGATTTTGTTACCTGGGGTTGTCGGTGTCAGAACCCCGAAGTAGCGCACTCTGCACCAACCCCGTCAGGCTGGCAATCTGCTTCTCCATAGCTTCCATGCGTTCCCTGCGAGGAGGGGAAAGGTTAGTGTGTCAGTGTTATCTCTACACTGGGAAAGCATTTGGATGTGCAGCAAAGAAGCCTCCCAGTGTTGTGCATTTGCATCAGGGGAATGAATGCAAAATTTCTGGCCTCATTCCAAGAACATGACTCAAAGGCCAGATATTGAATTGAAGTGTTCCTGGGAACTGACCATACTGAAATCAGCAGAGTGAGATCAATGGTCCTAGCTAGTAAAAAAAGTCTCACAATAGTGAGGCACTGGAAAAACAATAGCCCTCAAGCCTCGATGACTGGCTAAAAATAGCTGGATCACAGTAGATATGGAACCGTGGTCATACTGATTTAAGAAAAGAACACAGGCTGTCCATAAAATAGACCCTAAAATAGACCATAAAACCCATGAACGTGGCCAGTGGCTAATACACCTCAGAGAGAGAGAAGGTTAGCAAAAACATAATAATGAGCAATCACCTTTCTGCTAATATCATGCCTACCATAGTGGGAGTAAAAATTGTGGGCTATTTGTCATGATAACCAATGAAAACTTTTGTTATCTGGATGGTTGCTTATTTAAAGCTCTTGCATTTAGATTTTCATCATACTTCAGCAAAAAATTGTATCTGTTGGAAAAACCTCAATAAATGGGAATTAAAAACAGAGAAAGACTCCTGGTCTACCCAGGATTTTGTGGCTGACGCTAGCCAGATTCCTACAGTTGAGGGCTGGATCCAGGCGAGTGCAGACTGTGTGATGGCACAGAGCCCCACGTGTTGAACAGAACAGACATGCCCAGCTCTTGGGTAGCAGCTACTACTACTAATCATTTCTATAGCGCTGCTAGGCGTACACAGTGCTTTACAATCACAGATTTTCAGAGACAGGTCCCTGCCCAGTGGGCTTACAATCTAAGATGGACATAGGCAAGGGGAACACAGGGAGAGAGACACATTCCCACTGATGCTCAAACATGCATCAGCTACCCAATCGCTGGTACAACAGGCAGTGCCAAGGGCTCACTGGGAGTGGCAGCAGAGGCAGTGGCGGCAGGAGTAGCAGTGTTCCTGAGGCTGCCAGAGCAGCTGCTTCCCGTGGGGCCCACTCAGATAAACCCTGCCCCACTTCAGCAACCTTCCACTCCCAGGGCTCTGCTGCCACTTCCCAGACCCTGCTGTTAACCGAACATTATGCCCACAAGACTTGCAGGGCCACTATGTGAAGCAAGCCCAAAGTAAACATGTAGTAGCATACCTCTCAAGTGTCCTGGATTTTCCAGGACATCCCTGGTTTGACATTTCTTTTGTTACTTGTCCAGAAGTCAGGGAAAACAGCTATAAAATCCCAGATTAGAAAGGGAGGTGAGAGGGAGTACAATCTGCAAACCATCAATAGGGACAATGAGTTGACTTCCCCAGCCTGAAGGAGCCAGATCAGCCAAATAGTTTGCCCCAGGCAAGATCAAAGCAGTCCCTCCCATAGGGGAGATAAGGGATTTTCTATTGTGTTCTCTGACTCATTAATGACTCTTCTCCTTGCAGGGAGAAGAATAGGGTTTTTCAACACCCAAGTGAAAACTAGGGCTGAAATGAAAAGTAAAAAAAAATATTCACGAGTATTAATTGAGTTCTGAGGACCAGTCCCAAGTGCTCAGGTCGGTCCAGGAACCCTCAGTGAACCCTCGGGAATTCTGAGGGCAGGGGCAGAGGAGGGGAGCAGAGGCCAGAGGGAGCCTGGAGGGGAGGGAACGAGCCAGGGAAGAGCATGCTGATGCTGCCAGCGCCATCTTGGAAAGGTAGGAGTGTGTTCAGAAGGAGTCATTCGGCCCTTCTGAGTAGGACTAGCTATTTCTTCTTCTTTTTTTAAACTTACCTGTTCCAGAGGAAGACACGTGTTGTCAGAGCCCCTCCGGAGGGTGAATACTCTACCCCTCAGCTCCTGCTAGGCCCCTACCTCCTTAGCACCCCACTCGAGTCCCCGCTAGGCCCTTACCCCCCTTTCCTGGACCCTGCTGTCCTAGTCTCTCCCTTGCCAGCGGGGACCAGGGAAGGGGGGGCAGGGGCCTAGCGCTGGCCTCTGGTCCCCTTCCCTGCACTTGGCCGAGGTTTTTCTGAGTTCCAAAGTTTCGGGGACCATTCCTCAAAACGTTGGAACTCAGAAAAGCGAGTCAAGTAACTCAGTCCTCTGTGTTTTTCAAGGAAAGCGGGGGACCAAGTTTCAGCACTAGTGTAAACTGACAGTCTTTGGAATTAAAAACCTCAATTTGGGGCAATGTGAAGCTCTCATTTTTAAGCATTTCTCTTGAAAAAGATCAGCTGGCTAAGGGTTCAAACCTGGCCTGGTCCTTGTAATTTTGTGATTAAGTTTCTTTTTTTAAAAAATTACAGACCAGCCTCTCTGTTAGGAAGTGGGCTATTGCTAATACTTGTCCATGAGAAAATCCACACAGCATCTCATCTGTCAAGAAATCCACACATGACAAGAAATGGCTGGAGTAGGAGAAAAGCTTTACTGTCAAAGGAGGGCTGTGTAAACTGTAAATCTCACAAGGCATGGGGGTGTGGAGGTCAAACAGTGGAGAGAGGTGCTGTGATAAAGACTGGCAGAACAAGGGATTAAGTCTGGTTTATGAGTGAGGTTGTTGTATGGATATTGGATATGCAAGTCCTTCATCATTTTTAAAGATTAATTTAAAAAGGAGTTTTTAGCCCAGCCTCATAGTTAAGTAATAAGACAACTCTACTCTGACTTTGCATATTTATCCAAATTACATCCCACATTGTCCAGCGTTTTGAGAGTCACTGTCCCACATTTCAGAGTCCAGGGGTGGAGAGGTTCAGATTGTGTATACACAAAACAAAACGATGTGTGTTCAAGTATATCATCAGACATTTTGTCAACTACTGGTTCAGGTCACGGAGGAAGGCTCTCGCCTCTACCACCACCCTCCTCTGCCCCAAATTCTCCTGCTTCCCAAGCCATCTTCACCCCTTTTCCCATGCTGCCACCTATGCCTGAAACTCCCTTCCTGAACACACATACTCTGCTTGCTCCCTCACAACCTTCAAATCTCTCCTGAAAACCTACCTCTTACATCAAGCCTCCTCCAGCTCCTTGTCCCCACTGATTGCTCCTTTAAGCTTCTCCTTCCGTTGCCTCATTCTTCAGTATCCCCCTCCTCCCTTGCAACTACACCTGCAACGTCCCAGCTTCATAAATGTATCCATCTCTCCCTATGTCCCCCCACACATTTGTTGCCCCTTCCCTTGTGCATTCTAGATTGTAAGCCCATCTGGGCAGGGACCTGTCTCTAATCACGACTGTTCAATGCCAGGCACATTACTGGCTCTAAAGAAATAAACAATGGTTAGGGGTTTAGCTTGGAACTCAGGAGACCCACATTCAGTCCCTTGCCCTTATCACATATTTCCTGCGTGGCGTTAATAGCCCAGCCTTGCCCTGTCTCATGGGTGTGTGTGAGGGTGGATACTGCAAGGACCTAGGGATGCTCAGTTACCATGGTAATGGAGGTCAGAGAAGGACCTGGCCCCAGTCTCTCTCTTCTAGTGGGCCTTGCCTTGGCCTATATGTCTAGCGGGAAAGACTTCTATGTTGCTAATGTAGATTTCGTAGTTGACATCATTCTGACTGGATCCCACCCACAAGGGAGGAAAGAAAATCAATCAGACACAAAGGGCTCAGACTTCCAAAAGCCTTGGTATAACTCTGTATCCCACTGCAGTCAACAGGAGGCCAGCCATTAACATAATGAAGGGGAGAGCTAAGCCACTGCTGGTTGCTTCTGAAACACTCATCCTAAAGGCCTCCTCCTGGTCCAGGATGGTGCTGATAAAAGGGAAGGCTCTCACGTGCTTTCCAGCCCATTAGCCTCTGACAGGACAGCACTGTTCACCCTGCTGACCTCACTTGTTCCCTTTCATTCTCTCTGCCTCGTCCTCTTCCCGCTGTTGTTTTCTCTTGCTGTTCCTAACAATCTCTCCCTTTCTCTCTTTGGCTTTTGCCCTCTTAATGAGTTCCCCAGTCCTTCCCTTGACAGCGCGGCTGATGGCCTGAGAACAACGAACAAGATCGTCATTGGCACGCAACACAATGGACAGAGATGGAGCACAAGAGTTAAGGTGCCATCACTATAGCTGTCTACCTATCTGCATAGAGATCCCCCTGCCACACTGAATAAGGAAGCAACCCAGCCACATGTTTGAGTACCAGGGGGCTTCTCGGAGAGGGGATCAGAGATCCTCCCTGTGGGGACAGGTAGGGACCCGGCTGAGCATGCCTCAGCTATGGGCGAGGACTAGAGACAGAAGCTCAACCAGGGAACTAAGGCACAAATTTTCATCAGAGAGGTTAAATGCCACATTTTAAAGGGCTTGGCATCCACAATGCAAGCTAGGCTTTCCACCAAGCTGAAGTGTCATTTTGAACCCAGAACAAGAAGCTACTTTTTCAGAAACACCCAGGACATTGGCCAAGTGGTTCTTTGAAGAATCAGTCCACAAGAGCAGGATTGTGGGGATGGTGGGAGTTTTCATTGAGTAATGAAGGGTGGAAGGTTTCATTGAGTAAATTTTATTATTATAATTACTATTATTATTTTATGGATTGTGAGCTGCCCTGAGCCTCTGTGGGAGGGACAGCATATAAATCTAAATAAATAAATAAATAAATCAAATTAAGACCTAAGAGAGACCAGAGAGGCTCTGTCATCAGGGTCCCATGTATTCTGCAGTTATTTTTCCAAAATTCTTCAGCCAGGAAACCCATATTCTGTGAGCAGAAAATATAGATTCTGCAAGTTGAATAAATTATGCAAATTAATTATGGCCATCAAATTACACAAATTTAGAATGCAAATTAAAACTTTGCATTCAAATTTGGATGTGAACCTGGGAGACCAGGATTCAAATCCTATTTTAGCCAACAACTCATTGGATAGACTTAAGCAAGTCACTGTATCTCAGCCTCAGTCCCATAAATATAAAATTGGAATAATAATAACATACCTCACAGGGTTGCTATGAGGGGAAACTAGGTAAGAATTGTGAAACACTTTGAACACTGAAAATAATAAAGCCAAGAATAGCACCCATAGTCCTGGCTCCCAGGTCACTGCACCAGCCACTAAAATCCCACTTCTTCTCATATCATTGAGGCAAGGTCTGTGGGCAGCAGTGGGGTGACAACAGTCCAAAACATGGAGGTAGGGGATAGCTCCCACATCTTGACATCCCAACGCCCTGATTCGTGGCCCTCTCCCCCCAACGTCAATGGCTGCGCACACTCATCCAGTTCCTGGGGAATTCAAATGCCAGTAGGGGGCAGTCTCCACCACTGCAGCAAGCACAGGGGACCAAAATTAAGGTGGGAATTGTTTCCTGCACCACTAACCTAAGGGGAACATCCCTTCTGTCCTCCCATTTTAATCCCATAGAGCTCAGAGCCCATCCCTGGGACTACGGGCACCTGGATTCTAATGAATCTTTCCAGCCCCTGATGCTTCTCCCTTGCTATGTTTCAGCTGTACATTGACAGAGGAAGCCACTAGCCCGCTCAGCCCATCTTGTTCTGAAAGTGACCAGCTCCCCCTAACCTTGTTTCTGTATCCTTGGCAGGCACAGGCGGGCTGAACCCTGAGAGGGGGCGTTCCCCAGGCCCAGGGAAGAGCTCTGGAGGCCCTGAGGAGCTGGGGTTACGAGGCTTGTTGACAGGACTCTCCATGAAGACGGAAGAGCAGGAATCTTTGCGGAAGGATTGGCGGACAGGTGAAGACCGGCTTGACGGCCCTGAGTAAGGACTGTGGGGGCTCTGGCTCTGCTGGACATCCACCAGCCGGCCATCGGCAATCTTCTGCGGGGAAGATGGAGGCAAGCGGAAGCCCATGCCAGGCCCGTAGGTGTCACTGTAGATCTGGGCATTGGGCTTGTAGAGGCTGTCCTCCAGTTCTGTCTGCAGGGCAGCAGCTGAGTAGGTGCTGAGTGAGCGGACTGAGCCCCGCTTGTACAGTCCCCCTGGATAGGCGAAGGGGTCGCCCATGGCAGCCAGAGACTGCGTGGAGGTGATGCTCAGGCGTCCTTCATGCACCATGCTGTAGGGGTCAGCATACAGCCCCTCGTTCTTCACTAGCACCATGTTCTTGCCAGCCAGGTCTTCGTCCGGCTTGACATCCCGCCGTTCCAAGATGGCACTAGGGCTGGGTGAGACACCCTGAGCAGGAGGCAGATTGGAGAGGCGTTCCCCATGGTGTACGGGGCTGCCGGCATAGGACGGTGGGCGCCCGCCACTATAGGACATGCGGGAGCGAGACGGCGAGCAGGACTGCAGCACGGGTGGTGGGGAGCCAGAGGTCAGATGGGAGGCAGGAGACATGTTGTTCAGCCGGCGGGTGGGGGACGACTCCCGGGAAGTGTAGACCATCTCCCTCTGGAGGGAAGAGACCAGAGATAATGATGGAAAATCCCCATGCAAAGCTAGCACTCCCGCAGGCAAGATGGCAATGGTAGATCCCCATATAAAACTAGCACCACCCCTGACACAGGCATCTTGGCAACGGTAGAGCCCCGTGAAGAGCTAACACTTTCCCCAGGCAAGATAGCAATGTTAGGGTCCCATACAAAACTAGCATCTCTCTCGCGGCCCCACCCCCACCCCGAGAACGTTGGCAATGGTAGATCCACTGCTTCCCCCAGACAAGACGACAATGGTAGATTCCTATGCAAAACTAGCACCAACTACACAGATTGAGATGTAAATTGGAGATGCCAGTATAAACCTAGCACCTCCTGCAGGTTAAGGTGGGAATGGTAGACCCCAATGTAAATCAAGTGGCCCCTGTAGGGTGAGATGGAAATGGCTGATTACTATACAAATCCAGCACTTCCCTAGCCCCAAGGAGCAAAATTGGCTCTGCTAATCCAGTGCTCTCCCCTGCAAAGGACAGGGCTTATAGGAATCCCCATTCCAGGACCCATGAGGCCCAGAAGCTGTCAGCAACCCCTCCTCCACCACCAGCCCAGTGCTCTGCTACTCCCTGGGTTTCTCTCTCTCTGGCTTTTCCTCCTGGAGCACAACGATTTATTCTGATTAACACCCTAATTATCATGTTTATTACTCCACTGCCAGGGCTCCGACCATCCATTTTCCTAAAGTAACACTTAACTGCATCACAGCCAGTGTTGATAAATGTGTGGGGGGAGGAGGGGGCTATAACTCCTTCCACAAACACATGCAATTACCAACCTGTCGCACATTCTCACTCGCTGACCCTCACACAAATAACCCCCATGCATTCACATTTCAAATCCACCTTCAGATAGCCTCTGCATGTGTAGAAGTGTACATGGGCAAGCACGTGATGTGAGTGAATCTAAGTGACAGAGGTTATAGCTCCCAATATAGAAATGGTATAACCCCACTAGTCCCCCCATAAAGATGGAGATGAGAGCCCCTCCCTCACATATAGATGATATACCCTCTGCTTAGTCCCCTCAAAATTGAGATGGTATAGGCCCCCTATATTCCTCCTGTGACTGAAATTGTATAGCATCCTGGCATACAATTTGATATACTGCATACAGTCTCCAGCAGACATTAAGATGGCATAGTCCTACAGATGGTACAGTCCTCTGACCCTCCCTTCCCCTGAGATAGAGATGGTATAGTCATGGTATAGTCATACCTCCCACCTCCGCCCCAGAGGGTGTGACATTGTGCCCTCCAGCAGTGAACACAGGTACAAGGATGGTCCCCCCCAACCCTCCTCACCCTCAGGTCGCCATTGGTGATGTGCGAGGCTGGGAAGGAGGCATAGAGGGGCTCTTTCCGGTAGATTTTTATGATGCTTCTGTCCTGGATGTCCCTGGAAGAAGGAGGAGGGAAAGGAATCAGCTGGAGGACATCCCTTCCCATCCAAACTGTGCGCCGTGAAGCGTCCACACCAGCAGCACTAGCTTGGATTCAGTGCTGGGCCAGACACAGGCAGTGCAGGAGGGTGTGGTGGAGGGGGGCAGGAAAACACTCTCCACACTTGCCACTTGGGCTGTTCTACCATTGTAGCACCCTCCGTGACAGAAGCACAGGGCCTGCCCAGGGGAACAATGGTCCACCCTCCTTTGGGTGTTATCAGATAAATGCTTATCCACCCATCATGCACGCTGCAGGGCTGCTCAGGGCACCAATGTGGCCCTGCCACATGCATGATGGATGAGGAGGCACTTGTCTAAAAACACCCTTTTATTTGTGGGGGGAGAGGATCATTTGCTAATGTGCTGGGCCACTAGTCCCTGCAAGTTCCCTGCTTGCCCCACCCCCTACACACATCAGAGGGTGAGGCTTGTGGGGTCAGGAGACAGACTTTAGGCAAGGTGGGGTAAGGGGGGTTCAGTGCCACCATCTTTTGTGTCATTCATATGCTAGATTGTGACCCTGCATTCACCTGGGTGGTGGTTATTACTGTGATGTGTTGGCCGGCTAAAGTCTAGCGGTGTCCCCCCCAACCCAAATCATTGCACTGTCCTTTACAGATAGGGGCCACCCAAGAGTGGGCAAATGGTTTATAGGATTAAAAAATACCCAAGGCCCTGTCCCTACACAGTGTCCCAGACAGATGCGTGTCCAGATGGTTTTAGAAAACAGCCAAGGAAGGAGATTCCACAAACTCCCTAGGCAACCGGTTCCATTGCCCAGTTGTTCTTATAGTTGGGAAATATTCCCTAACACTTAACCACAGTCTACAATGCCACAATTTCAGCCCATTCCCTCTTGTTTTATTCTCTGTGGCCATGGAGAACAACTGCTCTCCATCTTTTTTTGTGATGCCTTGGATATTTGAAAACTGCTCTCATGTGCCCCCTTAGTCTTCGTTTCTTCATGTGTTTACATGGCATTTAGCTTAGGCTAACATGGGAAGTGTTATGGGTAGAGACAGATATAAAACCCCAAGGATATAGGGCAGGTTTGGGAGATGGTCTACACCAGTAGTTTCCAACCAATAGCTTGGGATCCTTAGGGTCTTAAGTGGGTCCTTGAGTGGCTACACTGTTTTCCCTGTCACAGGTCACCCTGTGATGCTGAGGACTGGGGCTAGGGCAGGGAGAGGAGGAACAGGGCTTCCCTAGAGCGTCCCTATTTCTCTGGCTCCCACCTCCTGCTACTTCTGTCTGGCTCCCTGCTGCCTCTGCTGATGGGATCAGCCCTGCCCATCCTCTGCTGCTGTCACTCAGCCACTCCTGGTCCTGGATTTTTTTTTAACATGGGTGCCGGATATTTTAGTGGGTTTCACCAACAAAAACATTGAGAACCACTGGTCTACACTAAACTCTTGTACTGGTTTAACATCAAAATGCTTTCCCCTTATACTGATTTAAGTCCCCTCTTAAACCAGCTCAGCTAATGTTGAGTTTTACAAATGAGTTTTGTTTTTTTCATTTTAAAAGGGCTGCCCAGCCTGGAATTATTACTAATTATTATATATTTATATAGCACCAGCTCTGTCCCTGTATAATTAGAGACAGGTCTCTGTCCCAAGAGGCTTACAATCTAGAATGGACAAGGGAGAGGGGAACATAGGGAAACATTCACAACGTTGAGAAGTTGCAGGGGCACGTGCTTAGCTTAGTTGCTGCCCACCAGCCATTGTGCTTAGACTGTGACTGCAGTACAAGCACTGTGCACTTTAAACTCAGTTTAAATTTAAGCCTGTACAATCCACCGCGCAGGCAAAACAAAACATGCTTCACTTCAATTTATCTAAGCTCCTCATTCATGCAGATGCCCTACCATCCCAAGAAGGTACTTAGCAGAGGTGTTCCTTCCAGGAATGGTGGCACAGAAATCCAGGACAGGCGTTGCCATGGCTGTCATAGGAGAAACTGGATAGTTTATTATATATAACACTCAGAACCAGTGTCTGGTAGGGCAAAGGCTGTGAACTAAAATGGCAAACCTGGACTGGATTAGCTTCAAAGTACCATAGGTTCTGGGTACCAGAAATCCATAAGATGAGCTGGCCTGGAATTCTGATTATCCCTCTTGGAATGGGTTTAAGGCATGGACTCTCATGGGGTGAAGAGAAAACCTGAGGTGGAGTTCTGATTCCACCTGGAATGAAACTCTGAGTAATCCCACCCTTACCCCCATTTTGTTAGTGTTTGATCTCTCCTGGGGTGGGGAGCTCACCTAACATCCTCCAGCTCGTAGAAGACGTTGCGAGACTCGTCCTTAATCAGGATGGCAGTATTGGGCGATTTGAGCATCCCCATTGTCAGCTTCTGAGGGAACATGTGGACAATGAGGGCATGCAGGGTGTCCATGCTGCTGATTTCATGGGTGATGTGGACACGCCTGGTCTCATCCCCAAACTGCAGGAAGAGAACCCCTAGGGAACAGAAAGAAGAGAACGGGGAAGAGGTGAAAGCAGAGACTAGAGACATGGGGGAAGAAGTGCATAAAAAGGGCCCATCTTGGAGGAGGATCACGCCCTGCCCCACGAAGCCCCACACCCTGACATCCCATAAGCCCTGCCCCCACCAAACCCTTTACCACTGCTGGTGGGAATCCCCCATTCCTGCTGCCAGGGGCCATTCCCTGTTCTCAGAATTGGGGGGGAGGGGAAGGGGCCAAGGAGAATCCCTTTCCCTCTCGTTGCCAGGGAAGAAGCTATTGTGGATGGGGGTTGTGGTGTCCCCTACAGCCAGGGCCAGGTCTAGGCAAGAGCAGACTGTATGACTGCACAGGGCCCTGTATGGGCCCCACACTGGCACAGATGCTGTGGCTCTTTCCCAGTCTGGTGGCCTGGAGCGCTGTTCAAAGGGGTAGTGGAAGTGGGCCCAAGTATCGTGCCCCCCCCCCCCCAAGGTAGGCAGACAGAGATTAACTTCCTGCAGGGAGATGTGAAGGGGTGGAACACTGGGCCCCAGCCCACTGGGGCTGAGATAGTGAGTCAGACCCAGAGAGGCTGAGTATGTTGGCTCCATGTGATGCCAGGGCCTTGTGGAGGGCTAGGGGGAGGGACGGAACAGCACCTCCACACAAGAAAAACATATTATGTCACCTTTAACAAAGATGGTTGTCAAAACCATCGATTCAAAGTGTTGGTTTTAACCTATAAAGCCATACACGACCTGGGCCCTGCTTATCTGCGAGACCGCCTCACTCCCCGGGTTCTAGATCGGCCTCTGCGGTCGTCCGGGGGCGCCATGTTGGAGGTTTCCCGGGGGGACCACACCGCACCTGTGGAATTCCCTCCCGGTGGGGGCCCGTTTGGCTCCGGACCTCCCGGCCTTCCGTAGGCACTGTAAAACCTGGCTGTTCCATCAGGCATTTGGGGGGGGGAGGTCCCCCCCCCTGTTTTTATGCTGGTTATGTTTTAAAGTGTTGTTTTATATTATGTGTATATTTTTTTATTGTTGTTAGCCGCTCCGGGCTGCCTGTGGCGGGAGGAGCGGAGTATAAGTTTCGTAAATAAATAAAAACACCCCTAGAAGGAGGGGGCCTGCACCATCATTTTGCATTGGACTCCAACTTCCTTTGATCTGGCAGTGCCTACATCAACCCAAAATCTGAGATGGGGAATTTCCAACACTCAGGAAATAGGAAGGAGTAAGTCTCCCCTGTTGTTTTCCTTCCCCCTATCATTATATCAATGGGAGTGGGAGTGTCTGCTCCAGTTAGGGAAGGGCAAAATAGCCCAGTGGTTCTAGGCTGGGAAATCAAGTGTTGCCATTAGAAAACAATGACAGGTGTGAGTGACCTGACACACTACCACAGTGCATGGTGGGAGATGTAGTTCTGCCTCCATTCTCCTTACTCCCTTAGCAGGCTACATTTCCCATCATGCACACCTGCGGAAGCCACTTGAATTAATATGACAACCATCTCGTTTTAAAATTTTTTCCTTTAAACTTCCAAAACTTGAGGATTTGGGTAAATAAAGTACATATACAAATAACATGGATTATCAGCACCAAAAGGACCAACCACCACTCTTACTCAGGCTAATGGGTTAGAAACTAGGGCTGTGCCTTCGGGATTTACAAAAAACACAAAAACATAAAAGAGCCCTTTTCTGCTTCTGCATTCAAAACACAAATTTTGCCCTCAATTTTCGGGTATGTGCTAGTGGGGGTCCAATGCAAAATGGCAGTGCAGACCTCCTCCTAACCAGGATTGTTTGGCAACCATCTTTGTTAAAGTAAAGATGATATAATTCGTTTTCCTTGTGTGGAGGGCAGTGTACTTTGTGTCTCTCAGTTTCCATTTCTAATCTGGCGTTTTTAATTGATGGCTTAGCCGTTTCAGCACCTTTCATTTCATGGTAATGTTATTATTATTATTACCATTATTATTATTATAAGCATTTATATAGCGCCAGCAATGTACCTGGCGCTTACAAAGAATAAGATAATGGTCCCTGCTAGAGAACTTTCAATCTAAAGACAGGGGGAGGGGAGACAGGGAAGGAGAAACAGAGGGAGAGACAAGGGATGCAACATTCATGAGGATGCGAGAGCTCAGGTACATGTTCTTGGCTTGGTTACAGTAAATTGGGAGTTTACAGATAACAGGTAGGTGATACTCCTGGGTGGGGATGCTTAGCAGCAGTTAGGAAGGGCGGAGCAGAAGAAGTGGGTTTTGAGGAGGGACTTGAAGGTCTGGAGGGTGGGGGCAAGGTGGACGAGGGCAGGGAGGGAGTTCCAGGCATGTGGGGCAGCGAGGGAGACGGGACGAAGGCGGTTGGCGGAGCAGGGGAGGCGTGGGAGGGGATGGAGGAGGAGTGGAGTGCTCGAGCAGGGGTTCGGAGGGAGATCAGGGCAGAGAGGTAGGGGGGAGCGAGGTTGTGAAGGACTTTGTAGGTGAAG
>QEPC01013663.1:3028280-3115467 GCA_003113815.1 Sphenodon punctatus
GATTAGCGGCGCGCGATTGCGCATCGTGATTGTGCATAATTAGAAATGGTCACATGTATTAATTACACGAGACGGAAGCGGGGTATTATGCGCATATTATGGCAGTTGCGCATTTTTAAAGTCCACAAATTAAATACCCACGATCGAGGTATTTCATTCACGGACTTAAAAAATGCGCAACCGCCATAATATGCGCATAATACCCCACTTCTGTCTCATGTAATTAATACATGCGACTGTTTCTAATTATGTGCAATCACGATGCACAATCGCGCGCCGCTCGTCTAAAAGCGGCCATAGTCTGCTGTTGATTTACTAGTTTCAGCCAAAATCCAAACATGGCCAATCTGCCGCAATGTTCAATGGGGAGTGAACCAGTTTCTGCCTGCAGAACAGGGCCTGGGATACTGTTTCCGACCTTGAGCAACCTCCGTAATGACTGGTTCTGCACTCTCTCCAGTATAATAATGTCTGGAGAAGGTATAAACTGCAGCCCATAAGTTATCATCACATGGATTTTTTTATGGTAAGTTTGTAAGATTGTTGATATAGATATGCCCCTAGAAATATTTGCGGCTTTCAAGAGGCTACCAGCAGATGTAGTTGCCAAAGAGGTCCTATTTTTTATGTGGGCCGCTCATGTCCCTCTAGAGGTAAAGGTAACACCCAGATACGTGAACGAATGTACTAATTTAATGGTAAAGTCATCAACCTTCCACTCCATCTTAGTTGCTTTACCACACACCAGCATAATATTAGATTTCCTGCTATTAATTGCTAAACCATTTATATGGCAATATTTGATTAACACTCTTATAGAAACCCTTGAGTCCCTTTTCTGACTCCCTACGTCTGTAACAGGATATCTGTAACAAGATACCTGTAGACAGTGGGCCCTTTAAGGCTGTAAAGAGTGGAGGTGTAGCCACGTCCACTAAGACTATAAAGGAAGCTGCCTGGGCTCAGAACAGGCAGTCTGAGGACTAAGCTGAGAGCAGCACCTAAAGGTTGCTGTCCAGGATATTCCAATATCCAAGCTGGAGGATCAACTAGAAGAGATGCCATTGAACTGGAGTGCTAGCCTTGGAGAGAATCTTGCAAGACTTCAAGTGAGTAGTCTGCTAGAGGACTATTGCCTAGCTAGGCCAGGAGTAGTCAGGGCTTGTGGGGGCCGGAGGAGTTGCTTACCTGGCATTAGTTAGGAAAAGAAGAAACATATAAGGTGAAGGTGTCACCTGAGTAATATTGTGTGAACACTGTCTGTGTGAATTCTATATATGAACTATTGTGGAGATCAGTATGTACTGAGAATAAAGACTGGGCTATCCTAATTCCCAAGAGTGAGTTAAATTCCCTAAAGGACTGCCTATTTGGGCACTAATCCTATGGGGACTTATACCAGGCAAGCTTGACCCTGCCATAATGGGGGGTGTTAGACAAGCACCTCCCCAACTATTACCCACCCATCATGCATGTTGCAGGGCTGCAGTGGTGTCTTATGCAGCCATGCAATATGCATGATGGGTGGGTGACTGGTGGGTAATAGGTGGGGAAGCACTTGTCTAAAAACACCCAGTATCCTATCATAAAACATACTTGATAGATGCACATCAAGTCTTTTCTTTAAAATCCCCAAGGAAGGAAATTCCACAATTTTGCTAGGCAGCTTGTTCCACTGTTGAACTATTCTAAGAGTTAGGAAGTGTTTCCTAATATTTAACCTAAACCTACTTTCCTGCAATTTAAACCCTTGCTTCTTGTCCTGTCCTTAGTGGCAATAAAGAATGCACACAATATCCCATGTGGACAGTCTTTTAATGGATAATGAATGAGAGCGTCTTACCAATCCCATTTTTACTAATGGAGATATGCAGAAACAGAAAGGAGAAGCAACTTGCTAAAGATAACTTGATGAGCCAATGGCAGAGCAAGTAACAAAAATAAAGTCTCCAGACTCCCAGTCTCCATTATTATTCATTCCAATTTTTTACCCCGTTCTTCCCAAATGGCTTAGGGCAGCTTACAAAACAAATAAAAACAATACACATAGAACAGCATAAAAACTCACAACCTTACCATAAACACCCATCAAACCCCCCATTCCAAGTTAGCAAGTGTTACTATTATTTAAAATTTCTATCCTGCTTTTCTCCTGAGGGACTCAAGGTGGCATTATAATGCATCAAAACACAATAAATAACTTACAGTAAAGTTAAACAATATTAACAGTAACTTAACAATACAAATAAAATCGCTCTGTCTAGAAAAACCCTTACTCGCATTACATACCCACTCCCCTGTCTCTCACCCAGGGAAGTCCCCACCACCTCCCTGAGCCTGTCCCTTGCACACTCTTCAGGGGGGGTGGGCCTGTGGCAAAACCAAAATCCCTCCAGCCCTACAATTCCCCAAACCCCAACTTCATTAAAATATATGATCACAGAGGACTAGGTCTTACTGGACCAGTGGTCTCCAAATTTTCTACTCAAAGAAACACTAAAAATCTTTCTAAAAATGTTCTGTCTAGCAAAAGTCCTTGCCATGTTGGTCCAAAACCAAGAGATAAAATAGTTCCAATAAAAAAAAGAGATTATCTGATCAGCGTTTGTTGGGGAGTATTTGCACGCTTCCAGGGCCCTTCCTCGGGCACCTTAAGGGGAGGATGGGGGGGGGGGGAAATGAGGGTCTCATTCTGCAATTCCCAAGGACACCATTGGGATGTAAAGACACTTAAGGCCGCTTTTAGATGAGCGGGTCGCTGTCGCACGACCTGCTCGCGCGATGTTTCAAAATCCTGCGATGCGGGATTACATGTGACAGCGGTCAGGGACCATGCGCATGGGAGGCGGTAGCGCAGGATTTGCCGACTGTTAATTAAATACCCCGATTGCGAGGTATTTCATTCGCAGTCGGCAAATCATGCGTTACTGCCTCCCATGCACATGATCCCTGACTGCTGTCACGTGTAATCCCGCATCGTGGGATTTTGAAACATCGCGCACGTGGGTTGCGCAACGGTGACCCGCTCATCTAAAAGCGGCCTTAAAAAATTCCATGCCACATGTTTGCAGTCCTGACTGATTAGGGATGAGCAGACAGCAGGAACTGGTCTCTCTACCCACTCCAGAAGCCTAATTGGCAGAGAAAGTCCCAACTTGTTTCTTGGTTCCAAATCTTCTTCCATTAGAGAAGAGTACCACCTAGAACAGGGGCAGCCAAGATGTAGTTTGTGATCTACTGGTAGATCACAAGCTAGGCTCCAGTAGATCACGGTGTGGGGATGGGGACTACTAACCTCTCAGAGATCACTTCTGGGGAAGAGAGTGAAACCGGTACCCCAGGGAGGATCTCCAGCAAGGGCTAGAAGAGCTCCTCCAGTGCAGTGGTGAAGGCTTTCTCTAAAAGGGTGTGTTCTCTGCTGTTGAGGCCAGTTGCTAAGGAGACTTAGAGTTGGAAGCCAGCAGAAGAGTCCCAGAAGATCACCCAAGGTCGGTGCCTAAATCAAGTGGATTGCATGCAGCATAAGTCTGGATGCTGCTAAACTAGAGGACGAAGAGGAGAGAACTCAATCCAAGGACCAGTGGTTGAGCACAGGTAGATATTTAAGTACGGAGACAACCAATTACAGTTAGCTTGCTGATTTTAATCCCTTATCAGCATCCCTTTGCAGCTGTTTTCCATCTGGTTTCATTTTCTTCCCTACCTTAGAACATGTACCCAAAAACACACAAGCCCAAGCTGGACCTTCCAAATAGTTGTGTGGCTTGCAAGCTAGGCGAAATGAGTTTGCCATTCCACACATGCAATCTAAGCTTCCTCCTCCCCCTACCCAACTCCCAATTGCTTATTTTTTCTCTAGAGCAGAAATTTTAAAAATTGATTGAACTGAGAAAAAAACAACCCATATTAGTTATATTTTGACAACCATATAGGATTTTTTTAGCGGAACAGCGGCTGTTGCTATGCTCTCCTCTTAGTTGCTAAGGGTTTTAAAGTGCATATGCATCTCAGTACGATTGGTTGGTTGGACATGCTTTTCCGATTTGGTGGAGATATTACTCTTGGGGAAGAGGCATTATTTGTTTGGATGGAGGGGGACTTCCAAAAAAAAAGTGAAGGGGTCCCTGCCATCTGTTTCAGATGAGCCGATTTGTCCCTATCCCCATAAGGTTTCCATTGGCACAGAGTCATTAATTTCATCCAAAGAAAGTAATTAAGTCACCAGTAGTGCAAAAACTCATCAATTTTTAAGGCTAGAAGGGATCCTCGTTATTGTGCAGTCTGATTTCCTGTGTGTTACAGATGATAGGATTTTTGCTCATCCATA
Source organism: Sphenodon punctatus (assembly GCA_003113815.1). Classification (NCBI taxonomy): domain Eukaryota; kingdom Metazoa; phylum Chordata; class Lepidosauria; order Sphenodontia; family Sphenodontidae; genus Sphenodon; species Sphenodon punctatus. The sequence continues at coordinate 3,032,608 of QEPC01013663.1, forward strand.
TCTTGATGTGGATGACATCATGATGGAACTGTGACCTCATAACTGGAGTTTTGTTCTGATGACGCCAATGATCTTCAGTACAAGGTCATCACTAGAGCTTCACTAGGAGAATGTTATCTGTTCTTGTGGTTAACACTCAGAAAGGGGGACAAAAGAGATGTGGGTCAAATTCTCACTTTGGCACAATATACATGCGGCCAATTAATCTAACCAGAGGCATCCTTAGAAATCGCAGACTCCTGTGCAAAGGTCCTGGTGGGGCCCTTCCTAGCATGGAGCCCATTAGTAGATGGACTCTGAGACCATATCCTAGGGCTGCTCCGTGCAGGCTGAGAGTCTCAGGTCATGTAGCACTGGCATGAAGTGTGTTAGGGAGCTACCAGCCATAAACTGAGTTGGGGTTTAGGATTAGGTTAGGTACCAGTGGGACAGGCGTGGTACCTGTAGCATTTATAAAGGATCCAGCTATCTCTAGATTGGCCTCTACTCCTTGTCCAATGTAAAACCTGAAATGGACAATTGAGGATTCATTAATATTATTAACAACAAAGGGTATTCTTGCATATTGGCCAGAATCATGGAATAGATCCTTCATAAATACTACAGTACCAAGGTGTGGATCCTTGTGTGGATCAGGAACCAGGTAGTCAGAGCTTAACTAATGGGTTAGAGTAGTGTCAAGGTCAAGAACTTGCATTGGGTCAAGATCTAGGCAGTCAGAGCTGAATCAGAGGGGTCCAGAGCAAGGTGGACCTGGGTCACTAAGTGGTAAAGGCACAAGCCCTCCTCTGCTGCTGTATCCTCATGAGGGGCAGCCTGAGCCTCAGCGCTAAGTGACCCCCAGGACTAGTCCTGGTCAGCTGTGTAACAGTCTGTCTCCAGGGAATGGCAACAGCTCCTGAGCCCCAAAGTAGCAGTTGCAGCTCACTCAGCCTTAGAACAGGCGTCAGGTGGGACTCCTTAGACACGCTTAGAACAGTAGAAGGAGCCCTTGCTTTAGTCCTGCGTTCTGAATTCAATCTGTGCCCCACAGCAACTGCCTGCAGGAATGGGCAGAGAACGTCAACCCAGCCCCAGGGACCTAGCGGGGATCTCCTGTGGAAAGGAGGGAATTCAATTCCCACTTAAGCAGAACCTGCATAGCAGCTGGAGCTGTGCAAAGGGGACAGTGCACACTCCTCTCGGATCCCACATTTCAGCTGGATAAATACCCAGCCAGCAGGGGAAGGAGCCACAGCCTCCTGAGCTGAGAAATGACTTATCAGGAGTGATGGAGGCTCTGTCCTTGACCTCCAATGGACCATTAACAAGCTGGCTCAGAGGGATTTTTCTTATTACTCTGCCTTGCTAATGACTTATCCTGTTATTAGTTAATATATTAACTGACAACTCTCCCCCACCACTGGCTTGTACACAGACTCCAGACCAGCATCCCATTTTGTCTGTACTGTAGATCTAGCTGTACATGGAGGATATACACACACACACACCCCAACCCAAAACACCACCTCCTAGTATAAATGGGACCCAACTGCACCCCAAAGTGTCCAGGTCAAGGTATTATCTCCAAGACAGAGCCACGTTGCAAATGAAGGACAAATCTTGACCCCATCAAGGTCACTAGCAAAGATCCTTGCCCTTTGTGTTGTACATACAGGATCGGGCCCTGCAATAAGTCACACTAGACACAGTCAGATCCTGAAACTCCTGCGTTGTGCACAGCCTGCATTGCCACAGCGGGGCAGCTCACTCTGTAAACAGATGACTTCATCTTGTTTTGCCAGAGACCTCTCTGGAGAGCCGTCTGCAACAGGCCTCATTCAGCACAACATGTAGAGCCCTCAACTCCCACAGCAAGCTCTCCCAGAAACCCCCCACCCTTTCCTTTAGCAGAACGGCAGTAATGCCACCAACACCACACTAACAAGTCAGTAGAGTGGCTGCCAAAAACGGCACGAGGGACACGGAGAGGAAGGGACAGGGAGGGGGGTGGTTTGTTAGAATGATATATATTTTTGGTGAGAGACAAATCTCCACTTTCAAGTTTACCACTGCCTCTACCCCCCTAGAAGAGACGGAGGAGCCCAAAAGCAGAGAGGCGTGGAACTGGAGGCAGAAACAAGGCAAGAGATGGGGCTATGCCTAATAGTGGGGAGATGAGTGTGTGCTAGTGCAGTGGTGGCCTGGTCACATGTGGTCCTGGCCCCACAGAGCAGACAGACAGGGCCTCTCCCTTGTTCTGCCCTTGGGGACCCACCATCACTGCATCCCTAGGTGTGAGAGCATGGTTCCTGGGCCTGTAGAAGGAGGAAGAGATTTAGAATGCTCACCTGGCAACAGCCAGGAAAGATGGGAACATTAGTCCCAATGAAAATAATACGAAAGAGCATACTGACAATGTAAATGTAAAGTGTTAATAAGGCAGGCCAAGAGAGATTTTGAAGGGAGGCTTGCTAAAGAGGCAAAAACAAGCAACAAAAACTTTTCAACTACATCAGAAGCAAAAAGACTGCTAGGGAATCAGTTGGGCCATTAGATGACAAGGGAGTAAAAGGGGCACTCAGGGAGGATAAGGACATTGCAGAGAAGCGGAATGAGTTCTTTGCGTCAGTCTTCACTGCGGAGGATTTGGGGGAGGTACCCACGCCGGATCCTTGCTTTGTGGGGGAGGAATTGGAAGAGCTGCTACAAATCAATGTGACGTTGAAGGATGTTCTAGGGCAAATTGACAAACTGAATACTAACAAGTCACCAGGGCCAGATGGCATTCACCCCAGAGTTCTGAAGGAACTCAAATATGAAATCGCAGACCTACTGTTAGTAATTTGTAACCTGTCACTAAAATCTGCCACTGTACCCGAGGACTGGAGGGTGGCAAATGTAACCCCGATATTTAAAAAGGGATCCAGAGGCGATCCTGGAAACTACAGACCAGTAAGCTTGACGTCTGTGCCGGGCAAAATGGTGGAAACCATCATTAAGGACAGAATTACAGGGCATGTTGACAAACATGGCTTAATGGGGAAGAGTCAACACGGATTTAGTAAAGGTAAGTCATGCCTCACTAACCTGTTGGAATTCTTTGAGGGTGTAAATAAGCATGTGGACAAGGGAGACCCAGTAGATATAGTGTACCTGGATTTCCAGAAAGCATTTGATAAGGTCCCTCATGAGAGACTCTTGAGAAAATTAAAAAGTCATGGGATAGGAGGTAGTGTCTTACTATGGATCAGAAACTGGTTAAAAGATAGAAAGCAAAGGGTAGGACTAAATGGTCAGTTTTCACAATGGAGAGATGTAAAAAGTGGTGTGCCTCAGGGATCTGTATTGGGACCGGTGCTGTTTAATGTATTCATTAATGATTTGGAAAAGGGTGTTAAGAGTGAGGTGATCAAATTTGCAGACGACACCAAGTTATTCAAGGTAGTTAAAACACGAGCAGACTGTGAGGAACTGCAACAGGATCTTACGACACTGGGTGCCTGGGCATCTAAATGGCAAATGAGATTTAATGTGGACAAGTGCAAAGTGATGCACGTAGGGAAAAATAATCCAAACTATGCGTACACAATGCTGGGTACTAAGCTAGGAGTTACCACTCAGGAAAAGGATCTGGGGGTGGTTGTGGACAATACAATGAAATCCACAGCGCAGTGCGCAGCAGCAGTCAAAAAAGCAAACAGAATGTTAGGAATTATTCGGAAGGGGATAGAGAATAAAACTGAGGATGTCATAATGCCTCTATACAAATCAATGGTGCGACCGCACCTCGAATATTGTGTGCAGTTCTGGTCGCCCCATCTCAAAAAAGACATAGCTGAACTAGAAAAGGTACAGAGAAGGGCAACAAGAATGATCAAGGGCATGGAAGGGTTCCCATATGAGGAGAGGCTTGGTAGGTTGGGGCTCTCCAGCTTAGAGAAGAGACAACAGAGAGGAGATATGATAGAGGTGTGGAACTAATAAACAAGGAGCAGTTATGTACCCTCTCAGGTAGTACTAGAACTAGGGGACACTCCATGAAACTCATGGGTGGCAAGTTTAAAACAAATAAAATATTTTTTCACTGAACGTATAATTGGGTTGTGGAATCTACTGCCAGAGACTGTGGTAAGGGCCATTACTATAGCTGAGTTTAAAAGAGGTTTGGACAAGTTTCTGGAAGATAGATCCATTAGCAGCTATTAGTCAGACAGGATCAGGGAACATGACGAGAGCTGGGGGGGAAACCACAGGGAATGGATCCCCCATTGTGACCTGTTGGGTGCTTCTCCCAAGCCACCGTGATTGGCCACTGTCGGAGAGAGGATGCTGGGCTAGTTGGACCATTGGTCTGACCCAGTATGGCACTTCTTACATTCTTATGTTGCTAGTTGGGTTGAGAGTACACCTGCAGCTTGGCCTGGAATTCCCCACTGGAAGGCAGGTAACATTCTCTTAGGACCAGACCCATAGCTAGCCAGCACACATCTCCCGGTCACTTTAAACCCCAGTTACAGCATTAATTAGCTGAAATAATCAGCAGTAGTTCTGGTAAGGGCAACTGGGGCTAATCAGATCACAAGACTGGAAGTGGGTCAGGTTAGGTGACCGGGATGCTGGACACATAAAGAGGGAAGCCCAGTAGATCGAGAGACCACCAGGGAAGCAGCAGAGTGGTCCTTGGTAGATGGAGTAGCAGGGTGGTCCAGGGTAAATACATAGAGAGACCTCCTGGGAGCTCTGCCAAGGACCAGGTGCAGGCAAGAGTTTTCCAGGACAGAACAACAGTAAGAAATAGAGCAAGAATGAGCAGGAGGCGGATTCACCATGAGTGGGGTCCTGATCCTGGGGCAACTTAGGACTAAACTGAGCCACCCCATTACACACTGCCACCAAGCAGAGGCCTCCTGAAGTGGCTAGGTTTATGCTTTGGAAAGGACTGGACAGTAAACTCCCAGTTACCACCCCACCCCACCCCCAAAGTAAACCGCACTCCCACTTATCCAAATGTTCAGTTATTTAAAAGGTTTTGCTTCTTCTCCCACACACAAGGCCATGCAGGTAACTAGGCATTTACAGTTCTTCTGCCTGAGGTTTTGCACCATGCCTAGAGATGAACAGAGGAACTTGCTGCCTTGGGAGAGTCTTTCTTCTGATACACGGGGGTCTGTTGGACATTATTCCATGGGTTTATCAGTATTTGAAGTTGACCACATTTATACTATTAATTATTATTATTATTATTTGATATCATTCTTTCAGTGCTCAAAGTGTTTTACAATCATTAGCCAGTTCACCCTCACAGCAACCCTGTAGGTCATTATTATTCCCCTTTTGCAGATGGAGAACTGAGGCTGAGAGATAATAACTTGCCCAATGACACCCACTGAGTTTATGGTTAAGACAGGATTTGAACCGCTGTCTCTCAGGTCCAAGTCCAAAACTTTATCTATCACGCTATATTGGCTCTCTTTTTGGTTAGCTGGGTCCATCTTAGGAGCTCAGATTTTTATGCTGGATACTCATTATCCAGCAATGATGATATTTCCCACATTACACAGTGTTGGTAATATATCAGGGGATTGAACTACTGGTGTTTGAACAGGCAGTGGCAAATCCTAATGCTCTTATATTCGGAGAGCACCTTGCCTCCCAAATGATCATAAGGCGCTTACCTACCTCCCTGTCATATTTCACAGATGTGTGTTGGTCTGCCTTCAAAGCGTGGAGGTTATTCACACCTCTGCTTTCGTAGGGACGTGCACACAACTGCTTTGTTGGTAAAGCATAACACTACTGAGTAGCCAAGAGTGGAGAGGGAAGGTGAAAACCCCTTAATTCAGTGGAACCTGCAGGGTGAGGAAATTTCAAGCTAAGAAAATTTAATTCCCCTGAACAGAAATGAAGGCTGTCTGGGCTCACATGCTCTGTGCTTGTGAAAAGTGCTGGGGATGGAAGGAAGAGTGGACCAATGTGCACAGGGCCAGCAAGCAAAAGGTCTGCGGTTTCATATAAGTCCTGAAGAGCTAAAGTGGAATTTACCTCACTTATTTATAACCCAATTTCTCTCAGGGTGGAACTTTACACTCTTTACCTAGTTCACCCTCACAACAACCCCATGACGTAGGTCATTATTACCCCCTCTGAGCTGATGGGGAACTGGGGCTGATAAATAATGACTTGCCAAAGGCCACCCACGGATTTCATAGCTAAGATGGAATTTGAACCCTGGTCCTACATAAGGTTGAAATCAAATTTCAGAGTAGATTCTACATTCAATTTGCCTGGTCCAACGGAGCACAGACTGGTCATAACCTGATCTCTGTTTCAGATCAGAGATCTGGATCAGTTGCTCACACCATTTTATGCATGTGTACAGGAAACAAAGTACCCTTTGGGGAGTGAGCCAGTGTCATGCCATCTTGAGCATATGCAATAAGCAAAATAGTTTCCTGTGCCTGCACAAAATGGTTCAACACTTGGTAATGCACTGTGGAGATCTGGTGAAACAAACAATCTGTGCTGGATCTTCGCAACTCATTCAAAAAATGTGGATAAACTCCACGGAAATAAATGGGCTGATCCATTTCAGCCCTACTCTTTGGTCAAAATCCAGTACCTTATCTACTAGGCTACACTGGCTCATGCACGGACCTCGTACTGGCTCCCTGAACAGTTAGGGGAATCGATGAACATCCAGGTTGGGAAGAGGGCACTGAAAACCCTCCCCTTGATGACCGGGGTGGGGGTGGCCTTGTGCACCAGCTCCTACTGCAAAAGATCCCCTTCCCCACACCAGGGGAGGGTGCTCAAGGAAGCGAGAACTGTTCAGGCCAATTCTTAGGGTAGGCCCTGTGCTGCTCCTGCTCTAATAGGAGAACAGAGGTGGGGCCTCCCTGGAGGATCAGCAACTGATTGGCTGAAATCCTGGTGAGACAGGTGCCCCAACTCATGTGTCACCACTGATGAGAATTTAACTCGTATTGGGGGTTAGGGGAAGCACGTTTTCAAGGACACTGGGTGTTTTCAGATGGAGGTGGGGGTGCACAGCGGAAGCCAGACTTTCTAATAAGATCAACACCCCTTAAGGAGTGGATTTTCACCGGTGTTCAGCGCTCCCGCAGTTCTCATTGTAATTTGAGGGCAGAGATATTTTTGGAAAATTCAGCCCCTGCTAGGAAGTGCTGATCCCATCTGAGAACGTGGGCTTGGACTGCTCGATACAGAGCTGCGAGGACTCCGTTCTCTACCAGCGAGTTGACCCCATTATATTTCCAAATGGGCATGATCCCTCAGGGCTCATCTATCTCGCTCCCTGCTGCAACAATAGGATAGCGGGCAGCTGATCTCTTTTGTGCTGAGGGTGCACTGTGCCACAGGAAAAGCAGTAAGTCCATTGGTGGAGCGGCAGGGGCTGCAGCAGTACATCTGTTAATTCAGCAAACCCTTAATAAGGAATTGAGGCATTTGCTGCAGTCTTGTCCCGTTTTGAGCATAGGAGCATGTCAGGCTCTGCTTTAGACCTGCCTCCCCAACTGAGGGTGAATGAGGGATAAAAAGGGTTGGGCAATTAACGCTTTGCCAAGCAAGGTTCCCAGGACAGTGGCGATATCCTACATTGCCCCCACCTGTCTCTCTGATGACAAAGACGGAAAGAACTTTTGAGCGTGCAAAACCACTGAATTAATAAGCAGAGGAGGAAGGCAGGAGGACACAGAGTTCACCGTAATCCACAACCATGCTTCCTTTGATCCAGGCCACCAGTCAGCTGCTGTTTGTGCCAGGGTTTGACACCAGCTGGCTACCCAGCAAAGAAATAAGAGCAGCGGCAATTAGTATTCGGGAGGGCAGCTCTGATGTGATGAGATCGCCAGCAAAAAGAGCAAGGTCAGAAAGATTACTGCCTGCAACCATGGAAGACATTCAGCACCCCCACAGCGCTGCATGACCTCACTGCTTCCTCGGCAAAGAGCTGGGGAATGAGACTCCGTTGGGCTTAAGAGCTGCACTGCAGGCAAGAAAGAGTGAAAGGGGAAGCTAGCTGCTAGCCACAGGTGAAGGAGAGAAGATGCTGGGCCTGGGATGGAGCTCCACTAGGAGTCGTCAACATGGGAGGGATGCCCCAGTCAAGCCAATGATACTGGGGCCAAGTTCTAGAAGCAGCACCAATGATCTGACCTCTCAGGTGTCTCTCAATTGCAAGCCGCAGCCCATGGGATCATAAGTTTGCTCCTTTTAGGGTTTGGTCCTATTAGTGCGCAAATGCATTTGCCATCTAAAATATGTGAATTAAATTTGGATATTCAGTTCCCAAAACAAATCGCCAGCTGCAAATCAGTAAGGTAGCTCACTTCATTCTTTCGGTATTCAGGACTTGGTTTGTTTACTTAGTTCACTTCATTATTCAGTTATTTGGTCCTTTTGTTATTTGAGATTTTGTTAGTTTGTATCTTTCTCCTGCAGCACATTCAATTTTTAATTATTTTTTTTAAAAAAAACCACTAAATAGTCAATCAATTCAATTTATTAACTGAATTAGCCATCAGGCCTTATCAGTATACAAAATGTACATAACATTTTAAAACTAAATACGTAATAGTAGTTATGATTAACCACTGCTTCCAAGTTCATCCACCGCACTGGCTACTTTGATCATGTTCAACCCCTTCTCTGCTCTCCTGTCCTTGGGTACGTCACTCTCCACTCGCTCTCTCCCCCTTCGAATTCAGCACAAACTCCTTATCTTCATCTTCAGGCTCTTCCTAGCTTTGCTCCTCCCGAGTCCCTATCTTTCTGCCCTAATTTCCAACTACTTCCCACCCAGAAGCTTTGCTTCTCCTCTGCCACCACCTTCACCAGCCTCTGAATCTTCTGCTCCCTAAATCATCTTTGTCCGTTTCCCTATACTGCCTCTTATGCCTAGAATTTTCTCCCTGGACACATTCTGCTCCTCACCCCTTCAAAACACCCTCCTAAAACCCTCTCTTTTCCATCAGACTTTCCATACTCCATCTCCTCCACCCCAGTTGCTCACTGATGCCCACTCTACTGTCCTATCATTCAGAGCACTTACTCCCCTGTAACTAAGGGCATTTTTACACATCGGTGCTTTTTCCCAGACTTCAAAAGTCCGGGGTCGGGAAACCACCACAGGTGTGTGTGTACAGATTTAGATGCATTGCTCACTCCCCAACCGAAGTTGCCTGAGCGCCATTGGAAACAGCAGCACCACATGACTCCCACATTTTTTGAGACTCAGACTTGTAAAATCCCGATAGCCGAGGTCTTACAAGTCCGGTTCTCAAAACGTGCAGGAGTCACACAGCGCTACTGTTTTCAATGACATCCAGGCGACTTCTGGTCAGGGACTGTCTAAATCTCCCCCTGCAGGGGTTTCTCGACCCCAGACTTTTGAAGTCTGGGAAAAAGTGCCAACGTGTAAGAACACCCTAAGCTTAGCTAAGCATGTATACCTGTAACCTCACAACTTGTTGAATGTGTCCCTGTCTTTCTGTTCCCCTCTCCTTTGACTATCCTAGATTGCAAACCCCTTGGAGCAGGGACCTATCTCTAATTCAAGATTGTTCAGTGCTGGACACATTGCTGGTACTAAATAAATAAACAAAGAGTACTGCCAAAGACACGAAGTACCAAATGATGAACAGATGAATCCTGCACTGAAACAACCAGGTCAGAATCCAGGCCAGTTTTGAAAACTGTGCTAATCTAACCTCCGAATTAACTTTGCATTTCTGAATTCAAAAACAATGAATCTGATGCATTTGAGTTGCACTTTGAATATTGGTGTCACCTCTATTCATTGCAGCCTGTTCCTGTCCAGCAGCAGGTTGTGACACAGTGCAATGGCATTTCTGTTCTCTGTCTCCCACTTCTCATAAACAGGCACAATTTCTGCTCATTTTTTTAATGCAATGCCTTCTCTATGGGCCCCTGTGTATTCTGCATTTCCTCCATTGCTGCTGAGTCTCAAAAAGTATGAGAGTTGCTCAGCAACACTATTTCGAATGGCAACCAGGCGACTTCCGGTCAGGGAGTGTCTAAATCTCCCCCTATAGGAGTAAATGCAGAATACATGGGACCCTACAGTCCTGGGTAGTTTGAGAATGTTATCTTCCTTGCACTTCTTGGTTGCAGCAGGCATTCCTTTGGGTGTTACCAGATACCATGCTAGCTACTCATTTGCAGCATTACACACACACTGGGCATTACATCTGTTTGTGCAAACATGCTATTCGATACACACCATGGAACAGATTTGGAGACATAATGCTTGTAGCCAACACACAGTTGCTGTTACGTATAGATAAGCGTGCCACCCCACTTCTGGTCTGTGGCAATCTGAGCCACCATAGAAACAGGATATCTTCTGGGCAACAGCTGGTGGGAGGAGACTAGCCAATAGCCACTTGGACATGTAACAACATGGATGTCTGTTCAAGCAGCTATGGGATAGCAGCTTCAACATGGAATGGATTTTCTACAGGTTTATCATTAATTTCTATCTGGCAAGATACTTTGTCTCCATCTCCCTCTGTCATGCTGGTTGTACAATCTCTCCTCTCTGGGTCAGGAGTCTGCTTTGTACCTCCTGATTTCCACAACTAATTTTGTAATCACTGATGGTGCTTGGCAAGAGTCTGTCTTAACCTTGCACATTTCATTATGGGGGGGGGGAGGCAGTTCTGTGCAGGGATCTGTTGCATTCCAGCTGGTTGCCAGCTTTAATTTGTTCTCCTGAGTGCCTTGTAGTATAGCACTCTTTTAGTTTCTGGTTTAGCATTTTGAACATCTTTCAGTTTTGATTTCTTGCTCTGCTGATCAGGGGGATGTCTGGCCTGGGCAGTGCTGATATAGGGAGCGGACTGTGTTTTTACTTGAGTTTAGCTTTTGATCTTCTAGCACTCTGTGGTGGAGGGAGTGCTGGCTGCCCAGGTTGAGGTGGTGTCAAGAATTGACAATTATTTTCTGTATGTAGAAGAGCAGCGGGAAGTGTACCAGCTCTGATCTGCAGTCACTGTCACTAGGGTTCCTGCGTACACAGACTATTTATTTGCAAAACTGCAAGTATGGGGATTTGGGGTAGGGCCTCTGCCCCAGTTAATGTGCCAGACTGTTACAGCTGGTGTGTGTGTGTATCTATCTGTAGTTTCCTGGGGCATACATAGAGAGATAGACATATCACACTCTCTCTCTCTCTCTCTCTCTCTCTATATATATATATATATATGTAGCCTTTCCTGGGACTGTGTAAAGATGAGGTGTGGGTGGGTGTTTGCATCCAACCCCAACCCCCAAAGGTTGCTTTGCCAGCCCCCACCACTCCCTGTTCCTGTCCTTTCTTTACCAACCTTTGCTCAAGGCTGGACAGCACCCCCAACCCCAGCTCTGCCAGAAGGAAGACTGGTGCCATAAGTGGGATCTTGCCGAGAATCAGTAGTGAGAGGGACTAGAGGAAGTGCTGCAGCTGAGCCCTGGCATGAAGAGAGGGGCCAGGATTTGGGTGGCCATACCTCCCCTTTAAAAGGGGACACTAATGAAAAATACAATGGAAACAATGCAGCCCTGCACAATGTATTTTTCATTAAGGCGTCCTCTTTTAAAGGGGAGGTATGGCCACCCTAGCCAGGATTCAGCCCTGCCACAAATTAAGCCCCAAGTAGTAATTTTACCCAGGAGTTAGATGCAAATACCCACCCACACCCCATCTTTACACAGCCCCAGGAAACTATGGGTGTTTTTAGACAAGTGGCTCCCCACCCGTTACCCACCCATCATGCATGGTGCAGGGCCGCATAGGGCACCAATGTGGCCCTGCAACATGTATGATGGGTGGGGCAGTGCTTGTCTAAAAACACCCAATATTTATCCCATGGGGCTTAGTTAGCTATGTAGCTTGAATGGTAAGCCTTGCAATACTCTTTAATGACTGTGACATTTGTTCAAATGTTACCCTGTGATATCTCCAGATGGGTGAATGCTTCCATTTGTGTGGCAAAATACCGCACACACTCCTCTTCCAAACTGTTACCTCCTCCTAGTGTTCGCACATGATGTTAGTAAGGGGTACCTAACTCTGAGCATTGGTATCTGACCTGGCACAATCCATCCTAGAACCCACATTATCTAGTATTGGATTCCTTAAAAAATTCACTGAGGCTGGGGGCTACTAGTATCCCCATTTTTACAGATGGGGAGCTGACGGCTCGTGAACATTAGGGGAAAATAAAATGTGTTCTGAACTCCACTTAAAATCCTAGTGTAGCCCAGTGCTTAATTTATAAAAATGAATTGCCAGGGCCCATGCCTGTCCCAGAAACTATGCCCTCTGACCCAAAAGTCACATTTCCTGCCACAAAAGCCACATCTTCTGGCCCAGAGTTTGTTAGAGCAGGGAAATGAACCCTGTTCTCCAGCTAGAAACCCAACCACTAGGCTAGCTAGGCTCTCTACAGCGGAGTATAAAACTGGAGTTCTTGTGATTTGATCTATAGGATGACCAGTGCAGGGGGTGAGGCTGGAAAGTCACTAATAAAAGCCAACTAATGAAAGCCAAAAATCCAGGATTTCTCTGGGTTATGTTTCCACTCCTGAAATGGCCAATATTGGCCTTTGCCTGGTTTTTCCCATTTTGTAGTGCACACTCCTACTGGGAGCATTTCCCAGGGATCAGCCCCCTCCCCCCCCCTTGAATTTAATTGCCAAGCCCAACCTCACCCCCAAATTAATTATTTATTTCAAGAAACTTTTACCCCGCTCCCTCCCGCCCACATGGTGGGCCCAAATTAACCCCTGGTGTAGACAATCTAATAGGGGGCATAGGTCTGGGTGAGAGATTAAACCGAGCCCCGCAAAAATGGGCATATACCCATTGAATTACGGTTTGCAATGCGTCTCGGACAGGTCTAGCACTGAACAGTACCCATTGAGTGCCCGACAAATTATCTTCATTACCAAGGTACCATTTCCCCATTTGGTGCCTTTTTACTAAGGGCATTTTCAGACAAGACACTCTCCACCTACTACCCGCCCACTATACATAATCCAGGTCTGCAGTGTTGCCCTGTGGGTGCCCTGTAACATGTATAGTGGGTGAAGGGTGTCTCATCTGAAAATGCTCCAAGGCACAGATTTACTGTTTCCCTCCTCAATTTCCATTCATTGTTCCATGCCCCTCTTGCTGCGTGTATGCATAATGACCAAAACAATGAAACGCGGAAACTCAAAAGCATGCTAAAATAGATCATCATAAATTGGAACAAGTTGGTTAAATGGAAATACCTGATATTTTAGGTACTTGGTTACCTGTCGTGGCATGCCACTGCTGATCAGGTAACCAATAGGCTCCCCAAAATTGTGGTAGTATCCGTGGGAGCAAAATTTGCTACCCTTTTCTTCAGCTCTAGGTGGGTCCCATGTGCAGGGATGCCCTTGTGCTCAGGATAGGCTCTGTTCCCCCTCCAACCCAAGCTCTGCTGCTTACAGGGGCTGCATGGATACTGTGGGGAGTTGTAACTTTGAACTTCCAACCTGCTTTAGAGTATGGTGGCGCTGTGGCTCAAGTGGTAGGTGCACAAGGTTTGCATGCAAAAGGTCCCAGGTTCAATCTCTAGTATCTCCAATTTAGGATCACTGGTAGAGTGTCTGTGCTGGCCTCTGCTGGGGATCTTGGAGGGGTCTCAGGTAGCTTGCTTGTGCTGGCCAAATTTGAAACTCCTGCTGCCATGTCAGGTTGCAACAATACTGGGCTAAGATAGTCTGACTCAGTTAGGCAGCTCCTTACGTTTGGAGTTGACAGCTCTTTGGGGTGCTGGTGGCGTCATTTTGTTTCCTGCCTCCATGACTTTGCACCCTAGGTCCTTGCCTAGCCAGTAGCCCTGCTGAGAATGCCCAAATTAAACTCACTTGACCTGGATGGGCAGGCATTCTAGCAGTAGCAGCGTCCTATCTCTTGGCTTCCAGTTCCAGAGAATGATGACTAATAAAGTGGGTGTTAAAGAACCAGGAATTCTCTCCCCCACAGTGAATCCTCACACCAGCCCCTCTGGTTCTCCCTCCATGGCTGCAGCCCTCACTGGGATTCACACTGTTAAAGACGCTTATCTCGAGGGGGGGGGACAGAGAGAAGGAAGCTTTTGTCTTTTTTTCTTCCCAGAGCTAAAAGAAGATACAATTAAGCAATTCTCTGAGCTTCCAAAAAACCTCTAACAATCCCTTTACTGTCAGCTAAGAAACAACTTCATTATATCTGCCTGGCTAGATAAGGCAGCCTCTCTCCTCCTCCATTCCCCTTTTCCCTCCCTTTCCATGTTCCTATCTCACTCCCCCTCCTTCTCCTACACTTTCTCATTCCCCCTTTCCATTCCCTTCTCTGTGCCAACAGATATTACACGTGCCAGCTCCTATTGTGCTGCCTATTCAATGCCAGATGAATGGAGAAAGGAGGCAGGGTGAGGTAGTCTGGGAGGTGAGGTGCCCAGGGGGAGAAACGTGAGCAGGCATGAGGATAGGTTTGTAAACCTCCAACTCAGTCATGACAACGGTAGAGGTTATAAAAGAACCAGACATAGTTTGATAAAGGAACAGGTAGGAAGGTGCAGGGGAAGGGATGGATGTGTATGTGGGCACGGGGGGGAGGGGATGGCGGAATGGATGTGTGCATGTACAGATGAATTGATGTGTAAGAGAATGAACAGATATATATGGAGAGATGGGGATGGATGTGTGTATGTATGTATGGAAGAATGGATGTGCATGGGGATAGATGGATGGATGTATAATGTACAGATGAATCAGTGGGGGCGGGATGAACAGGTGAGTATGGAGATCATGGATGGATATGAGGAAGGATCAATGTGTATGGAGATGAACATGTGAGTACGAAGGTGGGGGATGGATCAGTGTTTATGGAGACAGATTAATAGATAATCTTCTTGTCAGGGCTTTGTACCCAAGTAGGGCTCCAAGTATCTCAGTTACATTGCACTGACAAGCCTATGTGATGTCGTACAAAATCCATCTCAGAGCCAAAGTCCATGCCCCAAAGAGCCTACAGTCCTGCTCATGCCAAACCTCCATGTTCTGCAGTCCCAGAAGGCACACAACACACCCAGAGACCTTTCTTTAGGCTCCTTTTCCCAGGACCCCATGTATTGCTCCCAGTCTTTGCAACACAGAGATGCATTTACAGGTTTCTAGGATAACCCATTCCATTCCACCAGCCTCCTTTTATATCTGTCTGCCAGCATCTTCCCTAGAGCCTGCTGAGAGAAGTACCATAAATCAATGGCAGCTGGTGAGCTGCACTTTAAAAAAAAAAAAGGACCAGAGACCCATCTTTCACACTACTCCATCTCCTATAAATAAGGCTTCATGGGGCAACAGGCGCACAATCACAGATGGAAAGAAACTTCAAGGGTTACCTAGTAGAACCCCTGCCATTATACAGGATCCACAGTCCCAAGACCATCCCTGAGAGATGCCTGTCTAATCTATTTTTAAAGACCTCTTGGTGATGAGACCTCCACAGCCTCCCTTGGCAAATTATTGCCCTGGGAGTTAGAAAATTCTTCCTAATGTTTAGCCTAAATCTTTTCTTCTTTAATTGAAACCCATTTCTTCTGGAAAGCTGCCAAGGCGGAAAGAAAGATCCCCTGGGGGCATGGGACAATGTTTCCATCAAAGGAGCGGAGGCCAAAAGCAGAGAGTAAGCGAGAGGTAAAAGCAGCTATAAAGACATGGAGTGCCAGAAAGGAAGAAGGTGAAGGTAAAGGATACAGAAGAGTTGAGTGGAATCTTGGAGGCCAAGGTAAAGGATCTGGCAGTGGATGCTGGGGAGCTGAATAAAATATTGGAAGGGAAAGATGAAAGCAGTTGCAGAACTTGGGAGGGGAGAAGAAGGAAGGCCTGAGACACCAAAAGATAAAAATGCTAGGAAGGAACTTCTGAAGCCTGCAGGAAAGGCACATGCCCAATCAAAACTGGACACACTGCGTGTCTCAGACTTTTCAAAGAATTCAGAGCCAGGCTTTCATGAGATGCTCAGCACCTGTGGTTTGAGAAAGAGAAAGTGGCCATGAGCCACAAACTTGGGGGGATTTCAATGGGGCAACTCCAGAGTAAGCAATCTGTGGATAGTGGCCAGAGTTTCCACACCATACAGCTTCCACTGGGCTGCTATTAGCCAGGTTCTCAAGTGAACGTCCTGAGGTTTTTGGAAAATCTGGCCTCCAGAGCCCCGATAATGAACGTGTGGCAATACTCCTTCCATTCCCCATCAAGAGGTCACTTTCTCACCTAGCATGGCTTGGCAGGGCTCTGCATGACTGTGCATGGCTGTGCAGAGGGATGAGAGCCCTCATCTTGTTTCCTTTTCCCCATGCTATATCATCGTTTTCTCTGCATTTCCCCCTATTGCTACCACCATTGGGGAAAACTCAGTGAACACAGGTCCCTGATTATCAGACACTGACAAGCACCAGCTCCCACTCCTTCCCCACCACCAAGGACTCTGGTTTCACATGATGCAAGCTTGAAAACAAAACAAACAAGAAAGAGACACTGAGCTAATTCCAACCATGTGTGGCAACTGACAAAGCAAATCATCAGTAATCAGCCCTCCGTGGGGCTGTGAATTCCAGGTCCAGGCACCATGAAGCCAAGCACAGGGTGGGAATAAACAATCAGCTTTCCCTCCAGGAAGGGAGCTCCTAATATGCCTGCCCAACACCCCCCACCCCCACCCAGCTTTGCTGATGCCCATCAAGCCTGGCCTGTAGCAACTGCTACTATTCAAGACCTGGGCTCCCCCATACACAAATCAGCCAACGTCCCTCAGTGCAGTTTTACATATTATTTTTGAGGATTATTCTTATTGTTAGATTCCTACACCATCCTTTTACCAAAGGACTCAGAATGGCTTACATTAAGTTAAAAAATAAAACCAACCAAAATACATATAAAATTAATTACAATATACAAAATAAAACCCTCATAGATCCCCATACAATCTACCCGCCTGCCCACAACCCTATCCCCACCTGCCAAATGCCAGTCAACCCACTCCTGTGTATCACATCTGGGGGAGCCCCCATCCTCCTCATTCACTCTTTCATCTCTCATCCAGAAGAGCTTCCGCTCTCTCCATTCAATCTCAAAATTCCCTACCCTGGACTGTACCCCCATCGCTATTCCCACATCTCACCTTCCCTTTCCCAACATAAAACAAGATAGTAGACCCTGCCTACAAACAATAATATAATGACTGCTGCCCCATCACTTTCTATTGACCCCCTCTCTGCCCCCAACCCAACAATCTAAGCACAGGATGTTGCAACCTCTCCTGGCCATCGAAGGACCACCTCACAGTCCAATGCTCTGCAGTTTGCTGATACCCCTCAATTCTGGTCTGAAGACCTTGTTGCTATTCCAGTCCTGGACTCTTTATATATACCTCTTCCAATGCCCCTCAATCCAGACTCACAGTCACATCTTTTAGTTCTGGTATGCCACCCCACCCGCCCCCACAACTCTGCTGATGCCCCTAACTTCAAATTCACAGCCCTCTAGTAGCCCAGTGCTGTCTGCCCTCCCAACATTCTGATGCATTCATGTCCTTTAATTCTGACCTTTTGTGTTCCCAGTTGTAGCAGTGCCTCCTACTCCTGCCCAGCTGCCACCAGTGACAAGAATAATTATAATATTTTATTGGCATAGCCAGCAGCCATTGCACTTTAAACAGAAACAATTATAAAACCATCATAAAACAATTACACTATGATAATAATTAAACAAACACAGAATTAAAACATCCAACTAGGGCGGACTGTCTAAATTCCCCAAAATTCCACCATATTTCAAAGGTCTGCTACAGAAATTTTGCTACCAGTTTTGTGTAATCACACTCCTTATCCTGCAAAACCAAGACCAGAAGGTCACAGGCCCCCCTACTAGGGAAAATATTGAGAAAAGAAGCTAATAGATCACTCCTAATTGTATCGTATAATCTACATTTGAGTGACAAACTGCAGCCCCTACTCCAAACACACAAACCCCTCTTCTGTTCCAGTCCTGAGCCCTAGCTCTGCCAATGCCCCTCAAGTCTGGCCTGCAAATTCTGTTATTCTGTGTGCAACAGCATTTCCAATACAAACTCTTCCCTTCAGAGTCTGACAATATCCAACATGAGAGGAAAAACGCATCCAGCAATGCTGGGTATCGTTCTATTGTTTTCAAAATCAGCTTTGAGGCATGATCCTCAAGCCATTTTTTTCGATTTCAATGAGACTACAGTGCACCAAAGCAAGGAGTAGGAGAACTGCAGTCTTAGGTACTAGTAGGCTGGGCCATTTATCACCCCCTTCTGTCCAAAGAGAAACTATAGCTGCCATGTTGGTCCCAAATGTAAGAGCGGTCGGTGCCCCGTGTGCATGGAAAGCTTGCATGCTTTCAACAACAGAAGTTGATTCAATAAAAGAAATCATCTGAATTACTTGTCTCCCATCCCAGAGTGCAACTTGGGTGGGGAGGGAGGTGGACTCTAGTTAAGACCCCTCATAGCTGACTACATCAACCCAAGGCTGTGTTGCTTTATGAGCCCCAAACAGGTCCTAACACTTCCTTCCCACCCCTTGCAGCCAGCTTGGTACAGCTTATTGGGAGTGAAGGGCAACCGGAAGCACCCTGTTCACCCTTACAACAGGGAAAAAGGGATGGGGCTGTGTAGAGTGGGCCTTCTTAAGAGACATAAAGCTGAAAGGATCCCCAAGGGTCATCTACTCCCACCCCCTGCACCAATGCAGGATTCACCAAACTCAAACTGGCTGCACAGAAAAATCCTCCAATAAGAAAATCTGCCCCAAGGAGACATCAGGACTCAGTGTCCAGATCACACCAATGCTTGAAATAACAGGGAACAATCTTATAAAAGGAAATCCAGATATTTCAAACAAGTGAGCCACACCCATGTTGCAAGGAAAGGCAAAAAATGTCCTCCGTCAATTGCCAGTCTAAGCTGGGGGGGAAATTCCTTCCTGAATCTATATATAGCAATCCACTGGACCCTGAGTATGTGGATAGGACCCATGAGTCATCCACCTGACTGAGGCACCAGAACATCCCTTCAGTCTTTCCTCCAGTTGTAGACATCCTTGATGCTTCAGGAAAAAAGGGGGAAAAACCCAAACCCAAGTATGTTACAAGGTAAATGGTCCCCATCCCTTTTAAATAATTGGCAGCTTTTCTCCTACCTCCCCATTGATTTTAAGTGATGTTGGGTGCTTGGATAATGCAGAAGCGAAGGGGAGACGATAGAAGGGAGAAGTGCAACTATTGGCAGAGGCTCACTGTGTTCTATGGTCGTGGGCAGGACTCAACCCCTGCTGTTCTAGTTGCCTGTGTTTGTCCTACATTACATTGGGCAATTAAATGCTCAGGCTTTGTTTGGTTATTTTATGATTTGCCAAACCATGTTCCATGGTGAAACAGCAGCTCCAGAACCTCCCCTGAGGATCTCTCCACACGCTGTGGAGCTCCAGGACAGCCGCAAAGCCGCTGTCTGCCAATTGCTGGACCTGCTCATTTCTGCACCTTGTTTGCTTTCCCCCTAGGTTCAAAGCTGCTTGTGCATCCACTAATGAATTGCAACCCATCTCTCTCCAGCTTGCAGTATGCCATGGGGAGCCTTGGGTGGTGGGGATGTGTGGTGACATGGGGAAGAACGCTACAGGGCCCACTTCCATACCCACAGGGCAGAGCCTCTTCAGTCTAGGTTGCATATGCTAACAGTGACTGGACACACTAATTGGCAGAACCTCATTAAACAACTGGGTGCCCAGTGGTTCTAAACCCTTTGAACCATGCCTCCTGCTCACTTCCTCTTGTCTGTGGTAGTTGAGGCATGGGCGAAATTATACCAGGGAACATGAAGGATGCATCTCCCACAAACTTCCACCTCCCACGCGGTTCCAGGCTCATAGGGGCGGGGCTTATGTGGGTCAAGAAGATCCAGTATCCCCCACAAATTTTAGCCGAAAGTTATTCCACTGAGTTGAGGCCTCTACACACACACACACACAAAAACTTGTTCCTCTCTACTTCTCCCTTCTCCTGTTGCTTCCCCTCTCCCGCACCGTGTTATCTGACTCTTTTCCTCTCTTACTACCCCATCATTCTGGAAATTCCTCCTAGCTCAGGGAAGAGCTACAGATTTGGCAGCTGTGCTCCTCCTTGCACCCCACCAGAATACCTTCCTCCACCACCCCTCCAGTTTGAAAACTACTGATCTAGCCAACAAGACTGCTTGCTTGGTAATAAACAGCTTAAAGGAAACAGGCCAATCAGGGGAGCCTCTGTGACTTACAGTCCTTAAAGTCATTGAAAGGGACAAAAATAGACCACTGTCCATAGCAAGAGGCAGGGCTGAAGCAGAAAGAACCCAAAACTGGAAAGTTAGAAAGTAGCCCCAAGGTTATCAAATCCAACCCCCTGCCCCAAGATACTTTCTGTGTGTAAAGTATCCCTGGCAGATACCTGTCCAGTCTTTCCTTGAAAAGCTCCAGGGAAGGAGATTCCAGAACCTCTCAAAGAATAACTGGGCAAAACAAAGTTATGGGCATGCCCAGGCAGATGGCCAAGAAGGTCTCTCCGAAAGGGCAGACCTTCCCATTCTAGTGGCAGTCTGCTATGCTCCAGCAGTGTCCTTATGCATTCCTGAATGGTGCCAACCAGAGCCCTGTACTAAGAAAGACCCACCAGTCACTGAAAGCATTGACTGGCAATTAAGAGGGCCCTCACCAGGGTCTCTGAGTTCACAGGCCTGCAATGAGCCCAGTACTAAGAG
The DNA here is from genome assembly GCA_003113815.1 of Sphenodon punctatus. Taxonomy (NCBI): domain Eukaryota; kingdom Metazoa; phylum Chordata; class Lepidosauria; order Sphenodontia; family Sphenodontidae; genus Sphenodon; species Sphenodon punctatus. The sequence goes on from QEPC01013663.1 coordinate 3,053,447, forward strand.
GGGCCGTAAAAGGGCATTTGCACAGAGACCTGCAATTCCCAAGGGTGTCTTTGCCAGATCCAAACACCACTAGAAAACCCCAGAGTCTCTGCAAACCACCTGTGGCCACTTAAAAACTGTTGAATTGTACAGAGCTGGAAAACTCAGCCTGAATGAAGCCACTCCAATAACATGGGGTATTGGGCTAGCTAAAGAATAGTTGCCCTATTAAATTTAGGATGGAGAAAATTAGAAGACACGGAAAACTACTGGAGAAAGGGAATGTAGAGAAGCAGCAGGACCTGAACCATGTAGGGCCTTTCCCACCTCCAAGGCACTTGGAATTGAAAAATTCAAGATGGTAACAGACAATGGGTATAAACAGACAGATGGCAGCTCTGGAGGCAATCACGCCTGCCCACTTCACCCCCAAGCTGGCCAGTCCATGTAAAGGCAATCTGCCAGATTTTGCCTGCTCCAGGGCAGCCCCGCTTGCCGCACTCTGGAACATTCCAGAGCACTGCTAGCAGAAAAAGCTGGCCAAACCCGGGGCCCTGGCCCGGAATGAAGCTGCTGTCCGCCTGCTTGGCATACCCACGCTGCAGCTCCAGTCCAGGACAACTGTTGCCCCAGCAACACTATAGAGTTGCAGGCGCCAGTCTAGAGCATCGGGTGATCTGCCCGAAATTCTATGGTCTGGAAGGGGCACCACGTGGGTGGACTGCAGCCAGGGGAACCCGCAGGGTTTGAACCCAAGCAGGGCTGGAAGTGGGCGGACGCAGGGGTGTACCCCTGGTGCAGCTCCGGGGGCAGGCAGCCCCGCAACCATCTAAAAACACCCAATGAATACATTTTACCAGCAATGCGGGGCCCAGCCAACATTAAGAAAAAAAAAGATGTTTCAACTGGAGGCAAAACAGTAGTGAAGTCAGGATTTGCCCCATGGCATTAAACTGAAGTCAATCCTGTTCCCCCCCTACCATCCTTCTAACGTAACCTTGACTTGCTACCACCAGTTAAAAACCTACCTCATACTTTGTCTTCACTGCAATTTAAACTTCCTTTTCTCTTAATTTTATTTTATTTATTTATATTTCTGTCCAACCTATTCCCTTGGGACTAAAGGCAGGTTACAATGCACAAAAACAAAAATAAACCGAGATGCTAAAATAGCCCCATAAAAACAGATTAAATCCCCAAACCCACAATACCCCAACTTGGTTAATGTACATAACCAAGCTGGAATCCTTCCCAATACTCAGCTGCCTACTCTCTTCTAGGGTGTTTTTCCACCCATGCACCAAATAAGGTTTTAATGTTCAAACATGGACCCCCGGGGATGGAGCGAGTGGGAGACCGTTAATGCCATGGGTAGAATCCAGCTTCTTAGAAATCACATGGATGATTTTAAGTGCAATTGCATGCACGGCCTTTGATTAAAGACTACTTTCTTCTGCAAGGGAGCTACTTCGTGCCCGGCTCATAGGCACTTTTTACTGTTGTAACACAGACACACACCAGGTCTTCCAGTGGTGCTGAGAATTAAAATTTTCAATAAAAGGAAAATGATGTAGCAGAGAAAAAAGAAACATCACAAAGTATTGCCAGATCAAAAAAAAATTAAAATAGGGATTCTAAGGAGCTTTGAAATAAGGAATGTGCATTATCTTCCGTGGAGCTGTGGGACTCTGGAACAAGGGATGTTCTCTTAAAACAGGGGACATCTGCAGCCCTAACATAACACACACACACATTTTATTTGGGTTCCTAACCCCACATCTTCCCCAAGCCCAGCAGCTCATCCCAGTAAAGTCACTGAAATCCCAGTCCCAATCACAACCCGTGCTAGCCCCCCTACCAGTGCTGTGACAGACCTGCTCTTGTATCCGAAGCTGGCACACCCTTCCTGCACAGATGCCAAGAGCACCCGTCTGCCCCAGGGTCACAGCGCCTGTCCCCAAAGACCACGCTGTTCTCAGGCAAAGTGGCGGAGCTGTGTCCGAATAGCTGAGAAAGGCAGGCAGCTGCTGTGGGCTGCTGGAGCTGGCAGCCCACAAGGAGGGAGCCCCAATCCTCCCCTCTTCACGCTCCATTCTGTCACATTTTGCAGAGATAATGGGCTGGAATGCGTTCAAGGCAGCCGGGCTGGCAATCAATCGCCCCTGCGTGGACGGATAAGGTCCCTTTCAAGATGACAGCCAGCCGCTTTGCTCGGTCAGCTGCCACCCAAGCAAACTTTACCAGGGTGATTATCCGAGTCTCCTTAATCGCGGGGAGTTTGGGATGTGGGCAGGAGAGCAGTAGCTTGAGAAGACGATCCCAGCTTTGGATGCACCCAGAGTAGAGGTGGCCAGCCGAACTAGACCTTAGGCGAGGCGGTGCAAGCGGTTATTTGCCGAGTAAATAAAACCACAACTCCAGACATTGAGCTGGATTAATTCCCCATAATCCCTCTGCCATCAATAAATCCAGCATCTGACTCCCATCCAGCGTGGTGCTGAGTGGAAGGGGATAAGGGAGCTTGGTGCCCTGGCCTTTATGGCAAAACAGAATCGGTGGCAGTCATGGTGCAGCTACTCATCTCTGATTCTGCTGTAGGGAAAGGCTTGTACACTACAATCTCGCAGCAAAAGGATGTATGGGAGTTTGCTTCTTGGCTGATGGATTGTCAGTTTTGTGAGAGAGCTGAAATAGGTACCCCCAAATAGGTAACAGTACCTGAAGCAAAAGCAGTGGCTTGGGTAATGACTGATACCTGTTTGTGCTCTGTCAAGTACCATTTCAGTTCTTTGAATTTCCTCTCTTTTAGTTTGGTTACTTTGGTATTGCAGTTAATGTCATATTTACGTGCATGCAGAATACAACACAACTGAAATAACTCCCCCCCCCCCAAAAAAAAATGGAAAGCCTGAAATGGATTATCTGAAAAACTGGATATGTGAGTACCTGGTTTCGATCATGGATCATGTTTGGGTACACAAAAGGCTACCTGAAAATGTGAACAATACCCACGAATACTAAACCCACTACCCGTTCCAGTTTTATACAGGGCCTGGCCTTTCTAAAAACATCAAGCCAGAGAGCTTATCAAGGGGTAGCAGCATCAGTCAGTGAATGAAGTACATGATGTCAGCACTAGGGTCTTTTTACTCTGAGCCAGAGGTGTAGTCCCCCAGTTGAACTCACTGCCCTGCTGTTCATCCCTGCTAAGCACCCCACCCTGCTGGAACCCTGGCTTCTGCTTATCTTCCCTCTCAGCACGCCACCAACCATACCCATCTCCTGCCCCCCAACTGCTTCTGCTTTCCCACCACACAGCTGATCAGCTGGCAGCAGTACTCCCTCTTAATCACAGCACAAACCTCAGCTCAGCAGGTCAGAAAAGTACTAGAATGTTGATACAACCCCATTACACCACTGGCCGGTAACATTTTAAGTTGCTGTGACAGAGCAAGCAGTGGCCCCTTTAAGAGGACCTGCTAATCACCTTGGGCTTGCCCTCTCTGAGGGCTATAAGAGCGAGAGAAAAAAGCGATTTGAATGATATCTTTTATTGGACCAACTGCTGTCGGTGAAAGTGAGCAAGGTTTCGGGCCACACACAGGCCTCCTCAGGCACCGGTATTGAATCGGTCTGCAGCAGGAGGCCAAGGCGGAAGAACCTGATCCCAGGCTGGTGTACTCCGATACCTCTCGCAGATCTGGGAATGGGAGCTGAGCACTCTAGCCTGAGGCTCACCATGAAGATACTGAGCTGGGAGACCTGTTGATGTTGGGACGCTGTAACAAAGAGACACTGATTGAAGAGACCCCAACTGTGCTAAGAAATTTGGGCAGGACTCGGCAAAGGATCCCAGGGCACACCTACTCCTAGCTACATTCACTTTCCCTGCCTCTCCCACCTTGTGTTTTAGCAGGATTATAACTAGTGCTGAATCGAGTATTTATAGAGAACTTCATACTTGTCGGATTTGCTGTATTAGGTCTTCTTTTTGAAATTCTGTAAGTTGCTGATTGGTCAACCCTAGTCACATGATGAAGGGGGGGTGTTCTTTGATTGCATGACAGAACAGTATAAATTCAGCTGTGCTGTTCCATTGTTCCAACAAAGTAGCAAATTTCTGAATTCCCAAAGAACTAAAAAGCTGAATTGTTGAATCCTCCCTGTGTCAGCCCCCCACCCCACCCCCTTTTTGGGATACAAGAGCAGCAAGCCCTGACATTTTTCTGCTGCTGGCCAGGAGCAAGTAAAGAACTCTGCTCAAGGCAGGCTGCATACGGCGTTTTCCACAGTGCTGAGTCGCTGACCTATCCTGGAGCTGAGCTGGACACAAGGCCTCAGAACAGATGGGTAGCTTGGGGCTGACAGACAGTTGCTTTGTCATAGGGAGCTACACCAATCCCTGATTTGTATTTGCAAATACAAACTGGACACATCATTTCAGCCTGTTGATGGTAGTGACTAGGGGGACTCAGCTCTTTGCTCTTAAATCTTGAAGCGCATGACTGGGGGAAATCTAGTCACCTTGATGTGGCCCCTGTAGACATAAGAGGCCCAGAGCAATGGTCCTCTTTGCCTCCCCCACCCAAAAAAGGCTGCAATAATGATAAATTTTCAGAGCCACAGCAGGGATTCCTGCTCTAAAAGCCATTATCACTTAATATCTGCTGCCAGTATAGACCCCCATTGTACATAGCTGTGCCTTTAATTCCATCTATAAGAATTGCCAGGCTGGATAAATGGTCCATTTAGCTCATTATCCTGTCTCCACAGTGGACACAGTACTAAATGCTTCAGGTGCTTATATTAAACAAACAAACAGGGTGTGTCCATCCCTGCTTCAGCTTCCAATAAGCCTGGATACTAGCTATTAATGGCTCTATCCTCCTTGAACATATCCAATCCTCTTTTTTTGACCCTGTTATGCAAAATCCTCTGGCAATAAGTTCCACAGTTTAATTGTGCCTTTTGGGAGAAAGCGCTTCCTTCCGTTTGTTCAAACCCACTGACTGTTAATTTCATCAGATGCCCCTTACAGATTCAGGTAAGGGTAAACTGTGACACCGCATAGGGCATCCTGTGTTGGGGAGCCCCCATAGAAGTCCCCCAATCCATGTGTCAACTTGAAATGACAAAAGGAGTGTGAGAAGCACTGATGTATAATAGAAGCCTGCAGGTCTGAGATTTACAGAGCATTGACCCGTAGATGGTGTGCAGTGATTTGGGAAGTGGCCCACACCACCATTTCACATGGGTCCCAATGACCTCAGATCTGGCACTGAGATACCTTCTAGCTCTACTCTCACGAGAAGGGGTAAATAGCAGCTTCCTAGTGGCTTTCTCAACACCACCTTACAGAGGGCAGCAATAGCATATACATGCACACACACCCATGCACACAAGCATTTTTATTACAGTGGACGTCTACCCGCTTTGCATGGGAGCAGAGAGGATTAGCTGGTCAATATTTGCGAAGGATTTCAATGCCAGAAAGACTAAATGTTAATACAGGCGCCTCACTCCTTTCCCCGTCTCAGCTTGTATACTCTTCTTGGTTAAATGACAGACTGAGCAGGGATTTTGCAGAGCAAAGGGATGTCAAATGAAAATCTAAAAGAAAAAAACAGCTGATGAGTAGGGTCCCCCACCCCCGACAACACCTGGAAAAGCTTTTATGCTGACACCACAGCTGTGAGAGCTCCCACTCCCTGTTGTTTTGCCTACGGGTTGTCCCTGTACTGGCCCAGCATCCACATGAGGCTATTGGGTTTCATCCTTTTGAAAAGAATACTCACCCGGTGTGAATTTCACTAAGAAAGAAATCCCTTCCCTCTGGTAGATCCAGGGCAATGCTTTGCTTTGAAGGTAGGCGCTGGTACTGAAAATGCAAAGAAGATGGGAGCAACAGGGACCGGCCTCTTAGCACAGCTGGGAAGCAACCTGAACGGGCCTCTTTATTATCACATATTTCATTGAGAGGCTCACACAGGGGAACTGGATAGCCCTGGGGGCTGGTAATATGATACAGAGCCTTTCATCTCTAGGCTGATGGCTTGATTCCAGCTGGGGCAATGAAAAAAGTTGTTAGTAAGATCTGCTTGGAAAAAAATCAAGTCCCTCCTTCCCCATCATCCAATTTCAGTGCAAATTTTAATATCAAATGCAAAAAAAACAACAAGATCCAGTGTGGTCTAGTGGGTAAGATGTTGGACTTGTACCTGGGAAACCAGGGTTCAAATTCAGTCTTAACTTGAACTCACTGGATGCCTTGGCCAAGCCATTTTACAGTTTCCCATCTATAAAATGTAATAATGGCTTACCACACAGGGTTGATGTGAGAGTGAATTAAATAAAAACTATAAATCAATTTGAACAAGTAAAGCACTATAGAAACAATAAACAATAATGCTTTTACACTGAACAAGTGAACCATGTCTGCCCTATGTCTCTCTTAGCCATTCAATGGTTGAGAGAAGGTGCAACAGAGCCTGCCAGATTCATGATCAGGGCCATCACACTGATCAGAGTCCAGTAGATTCTTCCTCACCTGTGGCTTATTCTGGTCATATTCTTACAGTAGTGACAAATTTAAAAGTCCATTGGCAGCAACCAAAGGCAAATCATTCAGTCACCAGTGGCCTCTCCACCTAGAGCTGCGAGGAGAGAGGCAGACTGGACAAGGGATCAACTGCTCCCCCCACCCCAAACCATTTTCTCTGACTTCATCAGTCAGCAGGTGAAGGCAACCAGGGCCGAGCACAGAAGCCAGGATCCATCACTTCTGAGTCCTACCCTCCCCCTGGACCCAATACAGCACATAAGGCCTCATTCTACTGGACCTTTTTAAGCCAGTCTGTGGGAGCCAGAAAGCGAGGGGGACCTAGCTGTGGTTCTTTGAGCTGGGCAAGCTGCAGCAACCTCCTGCCACCAGTAGGGACATAGCTAGGTTGAAATGGGTCCTGGGACAAGGGATGGAATGGGCCCACCTAACCACTACCCAAAATCAGGGGGCTTGGACCCTCCAGGCTCATGGGCCCTGGTGCCACTGTATCGCCTGCCCTATTATAGCTATGCCCTTGACTACAGCTCCTAGCCTCTTTAAGTGCCTTCTTGTGGCATTTAACTGTCCCATAACTGCCCGTAAAGGCAGTGATTTGGGTTAAGCTCAGCATCCCCTGGTCTAACCTGTGAGTCATTTTGGGCGACAGCCAGATAGCTGCAGGAAGGAGCTGATCCTGCAGTGACTCATCTAACCTGGTCTAGAAGGACAGAGTGTCTCTCTTGCTGGTGGGTGTATCCTGCAGGGAAGTGGCTTGCACCTTCCAACTCAGTGGTGGCTCCCCAAGCTAATAAAAGGTCCAGAAATCCAGCCTTCAAAATCCTCCAAGGGCCAAAACACCCACCTCTGCTGACAGCAGTGAGCCGAGCCTGCACTCAAGAGCTTGTTGTTACGTTAAGCTGTGCACCGCTGCTATCTTTATTACCTTTTGATCCCATGGGTCATTTCAACCAAATTTGGCAGGAATGCAGAAGGCCCAAAGGGTAATCTGGGACACAAAATTTCAAAACAATAGGTGCACCGGAGGGGAGATATGGCGGCCAAAAGACTGAATGAGGGCTTAATCCTCCATTGAAGTCAACTGCAAAATTCCCACTGACTTTAATAATAGAGGATTCAACCCAGAGCATTGTATCCACTTTGTTGATGCACCCCGAATAAGACAAGGACACCATGCTTTGGGTTAATAAATGGAAGCACTCTTTATTCAATAAATACATGGGTGGGGACATTGCAAAAGGCAATTTTGGGTCCGGTACAACTTTTTAACATTACAACAGCTAACTAAATTGGAAGCTGGTCTTGATGTGCCCTCAAGTACCAGTTCCTGGATGCTTCTGTGACTAAGCTCCATCCCATGATGCAAATCATTGGTAAGAGAGGACAAATACGTCCCCCAAGGGACCAGAGCAAGGAATAGGTTCAGTGGGGCCCGAGGCCGCCTGGGGCTCGGAGTACCCCAATTACTTCTCCCAGGGACGTGACCCTGATGGCATGCTGCTTGTGCACAGACAATCGCACCCCCATCTCTTAAGGAGACGTCTCCCTCCTTCATCTCCCTCGCTCTGCAACTTATCTTAAGTTTAAGAGTGCTGGACGCCTGCAAGAGTGCAACAAAGTTCTAGTTGATCCACCTGGCCATAAAGGCCCTAAGAGCCAAATCAGTCAAATCACTCACATTGTGGGAAAGGCGAAAACCAGCCAATGGGGGCTGTCTGTAAAACTTCCTTTCCGGCCCCAAAACGACATCTGGCTTCAGCTCACAATGTGCAAGGGTGGGTGGGTGCTGCTGCATGGCCCAATGCCCAAGTGGATTGCTCCAGGGCTGGCATTGGAAAGCCTCCTCCCAAGTCTTGCATCGCGAGACCAGGCTTTTCGGGCCATTGCGGGGCAACCCTCATCAGGGAAACCTCCCTCTTCCTACCACTGGAGACATTGCCTTAGCAACCCTTCCTGCTGCCTCAAAGGCCCAGGAGGGCCAACCCTTGGCAGGCTCCCTGATCATTCCTTAAAAGGGGGGTGCTGCGACCATGGGTGAAAACAGACATGACGCTAACCACCCTTTAACCACCCTTGGTGGTTATTTATGTATATTGCAGGGCTGCATAGGGCACCAATACAGCCCTGCAACATGCATAAATAACCACCAAGGGTGTTAGTGTCATGTCTGTTTTCACCCAAAGAGACTGTCACTGCTATCCCGCTTGTTGAAGCGGGGCGGTGAAGGGGCACTGTAGGAATCCAGATTTCATTTGTTCGGGAGGTGCTAGCCACATGGAACTACTTGTTACACTTCTGATGACAACCACATCCAGGGAAACCACTTCATCTTCACTCCCAAGCCAAGAACAGTAACCACCTGCCCCTAAAGTATCCCACAACCCACATTTTACACCCGAGGGGACTGAGGCAGAAAGCAATTTGCTTAAGGTCTCACAGTAACAGAACAGGGCCTTGAATCCAGGTGTCCTGATTCTCACAGGCCAACTCCCTAACCACTGGACCACCCTGACTTTCTGATGCTGGCCCTAAAATATAGTCAATGGGGGGAAACCCTATGATTCAAGGGGTAGTTAAGGCAAAGATGAACATACTTAAACTCCAAAAAGAATGAAAATTGAAAGTTAAGGCACCCCACACTGCAAACATCAGGTTAACTCTGACCTTTATGTATTTTATTGACTAATGATAACAGGATTTCAAATGTCTCATTCACTCCCATTCATTTTTAAAAATTGAAAGGTATTAACCTTCTCTAAACCTGATTGGAAGCATAGATACCACCGCCTTAACTCGCACACCATGTAAGCAGCAAAGATGTTGTAAAGTCTCACATATTGTGCTAAGTTATCATAGGCCATATGCAACCACACTTTGCCTTGTTCTTTTGGGAAATTTATCGTTCACGGACTAGCAACTATCCTGCCACACATGGTCTTTGGTCTTCCCATCCACCTGTCCCTCACTCCTATCTTCCCCCATCTGCTCCAGGCTACACAGTCCCCCTGGCCTGCTTCGTGACCCTATACTGCATGCTGCTAGCTCTCCCTACCTATGAGTAATTTTAGACTTAAGGAGTCAATAAACGCAGAGAAGATGTTAACACAAACATAGCAATTTGAATTTTGTATGTACTTTGCATGAAAACTGGGTGATGCAAAAACGCTGTACTCGCAGCTTGGCTGTGGAACTCCCTCCCACTGGAGATCCTCCTCTCTCCGGATCTCCCCTCCTTTGGCAACATTGTAAGACCTGGCTGTTTGGCGAGGGAGATGGGTAGTGGGTGGGATGATGTTTTGTTTTCTTTTTGTTTTGTTATGTGGGGTTGGTGGGGTTAGTCTTGTCTCTTTCAATGTTACATTTTAACTATATTGTTTATGTGTATTTTTATCTGTTGTACACTGCCCCAAGCTGCTATTTGGCAGGAGGAGCCAGGTTAAAAATATTGAAATAAATAAATTACAAGGAACGGAGGAAGATCCTGATGGATAAAGGGAGGGGAAGCATCAGTAAAGCAGTGTATTGGGGTGTGTGGGATGAGGCGCTAGGGGAAGCCTGACAGAAGAGGTAGGTTGTTAGGAGGTATCTGAAGGATGGGAGGGAGCGAGGGAAGATAGAACAGTGGAACAGAACCACGGGTGTCATTTCATAAAAACTTAGGGGAGATGGAAAAATGAGGGGCAAACAGAAGTCCAGGAGAGCAGCCCCTCTCTCCCCTTCCCCATTGCAAAGGACATCTTGGATGGACCACAAGTCAGCTCCACCAAATTTCCCTTTCAGCCTTAGGTACCCATATGGATCCACATTACTGCAGTGATGCATGAGGCAGTCAACGTATAAGATGCAGCTCATCTCAGCAGGCACCACTTTTTATTCCCACCTCTGGTTCTTTGGGTAGTTAATTGCCCTGGAATAAACCCATTGATTCTGGCCCTGTCAGAAACATACACCACTCAATGCTAGCACTGGGGTGGGGGGAGTGCAGACCTTGACAACAGACACAAATACTCAGAGATCTGAGCCCACTTTGGGCTGGGATTTGTAGTGTACATGCATTGTCCTGGAAATACCATCACTAGAAGGGAAGTTGCAGAGTGCAGGCTTAAGCTCCAGATGTGCTGTTTCATTACTCAGCTCCCTGCTTTGCTCAAATACTGATGTCAGGACACATCTGGAAAGAATCCATTCAAGCTCTCTAGCTGGTTGCTGCAGGTGACTGTGCACCTGCTTTTTTCTCCCAGAGCAGGGAAGGGTTTGGTGAATCTGATCAACTAAAAATTCCTGCCCTATCATGAAGTGACCTTTGCCATACCTGCATTTTTCTGGTGATGTGTGTCATTATAAATTGCCCCATGCACTTATGCATCACTGTTCTCTGCTGGACAGAATCAGAACCCCTGAAGTGGGTGCCATAGCCCCAGCACTGCTAAGAGAGATTCTCCTTTAGTTATGGTTCTAGGAGCCTCGATTTTACGAACAAGTTCTATATCCATGCTGTGGACAAGAGGGAGTCAAGGTGATAATTAACAAATGGAAAATCTTTTGCAATGGGAAGCTTGAAGCTTTATCATAATTGCACATAGCTTCAGCCTTATCCATTGCACCCAAATGCTCTCTTAGCTCCGAGGCTGGCGCTGATGGTCCTAAGCAAAACTGATGGTCCTAAACAGTAATCCGGGGTGGTTTCCTTAGTTCCAGGGCATAATAAATAAGAGTCTACAATGCTTCCCAGAGACCATCTCACCATGTCTCTGTGCTCCTGTGCTCTCAGCCAGCAGCAGGTAAGGCATGAAAGCGAAAGCTAATGGATCTCAATTCCAAAGGAGCTAAGTTTCATTATCCCCACTATACAGACAGGGTAATGAGACACAGGGAGGAGAAACAGCTGGCTCAAGGTGATAGAGATGGGGTTCAATTCCCATTCCCCTGAGATACAATTTAGTGCCCTGGGCCAGAGGTTCCCGAATTATGGATCATTATCTCAAGTGGGGTTGTGGGATAAGGATGATAATGGGTCTGGAAAGCAGGTTTTATGTGGAAACTTGAAGGAACTTGGTATGTTCAGTGAAGAAGAGATTAAGGGGAGACATGACAGCAATCTTCACATATCTAAAGAGCTGCCACAAAGAAGATGGCAAGGAGCTGTTCTGCGTCGCTATGGAGGACAGGAATAGAAATAATAGGCTCAAATTACAGGAAGGTACATTTCAGTTAAATATTAGGAAAAAACTTCCTAACAGTTAAGAGCTGTGCAGCAACAGAACAAGTTTCCTTGCGAGGTTGTAGGCTCTCCATCAAAGGAGATTTCTAGAAAGTGGCTGGACAGCCATCTGTAAGGAAAGTTGTACCTGTAGTCATTCTACATTCAAGCAGTGGACTGGGTGACCTTAAGATCCCTTCCAACTCTATGGTTTTATCTATAGATGGAATTACAATCCCAAATGATATAGGATATACTTTGCACAATCTTCTAGGGTCACAGGATTGTACATAAGTCTCAAAATGGAGTCACCCAGTCAAAAAGCTTGGGCATCACTGTCGGACACTTGGCCACATTGCCTCTGGTTACCAATACAGGCAATTAACTGGAATGTTACTCAACAGCTACAAGAATTGTATTGGGTACGACAGATGAGTGCAGACGGTGATGCACAACCCAGGGCTCATCAGTACTTTGGGGAGGCAGGCTCCTCTATGTGACGTTCCCACAAATGTTGGCTTTGAAAACTCTACTTGGTTTTGAGCACCCCTATTCCCAAACCATATAGAGTCCTCCACATCAACTTGAAATCACAGCATCTCTCCTTCTGTCACCAGCTCGCACTCCCCCAGCAGAGTTTTGCTGCCATTTTTTTTTAATGTATTGCTGAGCGTAACAATAATTCATCCAATGTCTAATGCTCACCATTTTGTCAGGATTATCCCGATTAACCCAGAATTAATCCTGATCTCAATGTTAACAGGATTAATGCTAAAATCGGATTAGCGCTTAAACCAGACCCCTTGACTAAAGCATGAGGCCTCAGCTGCCAGATGTGTGCTGTGATGCCAGATGTGAGCGGGACACTGGGCAGGGGGGCTCGCCCCTTCTGAGGGGGTGACTGACTTGCTCTGCATGGCTCCATGATTAAAATATGCTACCCCTGAATGGAGAGCCCTGGTGTCACTGATATCCAATTTTAATTCCTCTCTGGCCAGCAGGCGAACAGCTGAGCGAGAGGGGAACAAAATGAAAGCAAGAGGGAGAGAAAGAAAGAGAGGGTTTGCTTGCACAAAGGTTTATCCCCAGCAGGCATGACCTTAGAAATGGTTAGCTTGGTGGAAAGCAGGGTTGACTTTAGGGACAGGCAAATTAGGCAGAAACCTAGGGCAGCAAAATGAATTCCTTTCCACTTTGCTAACCCTCAGCTTGGGGAAGTGACTGCTTCTGGTTGGGGGGAGGGGCACTGTTGCTTTGTCACTGGACAGCTCATTGGGGGTGAAACCAGGCTCCACCCATAAAGAAAGCAACCCCCAGCTTGCAGGTGCAGAGACAGGTCAGACTGAGGGGGCATTTTAATATTTAGCCTTTTTTATTTGGCCAGGCATTTAGCAGGCAGGGATAGAATTTGGGATAAGAGATTTTACCTAGTTTTACTTATGTGTATTTATTGTTAATTAATGTATATGTTGTAACCTACCCTGAGCCCTTGATAGGGTAGGACAATAAATGTAAATAAGTAAATAAAATAAGGCTGGCCCTGATAGGAAGCGACCATATGCACACTTCCCTTTGTATCTAACCTCTCTTCACCTCTGCTACCTGACAGGATGGGAGCGTAACTGACAGGCCTGGACTCGAAGGGTGAACACAAACGAGACAATAAGTCGGGTTCAGTCCATGCAGCCTGCAAGCACATGTTTAGCGTGTCCAGCCTAATAAATGGGCAGTCCTCTGTGGGTATTTTATGCGCTTGCAGGCAGACCTCACTGGCAGCGCTAGTGAGAATGAGAGCAGTGAGAGGGGCAGGAAGAAGTTGCTCCTCAAACACTAGGATTTTCACCCACAACTCTATGGTGCTGGCAGACCTGTACGTGCAGAAGTGCTACGTGCAACCTGACAGGACGCAGACACATGGGCACACATTAGTCCATATTCGCCTGCCACATTCTCGGAGACCCGGCCGTGACTGGGGGCTGCATATCCAGTGGGTGGTGGCCATGTGGCCGGGGGCGAACACCTAAGAAATGGGCAGGTGGACGCTCACCTGGTGTGGGCTAATGTTTCATTTGTTAATGCCCTAAGTTACTGCAGTTTTAGCATTTTTGCCTGGATCAACAGCCCCCATCTGCAAGCCACACAAAGGCTTCCGGCCTCTTTACTGACCACAACAGGCTTCAGTGGGCAGCAATTGCCAGGTTCCCAATCCCAACCCAGTCTCTCTGCACTCTGCTAAAATCACTTACAGGGGGGTCCTGCTCTAAAAACACAGGGCTCAACTCCCCTGAGCAGGACCACCCAGATGGGGTGGGGGAATCAAACAAAATTGGCATGTGGGTTGAATATACTGGATGGCAGAATAAGGGAGCCCCTCCTGACATTCTGCCTTGAGCCTCTAGGAACCAGAGGGGTGGTCTGGGTCCAAAGCCTCATTCCTCTGGAGAAGCAGAGTCTTACGGTAAGTTGCATCCCCAGCCTGCTTGAGTCTCCCACTTCCTTCCAGAGGTGAATCCCAAAGGCAAACTTCCCCTCTCCTCTCCCAGGTCAGGCTTCCTATAATTTGCCCTCCCTAAACTACCAGGCAACTTTCCCCCCTTCTCCCAGCTTGGCCAGTTAGCCACAGGTAGTTGGGCTGATGACCATTCCCATAGGGTCACACCCCACAAATACTAAGAGTGGACCCCAAAATCCAGGGCCCCATACTGGAAGTACTTAGAGGAGATCCATTACAAGGAAAGTAACCCAGAATGCAAGTTTCTGAATTGTGGTGCTATGAATTATGGGAGCTGGTGGGATATACCTGGGCAGAGGGCAAGAGACAAGGCTGTTGATTACCTGAAGTGTCTGCATGCATTTGAACCCCTGGGAATGAGTATATCCGCAGAGAATCACTTCCAGTCCAATTTGGGGCTCCTAACCCTCCAGTAACCTTATATTAATCTAGATGATTGCAGCTTGTGCACTGAAAGCTCATTTATAATTCTGGGAGAGTGATGTTTCATGTGAACAGAGGCAGAAAAAGGGGGAGGTAAGGAAAGAGACAGGAAATCCAGGATAAAAACAGCCTTGGGATCTCCTCCAAGCCCATTCATCTTCCCCAAGCTCTGGTCTGTAGCTCACCCAGCCCCCTCCTTGATCTCCCTGCACCCAGCTAGTACCTGCAGCCTCTCCTTCCCCTGCCTGCTTGATTAATATTTAAAGGCCTCCTTTCTCTGCAGTCTCATAAATATTGACAGCGACCAGTTCCCTGGCACCCCAGCACGTTATCAGTGACGGTCACTGGCGGCTGCCTCAGTAGCAGGGCAGCTCTGTCTCGATTGATTAGCCAGACCCAGCAGATGTAGAGGCAAAGCTGGGAGCAACGCACAATGCAGGGAAATGCTGTTGGTAGTGGTGGAAGGGTGTTACTCTTCACCACAAATGCTCTCTCTTCTCCACAGACCTTTGCACCACCGGAGTCTAGGTTTGTGCCCTACAGGGCTCCACAAACTAGAGAGTCCTGTAGAAGGTGGATGTGGCTGCCTACGTGAGGTCATTCCTGCCAGCCCAGAAGCACACCACCGACATCAGGTGGCAGGCCAGATAGAACCCAGGGGTGGAAGGAAGCCTCCTGGGGCCAGAGGTCATGGCTCAGAGGTTCTTCACCCCAGCTCTAGCCAATATGGTTGCAGAGAAAATCTCAAGTGTGTGAAATTAGTGCAACAGATAAAGAGCTTCACGCTCTACTGTGACCTTCCTGATGAATGGGATCATACTATAAATATATCACCACATCTGTTGTCCTCTGTCCATCTTTCCCTTGCCATAACCCACCAATGCCATGCCCAAAATGTCCTGTAGGAGATGCTGCTGAATTGCTCCAGCCCCAAGGCTGAGTTCTGAGATCCCAGCGCCATACATCTCCAAAGGCCCTTTTCACACTGACTCTCCCTGCAACATGTATAATAAAATATAACACCCATTTTATCAGGGTTAGAGTGTCAGTGTGAAAAGGGCCTTTGGAGATGTATGGGGCTGGGATCTCAGATCTCAGCCGTGGGGCTGGAGCAACTGTGGGCTTTTCAAATGTGTGAAAAGGATCTCAGATGCTTTGACCGTGAGCCAGCTTGAGCTGTCGTGTGAGCAGGAGGGTGAGGAATAGATCAAAACAAACAACAAAAATAAATAAATAAATCCAGTTTGTCATCCGCTATGTCATATTGCCTCCTCCCAGCAGCTTTGGGTTCTTTTAGAGGGACAGCACCCATGGCTCAACTCCATCTCACACCCGGGTGGCCCGTGCACCTAAAGGCAGGATGACAGATGTGCAGGTGCTGCCTGCTCCGCTCCAGCCCTGGTTGCGGTGCTCTGGAACATCCAGCAGCGCCGCCAGCAGAGCGGGCCTCCCAAACCTGGGGCACTAGCTAGAGGCGGAGTTGCGGTCCGTCTACTTGGCAGACAGCTGCTGTAGCTCTGTTCCTGGCCAGGGGTTGCCCCGGGCAACGCCATGGAGCTGCAGGCACCAGCCTAGAGCATCGGGCAATCTGCTCATAGGTCTATGGTGCGGAGGAGAAGGGTGCTGCACGGGTGGACCGCGGCAGCTGCCAGGTCCATGTAAACCAGGTACAGGCGGGGCTGCAGGTCCGAGGATGACCACCCCTGGGTTAATCTAAGGACACCCTTTGTGAAAGAACGGATATCTGTTTAAGGAATGGAATAGAGGAGAGAAAGAGAGAGTGGGTGGAGGGTGATGGGTGGAGGAGAAATCCCAGCCCTGGAGTCCCTTGAAATGGGTATGAAGAGGCTTGGCCTATTGGAGAAAATAATCCAAACAGGTGTGGTGGATGACGTACGGTGCAGGTGGTAGAAACCCCAGTCCTGACATGACATATAATTGGGTGACTCAGCCTCATGTCCCACTCCTTGGAGGGCAGGAAAGAGGATTGTCACATCGCATCCTGGTGGCAAAAGCTAGAAACAACTTGAATGTAAGGAAAATTCATGCTGTAGGGCTAAAGCCAACCTCTAACTATTAGTGATTTGGATGAGACCTTCATGGGAAAGGGTACAGATTTCAGATTTTTTTCCCCTGCAATGGAGAGGGAACCCTGCACCTTTCCCTGACGTATCCAGCACTCAGTGGCTACTCTTGGAGACAGGACAGACTAATAGACAGACCCACTCTGACAATTTCCTTTTCCTAAATCATCACCAGTACCCTGGCCCACAGGGCCAGAGGGAGTAGGATACCCCTCTGAACCACTGTTTCCTTACCCCGCAGGATGTCCAACCGCATTATTGGCCAGGCAAGTCACGTCCACAGCTGGTGCTCACAATACAGAGAGGGAAAGCAGCTCGCTCCGAGGCTTCCAATCAATTACAGCAGCAGAAACAGCCACCACTGCCTCAGCAGAAGTGGCTGCGTCGACATTTACCCTGGCAGGTTCCTCCATCAGTCAGGTTAAGCCAAGGCCTCATTAAATCTCCCTGTTCTCCGATGACGCTACCACGCACTACAGCATTTCCCCTTAAAATAAGCAATTGCCACAGCCTTCAGGGGACTCCGGTAAATCAGAGAGAAGGTCAAGTGTGGGAAAAAGAGGCAGGGAGGAGGGGGAAAGGAGCAGAGCTTCTCAGACCAGAGAACACTTACAGGGACACTCAGGACCCTTCAGACGGGGAAGAGTTTGACTTCTCCTGGACAGTGAGCCTTCTGTTCCCATTATCCCTCCTCTGTACCTCCTACAGTGCCAGACCGCACCTTTGAAGGAACATGCTCCTGTTTAAACAACAGAGTGCCGGGTGCCCAAACATACCCTGGCAAGGAGATATTTCTATGACAAACATTCACTGACCACCAGTGTTCCACAAAGCTATGGACAAGGACCATAGATTTGCAGCTGATAGGGAAAAGGTAGCGAACACAAGTCCGTTGCCATGGGAAATGGTCTGCAGGTAGCCCATAGAACTAGCTATAAGCAAAGCTGACTCTGGTCTCTGCTGGCATCCTGTAGGCAACGCATGTGCATTATCTCCTGGTGTCCCCATCCCCAGAGATAGCCATGGTGCAGACAAAGACTGGATCCACCGGCCTTGTGCCCCCAATGAGCTTGCCCATCTCCAGATAGCCTAAGAGAAATTATGAGCATCGACACAGTGGGGTGTAGGTCCAAACAGCTTGGAAACAACTAGCCTATGGTACCGGTCCCCATTCTTAAGAGATTAGGACTCTTCATCTTAGAAAGAAGGTTGAGGAGAGGAATAAGAAATTGATTGATCTAAGGCCATGGATGGTGTAGAGAAAGGGAATAGCTGTTATTTACCCTCTCTCGTTATGCAAGGACTAGGGGCCATGTAATGAAATCAACAGGCAGCAAGTTTAAAAACAAACAAAAGGAAGTTACTTTTTCCATACACTGCATAACTGTAGAATTCACTGCTGTGGGATGTTGCGAAGGCCAACTCTATAACTGGTTTTTTTTTTAAAAAGGAGGCGGCAAATTCCTGAAGGCTAGATCCATCAATGGCGTTTATGTAGGATAATCAGGACATGCAAAGTCATACTTAGAAGGTCCCTAAACCTCAGCGTCTGCTGAAAGCTGGTAGCAACAGACAGTGGATAGATCACTCCATATATGCTCTGTGGCTTTTGTTATACTGCCTTCTAAAGCAGCAGGTACCACCTACTATCAGAGACAGGATACTGGATTAAGTAGTCAATTGGTCTGGCACAGTATGGCAGCTGTTATGCTCATGTCTTTGGAAAGATTTATTTTTTTGGAGAAAATTCCACAACAGAAGCCTGTTTCCGCAGCAGCTTCTGTGGCACAGCTGATGCCCAAAGCCATCAGGATGGCATGGGAGAGCTTATTGCATTCTGGTGTAGGAGGGTCAGGATTATGGGAACTAAGCCTACTTGGTATTTGCCTAACTCATACAAGTAAATATCTCAGCTGTGTATAGTGCTGGGTAGGCAAACTCAGAGTCCCTAGTCGACCAGTGATGTGCAACCGCTTCCTGCCACAGAAACAACATGCTGGCCTAGACACTCTGTATCATACCCTCGTCCAGCTAAAATTTCCCTGACCATCTGGAGCTGCACGGCAGCTGTGGGACTAGAACCTTAATTCTACAGTTCAAAAATCACAAGCCTCTACCCTAGGAGCTAAAGGAACTTTCCATGCTAGCAGCTGTTTGAATGCTTCTGGTATTAGCCTAGGACTTGGAAAATCTGCATACAATTCCCTGCTCTGCCTTGGACTCCCTATATGACTGAAGGCAGGCACATTACAGCTACAGTTCCCAAACTTTTGCCCATGTCCCCATTTTGAGACTTGAATAGAGAGTCCTTTGGCCGAAGACATCAAGGACATATAAAGTATATCAAATATCAATCAGGATCGCAACCCCGTTTGTGTACAGATGGCATGACCCGATGCATTACGGTTCAGGGCAAACTGTGGCTTGGGAGCGGCATGTGGCTGTTGGGCAATTCAAGTGCAGCTTTCAGCCAGGACTGGTCCCGAGCCGCCCCACACTGCTCTCATGGTTCTGTGTCTTACAGCATCGCGCCCGAGTCTCAGCACTGAATAGCAGCTGCTCCTCAGAATCTCTGCAGCCAGGACCACAGAGCACCACGTCTTCTGGTTCTCAGCCACATGAAGATTTTGGTGCACAGCTCTTTAGGTTGGGAACTTTGCCCACACTCTGGGTTCATACAGCTGAGAAGTTCACATGGCAACCAAGAGAGGGCACCCTTTCCAACAGTTTAAAATGAAAGATTTAGTTAACTTTTATTGGGCTTCTGCAGTTTACAAAGCTGCAAGTGACACAGGTTTTGGGACAGTCTCATCCTCACCAAACGGGTTTAATTCCATATCACAAAAACCACACACACACACACACACACACACACACACACACACACACACACACACACACACAGGTTTTATTAGCAGCCTCTGCTCAGGAGAGCCTGACTAGGTGTGACTGTGTACACACAAGTACAGAGCCGATTAGAAGTGAGAGTCCCTAGTTGAGCTGTGTGCAAGAAGAGTACTGAACAACAGGTTATAATTATTCAATTACATGGGCCTTCCTGAGTTCAAAGTACTTTACAATCCTTATTTAACTAATGTACCCTTCCAACCACCTTGTGAGATAGATAATTATTATTCCCATTTTACAGATGGGGAATTAAGGCTGAGAGCTATTGACTTGTCCATAGTCTCCCAGTGAGGTCATAATTAAGATGGGATTTTAACGCTGATCTTCCAGGTCAAAGCCCAGCACCTTATCCACAAGGCTAACGTAATTGCTATGGACTGAAATCAAGAGGCATAAGCAAAGCAGCAGAGGGGATACAAGTTCCAAAGCATGACATGCTAACAGCACGGTTGCACAGAGACTGTGCTTGCAGTCTGCATGGCTCTGAGCCAGCATTATCCATCTCTGGTTTTTGTCCCTTCCAAGCTCTTCCCTAAATTTTAAGTGACAGAGACATTTCTTGCTTCAGGCAATTTAGTAGTAGGTGTGCGTGTAGGTGAGGGTGGGGTTCCAGTCTCAGAAACCATTCTCCAGTGGTGGAGTCTCCACCCAGGCTAGAAATTCAGGGTGTTTTTAGACAAGTGCCTCCCCACCTATTATGCATGTTGCAGGGCTGCATAGGGTGCCAGTGTGGCCCTGCAATATGCATGATGGGTGGGAGATGGGCGGGAAGGTGCTCATCTATAAACACCCTCAGGCTCATCACTAGATCTAGATGCCTTCTTGATCCCGAGGCAAGATTCCAATTTCCACTGACTTCTGTCTTTCCAGCTGCAAACGAGGAAGGTACCCGACAACCAAGTGATATGGGCTGCAAAGGCTCCTGGCTGGGAAAATACATCAGGAAGAACAAAATCCCGAAACAATCTGAGAAATTATAGCAAATGACAGGTCTGGCAAAAAGAGTCTGAGCTTTATCCTGTTCCCCAACTCTGTCGCCTGGGCTGCAGTTGCTAGGTAACTGAAAGGACGCTGGTTACCAGGCTGGTCTGGCTGAGGGACTCTGGAATTTGCCATGGGGCAAGGAGACCAGCAGTTCTGTGACAACCGTGGAAAGAGACTGGATTGATTGTCTATGTCACCATGCGGAGCTCGGCTGGCTGAGGAGAGGGTCACAGGTGATGAGATGAGGAAGGGGTGGCTCAGCTGTGAGGGAAATAAATCAAAAGGAAGAAGATGGATGGCAAAGAGATTCCCAAGTGCCAACATCTGGCAAAAGAGTCCCAACTACAAGCCCCTGCTAGGGGTGGACGAAGATCTCTGGGCAACAATTCTTGTAGAGCTGCTACGGAAATGGGAATCTCAGGCCCCGTAAAACGGACAATTGTGTGCCAAGTGTTGCAGCTTCTGCATCATTCCTGGCACCCATGCAGAAAAATGTACACCCCTTCCACCTACTCGCCACTGGGACAGACCTCCCAAGGCGCCAGTGCAAGGAAGCTGGGGCCCTGCGTAAAAGGATAGTGCAGGTCCTCTTCTAATAGGGATATATGTGTATTACATTTTTTACCCCACCCTTCCCAAAGGGTCAGGGTGGCTTACAATATATATATTTTAAAAATACATTCAAGTCTCTTACCTCACCCCTAACTGCCCCCCACAACCCCTACCCCACCTGCCAAATGCTTTGCCAAAAAGAAATGTTTTACATTGCCTCCAGAATATACTCAGGCTCTGACGGACCTCTGGGGGAAGGGAGTTCCACAATACTGGGGCAGCAACTAAGAACACCTCTCTGCGGGCCCTTGTCATATGAACAAGATTGGCAGGTGGAACCTGAAAGAGCATGCTACCGGCCGACCACAGGGGTTATGGTGGAGCATGGAAGGAAAGGTGGGCCTTCAGATTTGTTGGGGACCAGGTCATCTAGGGCTTTACAAGGTCAAAACCAGCACCGTGAATTGTGCCCAGAAAGCTAGAGGTAGCCAGTAACGTGCTCAGGTGTAACGTGCTCATGGCAACCCATCCCTGAAAAGAGGCAAGTCACTGCATTCTGCACCAGCTGCAGCTTCTGAAGGGTCACCAAGGGCAGCGTCACAGAGTGCACTGCAGTAATCTAGCCTCGAGGTGATGAAAGCATGGATGACAGTGGCCAGATCAGAATCGGGGAAAAGTGGGCCACATCCTCCTCACCAGATGGAGTTGGTGAAAACTGCTCCTGGCCACTGCCGCAACTTGATGTTCCAAGCACAACAAGAGGTCCAGAAGCACTTTAAGGCTGAGAGCCTGAGTAACCAAAGGGGGCCGGACCCCATCAATGATAGGAGTCCTAAGCCCCTCCCCCTCCAAGTCACAAGGTCTGCCAATCGTCACCACTTCAGTTTTGCCTGGATTCAGCTTCAATCGGCTCACTCTCATCCAGCCTCCAACAGCAGCCAGGCATTGGGTAAGCAAGCACCAACACTGCGTCAGATGAAAAAAAAAAAAAAGGAGGTAGAGTTGGGCATCATCAGCATACCGATGGCACTTCAAATCTCTGAATGATCTCACCCAGTGGTCTCAAATACACATTGAACAATAGGGAAGACAGAGTGGAACCCTGCATAACACCACCGGGGAGGTCCTGAGGGGAATCACTACCCATTGGAACAGACCGAATCACTCAAGAGCAGCCCCACACACCCCTGCCAGGCCCTGCAGTTGTGTCAACACCACCTCATAATCAACTGTATCAAAGATCTGAAAGGTCTAACAAGACCAACAGGGTACAGTTCCCTTTGTCAGTCTCCAGGTGTAGATCATCAACAAGGACACAAGTGGCAGTCTCCATGTTATACTCTGGACAAAAACCTGATTGAAATGAGTCCAGGAATCCGATAGCATCAAGATGAGCCTGAAGCTGCTAGGCAACCACCCATTCAATAACCTTTCCTAAAAAGGGAAGGTCAGAGACAAAGCGACAGCTGGCTGGAGAATCAGCATCCAAAGATGGTTTTTTGAGTAGGGCTGGGCCATCGCAGTTTTAAGCACGTCCAACAACCTACTCTCCCAAAAGGAGGCGTTGACAACACCAGTCAACAATGGTCCAGCATCTCCTGGCTGGTAAGATCTAATTCATAACTGGCTGCCCTCATCACTCCAAACACACACTCTGCATCAGCGGGCAACACTACTGAAAATGATCCACACAAACAGGACAAGACTGAGCTTCTACAACTCCAAACTCTGACTCTGCAGATGAAGTAGCAGCGCCCACGTTGTGATGAATACCAGCGATTCTGTCTGCAAAGTAACTGATAAAAATGTCACCACGGGCAATAGATGGCTCAAGTTCACGGCAGAGACATGCCAGATTAACCAAGCCATTCACCACCCAGAACAGCTCTGCAGGACAAGAGTTTGCAGATGCTATGACAGCAGAGAAGAAAGCTTTCTTCACCACCATCACAGACACAGCATAGTCCTTTAAAAACAATCTATGCTGCAATCGGTCAGCTTCAGCATGAGTCAAGTGTACTGTGCGCCCTAATCACCTACCCTCCTGCTTCAGGTCCCCCTGATACCAGGGTGACCTGTGTTGTCACAGTGGTGGGAGTGGATGCCTGGGTGCAACCATGTCAATGGCCATGGTCACGATGTGATTGCACAGGTCAACCAGGTCATCAACAGAGTAGCCATTAAGTTCAGTAGATAAATCCCACGGAAAGCTCTGGAAACCAATCAGATCCATAAGTCCATGTGCAGCCCCTCCTCTCTTCGCTTCACTGGCTTCCCCTTCCTGAACGAATCCTGCACAAGCTTCTAGTCTTCACCTATAAAGCTCTTCACAACCTAACTCCCACCTACCTCTCTGCACTTATCACCCTCCATACTCCAGCCTGTGCACTTCGCTCCTCCTCTGTCCCTTCTCTCACCCTTCCACGGCTTCCCTGCTCCCCTAAGCGCCTTCGTCCCTTCTCACTTGCTGCCCCCCATGCCTGGAACTCCCTCCCTGTCCACATCCGCCTTGCCCCCTCCCTTCATACCTTCAAAACTCTCCTTAAAACTCACCTCTTTCGCTCTGCTCTGTCTGACTCTTTATCCTGCTGAGCCACTATTCCTATACCTAAGATCGGTTTACCCTTATCCTTGCAACATGGACCTGCCTGCTGTCATTCTCATCGTAACCAAGCCAAGTACGTGTACTTGAGACCTCGCATCTTCATGAATGTTAGACCCCTTGTCTCTCCCTCTGTTCCCCTTCCTAAGTCTCTCCCCCAGCTCCTGTCTCTCAGATTGTAAGCCCTAGGGGCAGGGACCGTGTCTATTTTATTACTTTGTAAAGTGCCAGGTACACTGCTTGCGCTATATAAATGTTTGTTAATAATAATAATAATAATAATAATAAAGTCTCTGGGGGCGGACCAAGTTAACTGATATGCTCATACTTATTGGGGGGGCGAGGGGGGGATGTCCCTTGTTTGTGCAGTCCTCTGTTATCCCAAAAAAACCTTGGTACCACCTTCTTTCTGTGTACTTCATACAGTCTCTCTCCCTTACTTGCTATTCCAGCCCTCACTACTGGCAGTTCTTTGCAAGTTCCAAGGGAGACAGAGATGGGAAGAAGGGTTTTAACCCCTGACTTCCCCTGCCCATGAGAACAGAGGTGGAGGTAGGTGGTTACTCCAGAGTAACTCTTCAAGAGTAAAACCCCCAGTTCCTGTATACTCATGAGAACACACTGCAAGATAGGATAGGAACAGAGCTCAACATAGAGTGCACATGGCTCTGCATCTCACCCTAACAAGGGGCTCTATCCAGTCAGGTGATCTTTAATGCTTGCACAAGTTTAAAGGCCGAAAGAGAGATCTTGCCAGGGGAAGAGCAGCCAGCCCAGCTCCTCTAGGGATTCAGACACCTCTATCATTCTCAAGAAAAGGCCCAAGCAGCACCTGCTGCTGGAATCATCTTCCGGCCAGAGAGAGAGATGCGTAACCCTTGACAAAATTTCCAGCTGCAATCTGGCCCATGACAGGGGGGGTCAGACAGCTGGGAACACAGCCTTGCTTGGGGCAGGAGAGCCATTTAACTCTTTCATTTCCAAGCAGAAAATTGACCTGGGCGGAGGTCAATTCAAACTAGCTGAATTGACATGGAGAAAAGGCTCCATGTCAGTTCAGCTAGTAAAATCTGCTGCACTGTGATGCAAATCCCTCCCCCTGCTCCATTGAGCGAGTGTAGCAAGGAGGACCCCAAGACTGAATGCAAGTCATCTAGACCAGGGGTGGGCAAAGTTCCCATGGCTAAGTGCTGCGTACCAAACACTTCATATGTTGAGAACCACAAGATGCATTATATCAATCATGGCTCCATCCTGATCCCAGGCAGCATGACTGTCACACACAGTCACAGTCACAGTCACACACACACACCTCCCTCCTGGGTGGCCTTATGGATCTGGGTAGCAGCAAGAAGTGGCACAGGATATGGTCCCCCTGCTCCCATGAGGCTCCAGCAATCAAAATGGCAGCTTAGTTTCTCCTACTCCTGAGGGAGCTGCATGGAAAACCCCTCAGGAAGCTGCTCCTGGCAAGAGGTGCAGTACAGGTGCCCAAGAGCTGCATGTGGCTCCCAAGCCACCGTTTGCCCACCTCTGAAATAGACTAAGACGAAGGCCTCTACTGTGTGTGAGCTACAAGATCTGGATCAGGCAGTTGAGTCAGGTAGCAAACTCATGGAGTTCTGTGTGGCCCAGTGCCACCACCAGAGGGGGACAGAGCACCATAGCTTCTTTGTTGGCTACAGAAATATCTGTCAGCAGGAGAGGGGACATTTTTGGGGCCTTTCATTCCTCTCTTGCCCCTCCCCTCTGTAGGAACTCCTCACCACCACAGCACGTGTTGCCTCTCAGCAACCCGCTGACCCTGAAGCATTACCAATGGTTACACAAATAGTTTTGCCAGCAGGCTGAGAATGCTTGCAGGAAGAACGTTTAAATAAGGAGGTACAAACGTTACAGTACAAAGACCCTGGCAAGCGTACGGTAAGAACCTCTCAAAGCCAGAACTGCAGGGAGTTGCATTTGGCACTCTGCCCACAGCACCAGTGAAATTGGCTCCAGAACCAGACCTGTGGTATCCAGTGCTAAGAATTCTCTCCTCCTTTAGTGGCACCATGCTAACAGTCCCTGATTGGCCAGCTCAGCTTGCTTCCTTCCTCATTGGCCACCTGCGAGCTATATAAAGAATTAACAAGAAACAGAAGCATCTGAGCAATGCAGCAGCAGAGCTGGACTCTGGTTCCTGTTCATAGCCTCTGCCTCCTAATTCTGCTGCACTGCTCTCTTGGCTCCATATTTGGATTTGGTTCTGAAGCTTCTGGCTCCTGATCCAGGATGGCTACCTGACTAGGACCTTGGTTTGTCCTCTGACTCAGGCTCTGACCCTGTTGCTTATCTAGGACACCAGCTTTAGTTCCTGGCTTCTTAATCCTGGCTCCTGAACCACTGCAGTTTCCCGACTATAGCCTTGGTTTGCTCTTCGGCTCAGGGTTTGACCTTGTTGACAGCTCTGCTGCGATCCTAATGTCGGTCCCGACAGGCACTGCCATGATGACCAGGAATGCTGGTTCCTGAGCACAGCCAGAAGCTGCCCATCAGAGCACCCTGCTTCTGCAGCCTTTCCAGTTGGCGTTTATGTTGTTTACTGTGGGCACACTTGTCTCCTAGACACTTTGCCCTTCTCCACGGCCTGCTCTGCCCAAGGATCTCCAAGATTTTTATAGATTTTAATGAATTACCACTTTGACAGGCAGGCATAACAAGAACCAACAGCTGAACATTAAAACTGGAAAAATTCTAATTAGAAATCAAGCACAGCATTTTTTTTAAAAACCCAGCAAGGGTGATTACCCATTGGAACAAACTGCCAAGGGAAGGGGCGGATTCTCCACTGCAGGAGCCTTCAGTTGTGTAACAATGCAGTAGCAGAGCTTGCCTGGGTTCTGCAGGTTGTGGGCAGGCAGGTAGATACCTTGACCGCTCCAACACCTGTAAGCCTTGCTCCTGATTTGAGTATGAGGAAGAGTGGTCTATGGGAGACATGATGCCCCCACCGCATCCCTGCTCTCTTTCCCATTGGTTACCTAGAGCTATGTAAACGTGAGTTCTGCACTGCTGCAGTCAGCTGTTTTTCTGGAATTTTGCACTTGGCCAAACTGTTACAGAAATTGCCTCTGCCAGCACAAAATTACAGCCTGAGTGGGGAACGTTATGAGCTAGCCAATGGGATGCCAGTACCTAGCTAATGGAGTACTGACACTGGAAGCAGCTGGTATATATTCTGGGGTTATGGGGCCCCATGCCACAGCTGATGGAGAGCAGTCCGCAATCCCTCACTGGAGAAAAGAACCCCTACCCCATTGTTTTGTCTGTGTAGTATTCTGTGAGGTTTTTAAAGATACAAGATATTCAAAACTGATGAATAGCATGCCAGGAAATGCACTGGCATTAATAATTTGCAATATTTATTCAGTTTGCATAATTTATTCTGCTTGCAGAAACTGGATTTTCTGCTTTCAGAATTTGAGGGGATGGGAATTGCAGAATACACAGGACCCTGCTTAAGGCTTCAGCAGGAAGCAGTCTATGCCTCTTGACATGTGGTGGCTAATTGGCTTTGCAAGACTCGGACTCTGCCTGGCGTTACCTTCCTGCCTCAGCTTTCTGTTCCCGTTTAGCTTCCTGATTCTGAACCCAACTGCGTTCCAGCACCCCGGCACTCAGCTGCTGGGCCAGTGATAACCTGGAGACCAGGCACCATTCTACAAGACATGTGTTAGCCAAATTCAAACAAAAGGGCCTGAAGTGAACTCAACAGCTTTTTCTCTACAGAAGGCCTGACTAGATCAGAGCTGGGGATAGGGTTTTGGGGGGGTGGGTGCAGGGGTTTTAATTGATATTTTATATGATTTATTTTTAATGATTGTTATTTTTAGTTATTTATTTGCTTGTAAGCCACCCTGAGCTTGTGGGAAAGGGCAGGATATAAACTAATAAAATAAAGAACAAGCCTCTAGCCTCTGGGCCAAATCTGGCATGTGACTGTTTTTTATTTGGCCCCTGCCAAATTCTTGGGTCTGGCCTGTGGATTCAGTCCCTACTCACAAGCACTGAAAGAATGAACTCAGTGCAAGGGAGCAGAGATGAAGGCATGTACTCAATGAGGAGGGATGGATCCATGGCATAGATCCATGTTCAGCACCTCCTTTCTTCCCCCATCCTGAGCGCACACCCCTTAAACACCCCCATCCCTATTCAGCCTGCAGAGTTTATATTATTCCATCATGTGGCCCTCATGAGGGAAATAGGTTCCCCACCCCTGGACCAGATGATCCAATGGTCCCATCTGACCTTTTATGAATAGGCAAGTTTCATCATACCCAGACGGAGAAGCCAATCCAGAAAGAGGGGCCGAGACTTGCTCAGTCTGGAAACAGACCCAGATCTCTGGATTGCCTTAGCTTCCGTATCCCCTTCTCCCCAGATGACAAAGCAGCATGAGCCATTTCCAAAGGGCACAGAAAGGATTAAAATAATCCTGCAGTAGCTCCATAGTTCTAGCAAAACGTTGCCCTAAAAGGTTACTTATGAGTATGGATTTTGGAGGGTGCACCCTGGAAGTGAATACAGGGAGCTTGATTTATTATTATGCAGAAAGTGGGGAATCAGTAGAACACTCTGTGAGAGACACTATCAGTCAGGAGCAATATCCATCCTAACAATCGTGCACCATCCCAGGGTATATGTGCATCGCAATCTTCGTCAGCAACTGCAAAACACTGTACCCAAGGTAGGCAGGCAGATGTGCTTCCACTTTACAGCTGAGGAAACTGAGGCAGAGAAAAAGCAGCACCAAAGTAAGCTACTGGAACAGAATCCAACAAGACTCTGCCATCTCCAGCTTTTGGAAAGCTCCAGCTTCCTTCTTAGTCAGGAACCTATTTAATATTCACTTGTAGAAATAAAGAGCATACTAACAGCCTCCAGGAAGAAGGTTCCTTAGGCATGTGCAACTGGCACAAGCGGAAGTGGGCCCCTACACAAGGAGGGGCCTCACTGCGGTTTCTAAGTGCACCAACCTGCAGCAGGCCTTGCACTAGAAGGGCCCCCGCCATGGTCCTTGCACAGGGTCCTGCAATTCCTAAGGACACCAAGAGCTGTGCTCCCCTTCAACTAGCTCCCAGTACCAGAACTGGGTATAAGGGCTTTCTCTCAGCACATTCCCTTCCAGCAGAGCTCTCCCACTCAGCTCTCCCACTGCCCTGCTCCCAAGCTTCTCCACTCCTTTGAAGAGAGCTCTCAGACGTGCTGAACCCAGCCTAGGAAATTAACCCTTTCCCCACCTGTCCATAGTGTGACAGTACAAATCCTCTCACACCTTGTTTCCTAGCTCTCCCATCCCCTTGTATCAATTCCTAAACAGGTGCAGTTATCCTGGGAGTACCCAGTAGCCTAGAACCACTAGCAGCAGGCACTTTGATGCCAGTTTGAAGGAACTTTCTTACTGAACTGCGCTGCTAATCTAGATCATAGCCAGATGCTCAGTGATTACTGTGCTGCCATAGGGAACAAGGTTAGGATTTGGTTTTGATTAGGCTTAGGAAAGGGTTAGTGTTAGGGCTCGGGCTACTGTATGGCTAGGGTTAGAGTAACAAGGCACTTTAATTGGTTAGACATCTGCACACACATTTTAATGTTTACAGGCAGATTTTTGTTCCCTTTTAAAAACCAGATGATAACTGTCTACAATTTAGTCAACCACGTACGGAGGTGCCTCATGGAGAAATCCTGGCGCCAGCAAAATCAGTGTCTGAACTCCCAGTTAGATCAATGGGGCTGGGATTTCACCCTCAGTGGCTTGCCACATTCAAAGGGCTACATCCCTAGACCTGTGCATTTAGTGTTAAAACCAGCAAACACACACAGTAACTAAACCTACAGCAGCCACTTGTCCCATTGGCTGCAATCCTAAATCCACTAAAGTCTATGGCAAAACTTCCATTGATTTTAATAGGTAAAGGATGCATCCCCTGAATGCAACTATAATCAAATCCAGATGGCTGCAATGATCTACCCCAGACCAGCATGATCACCATAAATGGTGGCTACCTGTGGGTACAGGATAGTGCTCCTAAAGCTGAAAGAAGGTGCCCCACTGCCTTGTCTCGGGGGGAGGGTGTGTGGAAGGAGAGTCATCCCATTTAAGAATACTACAGTGTGATGTTCACCAAGAAAGAATCAAGACAGGGACCTCCAGAGGAAAAGTCACAAGTCTCTACAGGATCAGCTAAGGAGCCAACTCCTACAGCTAGACTGTAATAAATTCTGTGGATCAGACACCAAGGAGGACATGTTGTAACCCAAGTCTCCAGTAACTGCTGCACATCTTACTTATCCCACCGGGTAAAATTATACAGCTTTGGTTGGAAGGGTTTAGAGAAGCTCATCTCTTCCTACACAGAGTTAGAAAGGGTTTCGTGTTTCGATCAAACAAAAAATTGAACTTTGAGCAGAGGATTTTTAACCCCCCCTACACACACATACCCCCATTGTTCCTAGCACGCCCGACATCCAAACACAACATGCTGGTGCATGTGAAACGGATTGATGCGGCATAACAAAGTGCAAATAAGCTAACCGACATACTACACAAGGTGAAAAATGGTGAAAAGCAGATTAGCAACGCCTTCTCTTTACAATATCCCAAGTTACAAGGGACTGACTGGACTACAACGGTCAGTGGATTTACATGAAATATGTCCTTTGCCCCATATGAAACCTCAGTCCCAGTGTTGGGGAAAAAAAACCACAAGCCACCACCACTTGATTTTGGTTTAAACCAGTGTGGGCTGGTTTAAAACCGGCAGGATTTTTCTTCCATTTAGGAAGGTTTAAACCAGTTTCAACTACTGTTTTTACTGTATTTTAGGACAATTTAAACCAGCGATTAAAGCCACAGGTGGTCAAAACTGTCTAACTTTGCTCGGCCTAGTTCTTAGGAATAGAATCTAAACTGGATTCCTCGTTCTCTGGGTACTTTCCCACCAGAGGAATGGAGTTAAGCTCTGCAGCGCAGGCTCAGAGACACCAGATACTATGCAGAAACTAAAATGCCCTTCTACCTGTTAGTCCCAATATCAGCCCATGCGCCACACATTCTGCTGTATGTTACACTGACATAAATCCACATGAGCCATTCGGAAGGGGGCAGAGGTGCGACTCTGGATTGATACTGATATAACCAAACCCTGCATCAGTTTCTAGCAGCCTGTGCAGTAGCAGCAGAAGCATCCTTCACACAAGCTCAAACTGCTACTGAATTGAACCCAGCACTAATTAAAAACACAGGCTACTTTTAGACGTGCGCAGCGAACATGCTGCATTAAAGTCATGCTGCGCGTAAATATCCCACATGTGGAATCAGGTTCAGGTCAATTAAGGCACTGGCTCTCACCCTGGCCAGCGCACGTGGGGTTTAGGCATGACATTTCGCGTGTTAAATACTGGCCGCGCATTCTTTTAAAGCCGCAAATTAAATACCTCGATGTCAAGGTATTTAATTCACGGCTTTAAAAGAGCGCGCCACCGGCTTTAAGGTACGAAATGTCACGTCTAAATCCCACACGCGGGATATTTACACGCAGTGTGATTTTACACCGTGTGTTCTCCGTGCACGTCTAAAAAGAGCCACAGAAATCCTGAAGAAAGAAACCCCAGGCTCTCAACCCAGCGTATATGCACGTATGGAGAGATGGAGAAGGGTGGAAAAGCACATGCATTTTTAAACAGAAGCGTGAAAATTCAGAAATACTGACCTTAAAGCTCCAGTAGTTGGGTTGCTAACAAAAAATAAAACAACAAAAAACAAAACAAAAAAAATAACATTAAGATTCTGTTTTGAGAACAGTTGACTTTAAGCTATGAGATTAAAGCCTGGTGGTTTGTTTTTCTGTTTAAAGTCCCCTCCCAATGGTTTCTGCACCTTGCTGCTATGGGTTCTCCATGAATTGTTAAAATGGTTGCTGGTGGAGGTTAGGGGGAAAAGATTCCATGCAGCAGGCTAATAAGGGAAGAATGGACACAGGTGTAATGCAGGGTTATTGCAGAAAAACTAAATCAAAAACAGATGGAAACAGGGAGAGCTGATGTGAGGGGACAATCATTCCCAAACTGCAGCCCACAGACTACTTGTGGCAGGAGACCACAGTAAACAGTCTGCAGCTGGTCCAGAGACATCTGCCTCATGCAGTTGCATCCAACCCACAACCACCATTCATGAGACTGCAGTTGTCTGCAGCATATGCATGATAGTCAGCTCAGCATGAAATCTTGAATACTGCCTGTGATCTTTCAGTCCCCAATGTTTGGGAGCTGCAACTATAGATTAAATGTTAGCATTATGACCAGGGCATCCTACAAGTTCATGTCATAATGATCGGTATCGCTTATGCCAAGATTCCCAAATGTGTGATGGGACCTCAAGTGGAGTCATGTCATCTACAGATGGCATCATGATCCCTACTGATACTGGCTATGTTCTGCATGTCTTTGCTGTGGTCGGAGGTCGCAGGATTGTATATCTTCTTACTGGCCGTCTGCGCTTTCACCTTGTCCCTCTCACTTCCGTTTAACGCTGCCACAAAGACAATCCACCTTGCCAGCCGCTTTGATCATGTTCATCCCCTTCTCCGATTCCTCCACTGGCTTCTTCTCCACATGCAGCACACACTCCTTGTCTTCACCTTCAAGGCTCTCCACGGCTTTCCTCCTCCCTTTCTGCCCTCATTTCCTGCTACATTCCTACCCAGAAGCCTTGCTCCTACTCTGCCACCATTCTCACCTGTCCTAGAGTCTCCCGATTCTTACATCATCTTTGCCCCTCTCCATGCTGTCACCAATGCCTAGAACTCCCTCCCTCTCTTCAAATCCCTCCTAAAAACCTACCTCTTCCATCAGGCTTTCCATAGCTCCTCATCCCCAATGGTTGCTCACTGATGCTTCTACTCCCTTATACTGTCTTATCCTTCAGGGTCCCCTTCTCTGTAACTAAGCTAAGCATGTGCAACTGCAGCGTCTTGACAATGAATGTATCCCTGTCTCTCTCAATGTTCCCCTCTCCCTTGTCTTCCCTAGATTGTTAGCCCCCCCAGGGCAGGGACCTGTTTCTAATGAATGACTTCTCAGTGCCACTGCCAGGTACATTGTTGTTTTAAGAAACAATTAATTAATTTAATTAATTGACAAGTCTCAAA
Source organism: Sphenodon punctatus (assembly GCA_003113815.1). Classification (NCBI taxonomy): domain Eukaryota; kingdom Metazoa; phylum Chordata; class Lepidosauria; order Sphenodontia; family Sphenodontidae; genus Sphenodon; species Sphenodon punctatus. The sequence goes on from QEPC01013663.1 coordinate 3,086,440, forward strand.
ATGGGGTCAGGCAGGCAAAAGGTTTGGGAACCCATGCTCTAAGGCTAACTTCATCTCACTGCCCATGAGATAACTTCTCTTTCTGTTGTCCATGCACACCCTCTATTGGGATGGTCCCATAAACTGGGTGTACAACAGGAATGGAAGCATTTAATTATTGAGAGGATGGAAAGGACAAAATATTGCTGTCATCCAATCAATGGGGTTTGAGCCATCATGCAACTTTCTGGTCAGCCAAGCAAGTTGTGAGATAGGGAAGTCGCTCCTTAGTACATGCCCATTGACTTATGAGAATAAGCAAGCAAGGATGAGGAGCCGATGGGTTTTTAATCTTCCTCAAATGCCCACAGTAAATTGCCCTGACCTTCTGGCCAGCACTGACTCTATACCGTGCCCTTAACTATTTTTAATTATCCTGCCATATGTCAAGGGAGGTGGTGCAGGCCCAGACCTTTGAGTCAGAATTTGGCTAAGGCTTCTGCTTTCTCATGAATCTAGCGGAAAGCAAGGCAGCCAGCCAAAAGGTCAAATAATTCTCACCTCAATCAGAAACTGTATTCCAAGCTGTTCTTAGGACAGGGAGAATGGATCAGACCTTTTAAACACTACTAAGATAAGGAAAAACTCCAGCATTAACTATCTCCTATCAACGGTGATGAAAGGACTGCAAAAGTAGGGGGTGGGAAACATTTGACCCTGCCCCCCAAAACCTCACCATCTGCGCTGAAGCTCCACCTTCTGGTAGCTGTGGGCTCATTCACACAACACCCTTTTAGGGTGAGTGGTTGCACAAACCTATACACTCAGTGTTGTGTGAAACCCTTACACCATTTCTTGTGCCCCTCAATGGCCCTTTTCACACAGGCACTCTAACACTCATAAAATGGGTGTTTCATTTTATTAGACATGTTGCAGGGCTGTAGGTGTGCTCGATGGGTGCCCTGCAACATGTCTAATAAAATGTAACACCCATTTTATGAGTGTTAGAGTGCCTGTGTGAAAAGGGCCAATGATTCCTTGTTCTCTGCCACCCGATGCAAGGAGTGGGCCACTGAAATGCAGAGGAATAAAGCAGGTGTGTGAACGTGTTGCTATTGGACAAGGCAAACATAGATTAGCGACAAATGGTACTTTTTCAAGAGAGAAGGGTGTTGTGTGAATGAATCCTTTGTGTCCAGCAGCACGCACTGCTTTTTCTGAACTCATCAGGTATGCAACACTCAGAGGTAGTGCCAGCAACGGCGGGAGCATCACATACCATTTGTAGGCACAGTTACTGGCTGTAACCTCCCCATGGAGTTCTAGGGGTTTTTTAGGGATTTTTTTTAAAGGGGTGGCAGGTTCCCCTGCTTAAAAAGCAGGGGCAACAGCCTTTGGCTCCCCAATGCCTAGGTCCCCTATCCATATGTAAATTGTGCCATTTTGTTCATATAGCTTATCTAAGAGAGCCAGGCTTGAAACCTACTGTGACTGAGTCAACTCTACAGGAGCCAGCTGGCTTCATGTCAAATTTACATGGCTCACAGAGTCCAAATTAAACTTGAATCCCCCTCTATGGGGGCTATCTTAGGGCTTGTTCACACAAACACTTACTTGAAGTAAGTATCTCTTAATTCACTTTAACTCTACTTTTGTTCACAGGAAAATAGTGTTTAAAGTCAGGAATGGGTGTACTTCTGGGATATGTACTCCTGATTGAAGAGGAGTATGTACTTCATAGTAGATCACCCCCAGTAGAAAATGATCATATGAACAAGGAAAGAGTGTTAACTAATGTGTGTTAAGACACTTAATGCCCAATACCAACTGTTCACACAGCCATTAACTCCCATGGTAAACTTCTCCTGGATAATTTACACTGCGCAGAGTGTGAATGCTTGTAAAGAGGATCATCATCATTGATTTAAGGGGGATTAGTCTGTTTGTATGAATGTAGTCTGAATCAGCTTTTTATAGTCTAATCACCAGCTGAGCTACTTGAATACCTAACAAGTAGCTAGGGTACTAACCCCAAAAACCTGGTTCCTACAGGAACCTAGGCTTCATTCACACAACACCATACTCTCTTGCAAGCATCCCATTTGTTCCTTAATTTGTGTTTGCCTTGTCCCATAGCAATGGATTCACACAGCTGCTGATTTCCCTGCATTTCAGTGGCCCACCCCTTCCATCAGGTGGCAGAGAGCAAGGAATCATCAAGTGTAGAGAAAGTAGGGTTTGCCGTGTTAGACCCAAATATAGGCAATAGAGACAAAGTAGTAGTAAGTCCAATAAAAGATATCACTTTACTACTTTGTCTCTAGTGCCAGGAATCATCAAGGTGCATAAGAAGTGGTAAGGATTTCACACAACACTCCAAATGTGGGTTTGGACAACTACCCACTGTAAGAGAATGTTATGTGAATTAGTCCTTAGGGCAGCACTCACATCATGATTTCTTTTCATTCAAAGAAACCACCCTTCAGGTATGCAACTGAAAGGTGGATCCTCGGATGTGAGAAAGGTGCAGATCCTGTTAAAGTCACTATGGGTCGAGCTGGCAAAATGCCGCTGCCCTTGTTGCTCTTCATTTTGCAGTTGAAGAGCTTCAGTGATTTTCTTCAGACCCTGATATTGCTGATCTTATCTAGTGCCAGCCCTGAGCTTATACTTTATTTATCATCATCATAGAGATGAGTGGATAGTTTATCACCCACCCCATAAATTTTGCCTCTGCCATTCACAATCACTCCACAAGAGTCCACATTAAACCAGAAGCAATCTCATCTGCATCCCACATGCCAGGAGACTATCACAAATACCTGCAACAAGGCTTGGGTCTCATCAGTTAGTCTGCCGATTCTCAAATGGGGCCACAGTGAACACCAGGAACATCATGCATGGTCAATGTGACTTTTGGGGCCCTGAGTATGTACAGAAACCAGCATCTTGGCAACAACCTTAATACAGCCTGGTCATGATGGGTTCAAAAATAAGGCCCAACTAGGTCTGATGGTGTTTTTAGAGGAGTGCCTCCCTACCCATCATGCATGCTGCAGGTAGCGTGGCCAGATATGCAAATTGTAGATGAGAAACACAGGTTGCAGGGCTGCTCTGGAGCAATACAGCCCTACAACATGTATTTCTCATAAGTGTCCTCTAAAATGTGCATATCTGGCCACCCTAGTTGCAGGGCTGCGTAGGGTACCGATGTGGCCCTGCAGCACGCCCGACGGGTGGGAAGGCACTTGTCTAAGAACATCCTCAGACTCAATCCGAGGCTGGTGCCAATACAGCTGGGATTTTCCCTGCCTGGACCCGATCTGGACTGAGGGTGACCCCATCCCCAAGGAACCAGACCCTTATAAGAGCAATCATCAACCCCAGCACTCTTAGCTCTTTGGCCCCAGCTGGGAGTAGGAGGAGCAAGCTACTGACCACCTGAGTGGAAGGACCAGAAAAGACTACACCTGAAGCTTGGCAGGGAGATTCTCAGGGAAAATGCTGGGAGCTTTAGGCAGAAACATTGCCTTAAACTAACCTTGGAGCAGGTTAACTAGGGGGATAGGCTAGACACATGGGATGGGGAAATGCCCAGGGTAGAGACCCCAGGGATGGTGCCCAGAATCAGCGAGAGAAGAAAAGCGTTTGTGTACCTGAAACCGTGGGTCACTATATAATCAGAGGGGAGAAAACTAGGGTTGTCAGATATGCACATTTTTACCAGCCATTTATGAAAAACAGATGTTGCAGGCACAAGTGGCTAGTAAAACACTGCATATCTGGCAGGGGAAACTCCTGTTTGTGGGTCAAATCTAGCCCACAGGTGGTCTTAATTTGGTCCCTTTCCAGTTCCTGGCTCTGGTCCAAGGATCCACTCCCTACCCTCCAGCACTGAAAGGACAAACTCAAGGGGAGAAGAAGTCATGAAATTGAGGGTAGGCGATTGATCCATGGCACAGATCCATGATCTGGAACCTCCCCTTTCCCCCTCAATCTTGAGTACACTCCATAATTCCTTTCCAGACCACAGAGTTTGTACTCATTTTCAAAGTGGCCCACGGGAGGGAAAAAATTCCCAATTCTTGCCCTAAGAGAGACACAGGGTACAACTCCTCCACCATTAAAGTTAATGGCAGTTGCCATTAACTTCAATGAATGGAGGACTGCACCCACAGTTGGCAAAGAGACTAAACATATCTGCCTTATTTGTGGCTAAAGGTGGTGTAGCAGGGTCTTGATGATACAGATCTTCACTGTGGCATCCGTGCTGTGTATTTACAGGGTGGTTGAAAGATGCCGAATCCTGATGCGGAGCAGGAGGTTGGACTAGATGACCTCTGAGGTCTTCCCATCTCAATGGGTGCTTTTAGACAAGCACCTCCCCAGCCACCCACTATACATTTTGCAGGTTTGCTGTGGTGTCCCAGGGGTGCCCTGCAACATGTATAATGGGTGGGAGGTGGATAGGGAGGTGCTTGTCTAAAAAAAATAATCCAAAGATTCTAACCTGGAGGTTTCATTCCCACTTGCACTGCAAGAGAGAATGGCTTCCCCTTTCTTGAGCTTTTTGAAGAATATCAACATACTTTTTAAAATTTAAACTACTTTCCTAGAAAAAAGTAGGGGAAATGGTTACAAGAAAAATGGTTTGAAATGGTAGAAGCCAGATAATATTTGTGGCATTATCAATAAGGCATACAGCCAAACTTCATTACAGCACATCCTTCCTACAAAGTACCTGTTTATAACAATCCCAACTTCAAGAACTATTATCGGTTGCATATTGGTCAGTTTTCACAATGGAGAGAAGAAAACAGCAGGGTGCCTCAGGGGGTCTGTACTGAGACCAGTGCAGGTTAACATACTAATGATCTAGAAAAGGAGGTGAAAAGTGAAATAGCCAATTTTGCAGAGGACACAAAAGTTATTCAAGATAGTTAAGTCCAACACAGACTGCAAAGAGTTACAGAAGGATCTCTGGGAGCCTGGCCAATAACACGGTAGATAAATTTAACATTGTAAGTGCACTAATTAAATGTCAGGAAAGCAGATACCAGGAAATTGATCCATCCATTATGACCAGTTATGCACTTCTCTAAAGCAAACAAAGTTGGTCACTGTCCGAGACAGGATGCTGGGCTAGATGAACCATTGGTGTGGCTCAGTATGGCACTTCTATATTGTCAAATTCTAATATTTTTTCAAATTCTGCAACCAGGAAATGCAAATTCTGCCAGCAGAAGAATTGGATTGTGTGCAGAATAAATTATGCAAGTTAACCAAATCTTACAAATGATGCCAATGAATTACCCACCATGCTGTTGCATCAATTCATGTGTTAAACATCAGAAAATGCTAGTGCTACAGCTCGGTTCTCTTCAGAAAACACAGAGGATCGGGGCATTTGATTCCATTTTCCAAGTTCCAATGTTTTGAGGAAGGGCCCCCGGAACTTGGAAAATCCTCGACCGAGCGCAGGGAAGGGGGCCGGAGGCCGGCGCTAGACCCCTACTCCCCCTTCCCTGGCCCCCGCTGGCCTATTATTTTCCTGACAGGTGTGGGCCAGGGAAGGGGGAGTAGGGGTCTAGCGCCGGCCTCCGGCCCCCTTCCCTGCGCTCGGTCGAGGATTTTCCAAGTTCCGGGGGCCCTTCCTCAAAACATTGGAACTTGGGGGCCTAGCAGAGGCTATAGGGTGAGGGTCTATCATGAACTCAGGGGTACTCACCCTTCAGAGGGGGTCTGGCAACATGTGGCTTCCTCCGGGACCAGATAAGATTAAAAGAAAATAAAAAAGTTGGGCATGCTCAGAAGGGCCAAATGGCCCCTGCTCCTTTCGAAGATGGCGCTAGCAGCATCAGCATGCTGCGGGTGCCATCTTGGAGAGATCGGAACATGCTCAGAACGGGCTATTTAGCCCTTTGAGTATGCTGCCCAGCCTTTTTTTCTTCTTTTTTTAAACTTACCTGGCCCCGGAGGAAGCCATACATCGTCAGACATCCTCCAGAGGATAAGTACTCTACCCCTGAGCCCCCACTAGGCCGCTTACTCCCTCTTCACTGGCACATCCCCCGCCAGGCTCCCTTTGGCCTCCTCCTTGGCCCCTGTCCTCAGAATTTGCAAGTATCCTCCGAGGGTCCTTGGACCGGGCCGAACACTCAGGACTGATCCTCGGACCCTCGTAAATACTTTCAAATAATTTTTGTTATTATTTGGTGCAGTTCTGCAAAATACCACACCAACCTATCAGCAGGAGGCCTCTTCTCTCCCCTGGGTGGTCACAGGCTGCTCCTCTTCAACAACTGTAACACACGGCTCCATGGCACCAGACGGTATAGCAGCAGCTAATAGTGTCAGCACCCCATCAGCTAGCTCATAATGCTCCTCACTCAGGCTGTAATTCTGTACTGCCAGAGGTAATTTGGCAAATGCAAACTTCTGCACAAATGACTGCAATTGCAGCAGCATGGAATCCACAGGGCCCTTGCAGTGAACACCCTAGCAGAATGAGCTCACGCTCGCTTTCTCTAGTGCTGTAGGGTTTGTTATATTAAAGTTAGACCATGTTATTCCTTACATTTCTGGAAAAGTTTTAACCTCTAAATTTTTAACTGTCAGAACTGCAACCACCTTCTAGTCACTCACTCTCTCTCCCTCCTTCCAGCCAAACTGCCTCTCAGCCTCTCCTTCTGGTGCTGTTCCCAGATCTCTGTGTGTTTTCCATGGAGGTGTTTCGTTACCACAGGGTCACATTACTCAGTACAAAGGGGAACAGAGCACCTGAAATCTGAGTGCAGCCTGATGGGATGGGCTGAGCCTGGAAGTGGGAAATCCTATCCCCCTGACAACAGATGGAGGCTGAAAGGGACAGGTGGAACTGAGTGACAAAGGAGCAGGGATTGAAAAAAGGTAAGGCAAGAGGAGAGTGGTAGAGAAGGAACAAACCTTCACAAACAGCACAATTCTGTTTGCATTAGTGCTAAGGTGCACAGAGTTGGGTGCACAGTACCATGCAGAGTGCATACTTACAGACTCACCAGATACCCAGCACTGTAAGCAAAGCAACCCCATACAGCATCTCCTAGAGATTCCAGAGGTAGGGCCAGACATAAGAGCAGGCAACCTGGTGTAAGAGACCACCCAGAGGGAGCTAGGCAGAACAAACAAGGTTGACACTGAATTGGAACTGTTCTACCTAGCAGCCTCACCTGGCTTATGTTTCTGCAGTGTTTTCGCACACCTGCTGAGTCCCCTGACTACTCTTCCTCCCTACTTCCCACAATCCTAAGGGGCATGGAGGAATGCCTAGGCTATCCCTTCATACAGTGTCCTGGAAGTGAGGCATCTGCTCTAGTTCAACAGAAACGGAGAATATCTGGGCTGAACTTCAACAGGAAAATGAAATACAGGCAGGCTAGATTTAATTAGATTAGAGTTTATGGTAATTAGTAACCACTTCCAATTGAATAGGGTGCTAGTAACAGGCTGGGCAGGCAGCTTTCTGACAGTCTTTATCCCTGCCTAGAGAGGGTGTCCGTAGCTTGAAAATTTGTGCACTTTCATCAACAGAAGTTAACCCAATAAAAGGCATAGCTTTATTAACCACTCTGCCTCTCTTATATGGAACACAGCAAGCCAAGCACACAGTTTAGGCGGATCTAGCAGGACTTAAGGTGGGGGGAGAGAGTCTTTACAAAGCAAACCCATGAAGAGCAAACAGGGACAGAAGGTCAAAGAAATTGCCCATTGTCCTAATCTGGGAATGCAGCCAAAATTTGGTACAGGAGCTTCCCTAGGCATAGCTCCACCAAAGCCAAACTGGGCATGACTCAGTAACTCAAGCTGAACAGCACAGTAGCATCCAGAACTCTGCAGGCCCGCAAACCTGCTCCATGCCCTCAGCCACCCCAGTGCTGTTGCAGTTTGCACAGGAGCAATTCATACTGCAGCTGGTTAGGCTGATGAAGATGCTGGATCTGGGGGAGGGAGACAGAAAGTGAGGGGAGAGAGAAGGCAGAATTAACATATCTCTGTCTCTTCAAAAACATCAAAGGGAGATAATGGTCCGAGAGAGGATTTGAAACGACAGCCTTGTTACAACTGATAAAACAGGCAGACAGAGCAGTGCAGAAGGTATGAAGAATTACAAAGGCTGAGATTATAATTACAATGAAAGTCATGTCCACAAGTCTGTGAAGAGACAGGCTAACCAGGAAGCTCAGGTACTCAAACCCCGCCACCTAGCCACTCACCCACAGGTCACAGCAGAAACTATTTGGAGCAGAGGGGGGGGGGACATTTTGTAGAAGAAACTGCCAAAAAATCCAGTCTTAGTGACTGCCCTAGTAGACACACAAAACCTGAATGAGTTATTGGTCATATGGCCTTCAGACTCCCTTTGGTTAGCAAGTTCAGCATGAATTTGTTACTGAAAAATAAACAGGGCAAAACAAAAGGTTTCTCTCTAAAGTGAGCTAAGGCCCTGATTCTGCAAACATGCATGCCTGTCCCTAATTATTACACACACCCGCCACAAGTCTAAAACCACTTACTCACAAGTAATTCCACTGGCCTTAGTGCAGCTACTTGTGAAGTAAAGCGTTTCAGGATCATGGCCTGTGAGTCTTACCATAAAGCAACAAGGAAAAGTTGCTTCTGACCTATGAGAAAAGACTCACCTGACATTCCACACTTATTTTGGCTCTTGGAAATAATCTGGAAGTCAAAACATGCGTGGGGTTTGCCAGGTGCTCATCTGGGAAACTGCAGAGCGGGGAAATCCAGTCTGCAATCTCCCGGATGATTGCCAACAAAGCCGAGTGTGTATGTGTGTGTGTGTGTGTGTGTGTGTTCTTGCCTGACAAACCCCATGCATGTTCTGATTTATGGAATATTTCCCAGAGTCAAACCAAGTGCAGAATGTCAGGTGAGAATGCAGCCAAAGAGGCAACAGAGAATGTGATTTACCCTTTCTTGTAACACTAGAACTAAGGCACAGCCAATAAGATTAACAGGCAGCAGGTTTAAAATAAACAAAAGGAAGAACTGTTTCACGCCAGCGACAGTTAACCTGTGGAACTCATGGCCATGGGATGCTGTGAAGACAAATAGTATAAATGAGGACAAAAAATGATTAGATGGGGGGAAGGAGGGTGAGAAAGAGAGAAATCCTTTTACAGCTAATAAAATGTATAAAGGATTTTCCTGCACTTCTGAAATATCTTTTCAACAAGCGCAAAACTGACTGACATGGGGAAACAATGAAATGGACTAGGCAGAAAGCATGGCCAATAAACCAAGGGCAATACAGGAAAACAACACTTTAGTTTTTTCTCCATCTCCCTTCCGTTACTGTTGTTTTGGTGGTGTTTGTAACTGCTGTGGCTACAATTCTTCCAAGCCGGAGGAAGGATGGTCTTGTTGCTACGGTGCTGAACTGGAACTCATGTTATCCAGGTTTCTTTTTTTGATTGTGCCACTGACTCCCTTTAATCCCCATGTCCACTCAATCCATTGTTTATGTTTATAACATTAGGTTAGCGATGTTTCCTTTGTCCTACCTTCTTTCCAACTGGGGGTTGGGAGTGACCCTCCTAGAGTCATGCCTTCTGTGGATAAGGTCATAACTAAACTACTTTGCTGTACTTTGCATGCCTTTGTTGCTGTCTGGAATCACAGGATTATATTTAAATCTCAAAATGGGGGGTCAAACAAAATTTGGGGAACCACTGTTGCTAGTTCTCTAGGGAAAAGACTGTCTGAAGCAAGAATGGGGAACCTTTACACTTCACAGGCCACTTTGAAAATTAGTCCAAGCTCTCCTCTGACTGTACAGCAGGGGAGTGGGGGTGCTTAATGAATGTGTTCAAGTTGGTGGAAGTAAAGCGAGGGTCCAGATCATGGATCCATCCACTATTCTTGAGTACATGCTCCTTTCTCCTGAGCTCACTCTTTCAGAGATTGAGAGTTGGGGGCTTGATCCATGTACCAGTTCCAGGAACGGGAAAGAGCCCAAATAAAAAACAGCAGTGGGCCAAATTTGACTCATGAGCTGCAGGTTTTTCATTCCTGGTCTAGGAATAGTGCAGCACAATGTGAGTCTTAACTACTTTCCCAAGTGCCTCAAATCCCTATCTGTAAAATGGGAAAAATAATGCTTCCCTCTTGCATTGTGAGAATAAAGGCTTGCATTGAAGAGGTGCTCACATACTAGTGTAATGAAAAGGGGACATAAGTAGCACTCTTTCTCTCTACTCCTTCTCTCTCTCCCTCTGTTCAAGCTCGTCTCATCAACTGTCTCTCTGACATCTCTACCTGGATGTCTCAACGTCAACTCAAACTCAACATGGCTAAAACTGAACTCCTTATCTTCCCCCCTCATCCTTCCTCTCCTTCCTCACTGTCAATAACTATTGATGGAGTCACCATCCTGCCTGTCCCCCAAGCCCGTAGCCTAGGCTTCATCTTTGACTCAGCCCTTTCTTTTAAACCCTACATTGACTCTGTTGCTAAATCCTGTCGCTTCTCCCTCCATAACATTGCTAAGATTCGCCCTTTTCTCTCTGTCTCGTCTGCCAAAACTCTTGTTCATGCTCTGGTCATCTCTCGCCTCGATTACTGTAACCTCCTTCTCACTGGCCTTCCCCGGTCTCACCTTTCTCCCCTCATCTCTGTCCAAAACTCTGCTGCCAGGGTCATCTACCTCGCCAGTCGCTTCGACCATGTGCAGCCCCTCCTCTCTTCGCTTCACTGGCTTCCCCTTCCTGAACGAATCCTGCACAAGCTCCTAGTCTTCACCTATAAAGCTCTTCACAACCTTGCTCCCCCCTACCTCTCTGCACTTATCGCCCTCCATACTCCAGCCCGTGCACTTCGCTCCTCCTCTGTCCCTTCTCTCACCCTTCCACGCCTTCCCTGCTCCCCTAAGCGCCTTCGTCCCTTCTCACTTGCTGCCCCCCATGCCTGGAACTCCCTCCCTGTCCACATCCGCCTTGCCCCCTCCCTTCATACCTTCAAATCTCTCCTTAAAACTCACCTCTTTCGCTCTGCTCTGTCTGACTCTTTATCCTGCTGAGCCACTATTCCTATACCTACGATCGGTTTACCCTTATCCTTGCAACATGGACCTGCCTGCTGTCATTCTCATCGTAACCAAGCCAAGTACGTGCACTTGAGACCTCGCATCTTCATGAATGTTAGACCCCTTGTCTCTCCCTCTGTTCCCCTTCCTAAGTCTCTCCCCCAGCTCCTGTCTCTCAGATTGTAAGCCCTAGGGGCAGGGACCGTGTCTATTTTATTACTTTGTAAAGTGCCAGGTACACTGCTGGCGCTATATAAATGTTTGTTAATAATAATAATAATAATAATAATAATGGATATCTGACTCCCAAGAATCCACATAGTACTCAGCCTAATCTCTTCCTTGAGCAGCTGATTTGTTCCATTCTGAGGTAGTGATTCACCATCACTGCAAGCATGGTTATTTGCATCAGCACAAAATGAGTTCCAATTTGGTAGCACTTAGCACTGGTGTAAATAGTAAATCCAAGTTGTGCAGCTGACAGTGAATCACAACAAAAGGCCACTGCCAAGGGCAATGTAGCAAACTCATGAAAGGATAGGTAGAGAGACCAGTAAGTAGCTAACTGATCAAATTCCAAGTGTGCCTATGACAACAACTGAACAAAGCTGAGTAAATACAATGGAGATACAAGGGAAACTTGGCTACAAGTAGCTACAATGTCTAGAGACTTCCTTTGGCTACTAACCTAGATTGGAGGACATGGAGAGGAGGGGAATTCACGCCTATTCTTTGTCCTGCACTCCAGAAATCCAGGGTAAGCCACTTAGGTGGTAGACAGTGGCTACTCCAGGATGACTGCACAATTGTGGAGTGGAATGCCAGACGAGTTGCTCCCTAGGAAACCCATCCTGCAGTCTCACCCTGTATGATCAGACACATGCATAGCCACTGTCCATACTAATCACCTGTCCTGAACGGTGAGGCAGGGAGTGGAGTGAGTTTATACCCTCCTGAGGCAATGTGGAGCAAGCCATTAGAGTGCACATAGCCTACAAAGGCACCCATGGTGAGAAGTTGAACCATCCTTGATTTGATGTCGGCTTGTTCAAGAAAGGTTATCCAGCTTCTCACAGTGAGATATCTGATGCCCAGTGCCAGGGGGATCTGCTAGGCAGGGGAACATTCTTCCAAATGAAGTGGGAAGATGCCTAATCCCTTGTGTTAGCTAGGATGGATGTTCAACATCCAAGATTCTCCACTTGAGGGTTGTAACCACTTTTCCTTCATCTTCCTTTCTAACATGTTCATAAGACACAACACTAAATCCATGGAAATTCATTTTACATTGAAATCACCGACATCACCTGGGACACGAAGCTGGTTTTGCAGAGGTTTATGCTTCTGCATGTTTTTGCAGCTACCTGATGGATCCCATGGCATAGTCTCCTTCCACCAGATATTGGTTGGAAACTGTCCCTTGATGAAAGGGATCCCTATGGTATCTAAAGCAAGCACAGACCAGAAATGAGGCAACAGGCTTACTTAAACTTAACACTGGCTACGTCGCTATCCATGCTTTCTGAAATCACAACCCAGGGTCATGTGTGTGGCACAAAGCAGGTTTGAAGAAACAGACATCATGGGCAAATGTGCATTTAACACCCACACAAGTGGCCAGTGTAATGTCAGATAGCACCCACTGTTTTTGTTTGTTTTTAAATTAAGCAGGTTTTTATTTATGTATTTATTTACATTTATATGCCGCCCTTCCCAAAAGGCTCAGGGTGGCTTACAACAATAAAAATATTAAAATACATACAAAATATCTCAAAAAAGATCCACAACCCTCCCATAACACCCCCAATTTCCCACACCCAACCCCCCTCACAACCCTACCCCAAAACCACCCATCAAAACCATCTATATCCCCACCCACCAAATGTTTTTTCAAACAAAAAAGTCTTATACCACCTCCAGAAGATGCTCAGGCTCAACCAAACCTCCCGGGGAAGGGAGTTCCATAACACTTGAGGCAAAAACCAAGAATGTCTCCCTACATGCCCTTGTCGTACAAACAAGGCTTACAGACTGTACCCACATGTTTCTAAGTCTGCCTATGGCTATTAGCGAAGCCCTGTTTCTTATATTCGTTCCCTGAAGCATCTGATACTTGCCTATGATGGAGACAGAATTCTGGGAAAGATGGACCACTGGTCCAGTGTAGCAGTTCTATGATTGCACATGTGACTGCAAAACATGAACTGAATGCAAACCAATGCAGTGATGTGTGCCTGAATCTGCAGGCAGCCTAACATAATAGCTCCGATAGGTGTGAACAGCCTCATTTACCTCCACCGAAGCTCTCTGGACCCTGATCTTGTGGCTGTGGAATCTGGCATTCTTGCATGATGGCATAAAATAGGTTCTCGGCTGCAGGTGGCAACTCTTGAGAGGTTGTAAACAGGTGTGCCATGGGGGGTAGGGACCACACATTGCTAAATAGGAGAAAGGTCCTGGAGAAGTGGAATCCCAGGCCATTACCAAAATGAGGAGGAGGATCCCAGGTTAATCCCTGCATGAAGAGTAGGTTCTGTGACAGAGTGCTGTACTTAGCTTTTTTGCAGGATGTTGTCTTTGGGAATCAGCATCCATAGCAGATGCTCTCAGTCTCTCCCATCTTTAACACCTGCAGTTCTTAGTCTGTATTTAAACTGTGCTAGGAGGGCAGCTATCACAGAGTTGTCTTGCTCCTCCCTTTCTAAAAAAAACATGTTTCCCATGTTGCTAATACAGCTGCAGCCCAAAAGCAACTTCTGGAGTCAGAGATTCCAGTTGTTTGACCCAATCCTCAAAACGTTCTCCCAGACTAACATGCATCCACCAGAGAGGGAAACAGCCTGGCATGACTGTACCCACTACAGCTGCACACAGCATAACATCAGCAGCTTTAGCCCTCCCACTGCCCCAACCACCTCCGGAACAGAAGAGAGCCAGGAGATGGATGAAATGAGCAGATGCTGATTGCAACAATGGTCATTTCCCTACACTTTCTTCCATTGGAAATGGCCACAATACTAGCGGAGACCAAAGCCTATTTTGCTCTAGCCACAGTTGGTCTCATGGGCTAGACCATTTACAGTATCACTGCCACAGAGGTTTTTAGACACAGCTCAGGAGAGGTCTAATCACCATTATATAAGACAGGGGTGGGAAACCCCAACAAGCAAGTCAAATCTGGTTCACAGCTATTCTTTATCTGGTCCCTCCCTTTCCAATCTTGCTTGTGAATAGTCCCTACAAGCATTGAAAGAATTAGTCCAGGGCGGGGAAAGGATCTGGACTCTCCTTCATCCTGAGCACACCCCTTAAGCACTCCTGACCCCAACTCCTATCTGGCCCACAGAGGTAGCACTAGTGTTCAAAGCAGCTCGCAGGAGGGGAACGGTTCCCCAACCCTGGTCTAAGACATGCTGTCAGTAGCCAGCCACCACCTTCAAGGCCTCTCAGTGTTGCTAACCTGAGCTGCAGGGGGAACTTTTAGCAGGGCAACAGAGTTTCAGGAGAGAGATCTTTACTTTGCATGTGCAGGAACCAGTATAACATACTGAGGCATGAGTGCTTGTGTCTTGGCATTGATTTGCCTTAGTGAACTCACCAGTTTTACCAAATATAGCCCCTCCTGAAACCAGACTCTCTTATTCCAGTTCCACTCATAAGGCTACAGGTGTGTATATCTGTGTTTGATGAGTGCTTGGGGTGGAAGTATCGTACTAAAGCGCGCACACACTCTTAATCTTGACAAGGTTTAATCTCTTAATCTTAATCACTGTACTTAGCAACCTGAACGAATGTGGACATAATGCTCCTTTTAAATATGCTAAGAAGTGTTTTGTAAAACAGCAACAACAAACATAAAGTGCATTTGCTGTGAGTAACTGGCACTGTCTGTTGTTAACGAGATTGCGCCAGACACATTCTGCCTGTCACCGGAATGAAGTCTGATATAATTCCTAATGGGACTTTGCTCAGTGTCTCCCTCCTGAATTTGTACCCGCACACTCATTAATGCCCTCCCCTGGGCTGCGATCGGTTTCACTAATGGAACTGTGTTTACCACCTGCATCTAAATCACTTAAGGGCCCTGCTTCTCTCCCTCCTCCCCATCACACACACACATATCCAGCAAGGAAGGGAGTGACCTGCAGACTTTAGCATGACTAGCTCCCCAATGACCTAAATCCCCTCCCTGTGGTGCATCTTTTAATCAAGATACAACTGCACCAAGTGGGAGTGATTAATAGAACCAGATATGATTGCAGTTCTAGGGATCCTAATACACATACAGACACTTTTTCTCTTCTCCCAATACAGGAGTGCATAATCTCAAGGGAGCAAGAGAGTCTAAGGACCACAGTTCTGCTTCCCCATACTCCTTCAAGCCCCAAGGTGCGGGGTTCACTCTTGTGTTCTGCAGCAAATCTTCTCCACCACCTATAAACTTGCATGTGAAAGAAGAATGTATTTCCAGGAGAAGAAGGGGGAAAGGAAAGGCAGCGTCTGGTTCTCATAACACTGTCATGTCAGACCTTAGCCTCCCACCTCTTCAGATCACATGTCACAATTCCTAACAGTCCCCACAGTTCAGAATTACAACAATCATGGTGGATGCAGTAACATCTTGGGGGCTCCCACAAGTCTCCAGAGAAATTCACAAGCCAGAGCATTGCTGGCTCACATTTGCAAGGTGCCACAAGAGGACAAGATGGATGCCAACCTCATGCCAAATGCTACAGATGACCTAGGAGGGATGGAGTTTTAGGGGGGTGGGGGTTGGTAGTTAACTCAGCTTGGGAAATTTAGAGGAGACTGGACAGTGTTCCCATATGCTCTTAAACAACTGATACCTCACTCTCAATCTACCTGGCTTCAGATGACCGACTTCCTGCTCAGCATGGGGACAGGCTGTTGCCCACCAGGGAGCCCTTAACATTTGAATGGCAGACAGGCCCCCTATGGAAACTGATAATGACAATAGGCCAGCCCACTCCAGGGAGCATGCACCAGCCTGAGTGTATGGAGAGAAGCTAATGGACTCACAATTGCCAGTGCTGTTACTGGGCACTATGTGCTTGTTACTTCCTCCTGTACCATGCTGGGAAAAGATTTGCCATCTCCCTTTACTCTTCTCACCACATTTCTAGGATCTTAAGAGGGTTTTCTTTCTTGTCATCCCTACTGCTAGAAAGGGAGATTGGGTGCTGCAAAGAGCTGGACATGGCCAAGCAATGAGATTATCGAGGTGTTAGCACCGCAGCTTCCCAGGACAGGCCCAGAAGCATCAGGGAAGGGGGGAAGAGAGAGACTTGACACCAGCAGGTTTGTGGGTGTTAAAGGACATTTAGGATGACCTGGCTCCCCTGAGTGACACCCCCTGCTTGCTGGAGCTCAGTGGGGGACTCCAGTGTAAGAAAGGGGAGTACCTGTTAGCAAAGCCTCACACAGCCAAACTGCAGCACAAATTAATAACACAACACAGCAACCATAAATAATCACCCTTCTAGCATGGATCTCAAAGCACCTTCAGACACATGAGATTAGCTCTTCTATCTACCTGAGGGGCAATAGGGGTGGGGGAGTGCTGACATCACCCCCAAGTTAGAGGCAGGGGGAATGGAATGGAGAAAACATCCCAGAAGAGCATGAGCTTAAGAATCCATGAGCAGTGGCAGTTCTAGACCCTGTTATTTGAAGGGGGGGGGGGGGGCTAAGGGAGGTCTAGGGGAAGCAGAGTTCATACATGAACATCTAGGCTTGGCAAAATTTGGGAAGCATGACAAATATTTTGGAGGCTGTAGCTCTTGTTCTTCCCCTTGCCCTGCACCTCATCCCTTCTCCACAGCCACTCCAGGAGGCAGGTAAAATTCCTTAGCTCATCTGCACTCCCACTGTTGGATGAGCAGAGTGGGACCCCGGGAACCCAACTGGCAGTAGGAATGAGGTTGAGTAGAGGAGTCCTAAGGAGCTAGCTGTCTTGAGAAGGCTGTGACCCTGGAGTCTAGGGTGTCCTAACTGCCTAGTAAAATCCTAGTACATACAGCCACACTGCCTTCCCCAAAGCAGGGGAGGGATCTGGACATGTAAGTGTCTAAGTAAGTGAGCTCTAGGGAAAGGAAGCATTATCCCGTTGTTGAGCGCACAGCCTGGGTCAAAGCGACTTCAGCCTATCTGCTCGCCCACACACAAGGCACACTGACACACATACACTGACACTCCCTCCCACATTCTCCCCATCTCCTTACCTGCCACAGGTTAGTGTCTGCCGGACCACCTTAAAAATCTCCTGCCATCATGCAGACAGCTCCACACAATGGGATCTGCAGTGTCTATAAATCCATCGTCAGCAGCAGTTGGCTCCTTGGTACCATCCTCTCTCCCGCTCCGTTCGCTGGTTGCGGATGGGAGGGTTGTTTTTTTGTTGGCTTTTTTTTTTTTTTTGCTTTTTTTTTTGCAGAGGTGATGCAAAGGGGAGGGCCGAGGATTCGCACCCACCGCCGACACCCCCACCCCCGATAGCTGCTGGTGCCGGAGAGGTCGGAAGCACGGGGCGGCGATGCAGCTGCTGCTCCCCGGCTCCATCCGATGCAACAACCATCACACGCCTTTCCCAACTCTGACCTTTGCAATGTGAGCTCGCTGCTTTTCCTTATAAGGGCACAGTCGCCATGGTAACCAGGACTCCACCTGTCTTTTGGCTGGCGCTGTGCAATGCTGTAATGCTACTGTACACACACACACCCCCAGCAGTGGTGGGCAGCTAGACACATAACCACTGCCCTAGGGGAAAGGAGCATAAGGCCAGGGACACGTTCCCTGATACTGCAATTCCACACTCTTCCCTTCAAGGGGTGCTGCAGGGACACTGACTATTAGGGAGCTCCCCCATGGGTGTAATTATACTGGCCGAGGCCTGCGCGGGAGGCCACAAATTTCCTCCCGCTGCAATTCCAAGGTTATGGGGCCGGGGTTTATGTGGTTCAACACCGTCCACAAACGTCAGCCCAAAGTTACAACCAAGCATCTCGGCTACTCAGAGGCTCCACAGGTTAGTTAGCCAAGGGGGAAATCAACTCCCAGCTGTCCCATGGTGGAGCAGCGGGAACAAATGTTTGTGCTGTTCCATGTTTATGCGGCCCGCTTATAGACTCTGGCCAACAAGGGGCACCCCCTGGTAGCTGTCAGGGTGAGGAAGGGATTGTTGGAGAGAGGGAAGAGCACCAGCTGTTTGGAAAAGCACCACTTCTCAGCTTATTCCAGTTCCAGCCTTGCAGTAGGGGGCACCACAGGGAGCAAGGCAGGAGCACTGGCGGCTGCAGAAGGAAGCTCCAGGCAAACCCTGTGTGCGCAACCCTTGTGCAACCAGTGCACACATTGTGACCCTGCATGCAACCCACATACATTACGCACAGCCCCCACCACACAACATGTCCATGCACAGCCTGCTTCTTGGGCACTGGGGGGCTGGTAGCCCCACCCCACCCCCTGCCTCCCGGCCCCTTATCCTGTCGTGGGGTGGCAGCAGGATTGGACAGGAGAGGCACCCACTTCAACTTGCAGGAGAAGCGGATCAGGGACAGGAGAGATGGCAGCAGAAGCTGGATTGGGGGGGTGGAGACACACAGGGGGTGCCTCTCCCGCCCCCAATTCAATGCAGAGTTTATTGGCAAGGCCACCTAGGGTAGCAAATTGAAGGGGGTGCCTTTCCGGTGTTATTCAGAGCAGGAGAGTCTCCCCCTTGAAGTTGGTGCCCTAGGCGGCTGCCTGAGCTGCCTAATGGTAGCACCGGCCCTGGGGGCACTATAGGAAAGAGTAAAGGACTGATGTGGGGATTCCCAGCCTCAGCCTCTCCAAGCAGGGGCACTCTCAGGGATGGTGCAGGGTATGGCAAGTTCTCAGCTATTTTAGTCCTAACTTCCTGGGGTGCTGTAGGGAGTGCAGCAGGAGCACTGGCTGTGTGTGTGTTCCAAACTACCCCTCTCCCATGATGGGGTGCTGTATGGAGTACATGGGAGGAGCACTGGCTTCAGGAGGGAGCGCCACATAACTCCACTTTAACACCTCTTTAACATTTCTCATGCATGTTGCAGGGCTGTATTGCTGCCTTACACAGCCCTGCAACATGCATAAGAAATGTTAAAGCAGTGTTAAAGTGGAGTTAGTGTTATGTCTGTTTTCACTCCCAAGTTACACCAGGAACAACTTTTCCTGAAAGGAGTGCTGTAGAGGAGGAGTGGGGAACCTTTTCCCTCCCAGAGGCCACTATGAAAGTGAGTTCAAGCTCAGAGGGCCACACAGAAGTTGAGGGTGGGGGTGTTGAGGGGGCACTCGGGAAGGTGCTGATCCTCCAGATCACGGATCTGTGTGATGGATCTGTACTTTTTCGTTGTGTGCATGCCCTCATCTCTGCTCTCTTAATTCTGAGCTGAGGTTTTCAGTGCTTGGGGGTAGGAGCTGAATCCAGGGGCCAGATCCTGGAACTGGGAAGGGGTCACATAAAAACTAGCTGCGGGCCACACTGGCCCCTGGGCCTGAGTTTCCTCATCCTTGCTGCTCTACAGGAAGAATGGTGCAGAAGCCCTGGTATTAAGGATTTCCCAGCTAGCCACAGTCCCAGCCTCTCCCAGAGGATGTGTTGCAGGGATTACTACAGGAACAAGTGTGGGGTGCGTGTGTAGATTTTTTTATGCTTCTCTTCCCATAGGAGCTGTTGCTTCACAGAAGAATGGAGGAGAGCTGGCGTGGGGAACTCTCAGTTCCCACAATCCCAGCCTCTTGCAGCAGCCCCACCCCACCCACCCCCCGTACATGCCTGGAATTGTATTATTTTAAAAGAGGTGCTGCACAGAGACCCACTCAAGGGGTGCACATGAATAATGGGGCAGGCACACACACACACACATGCAGAAGGCCATGCAGATGCCAGGAGCAGACATCACTGTAGCCATGCAAATGCAGGATGCAATTATGTGGAGAAACCCAAGCCAGTTCTTTCAAGATCTTAAATGAGCCTTCAGAGCACAACCCGCTGAGAATAGAGTTAAATGCTCTGGCTCGGCCCACTGTAATATGTTGATAATGAAGTGCAGCAGCTTAGAGGCTGGGTACTTAGTTGCATGTGGTCAGCCTGGCCTGGGAAAGGGGGGGGAGATGGAAATCTGATGTACACCTCCCCAGAAGCTTTACTGAAGGTTTGATCTTCCCATCCCAGACCAGAGGCAGCTGTGAGTGAGGATCTGCCAAACTTATCCAGAAGGGCTTGTTTACACAAGGGCTTCAACTTCCCTTTACTCCAGGTTTAAAACCAAGCACTTACATAAGACTGTTAAATCTGGATTAAACCTCCCACTTACCCCAAAGTAACAACCACATTTAGAATCAGGGAGGTCCCAGGTAGGGTGCACCGTTCACACGCCTACCTCAGAAGTTCAGAGAGGCCACGTGGTACCGCTGGAGCTGTTCATGTAGCATCCTGCCTCAGGTACTCACACACCCCCGCCACCATTCCCCATCACAGTGGCTGTGGCACAACAATTGTGGATCAGGGAACACATCTTATTCCAAAAACTCAGCAACTCCAAAACTCAGCAACTCCATAGAACGGGCACCCCTTATTTCACCCCTGTAGAACATAAAAGGTGCCCTTAATTCAGAGTCCCAAAGCCCTATGGAACATAATGGACACCCCTTATTTTAGATGTCCACAGCTCCAGAAAACATAAAGGACACTTCTTATTTCAGAGTCCCACAGTTCTATAGCCTATAATGGATGTCACTTATTTTACAGCTCCACAGCTTCAGAGTGTCCCTATTTTATTTTATTTTTAAAATCTGATCTGGCAACACTACCTTAAACCTAGAGGCCCCTGTGGTATATATTCCACCTTCTTTCCTGCACATCCCTGCAATGATAATCCCAAATATTAAAAAAAGTATGAATCAGGCCCTCAAAACAAAAGCACAAGATCATCTAAAAATCACATGATTTTTGTTTTTGAAAGGTTATAAATGTGGGGTTCTTGTTATTTACCCTTCTGATTTCTCAGCCTTTAGCTTCATGCAGATTGCATTTTCACAACTTTTTTTTTTAACCTCTTCCGTCTGACATTCCCCAATTCCTCAGCCCTACAGATTGCTCATTTATGTTTCTCCTTGTACTCTCATCTTTCAGAATCCCCTCCTCCCTTGTAACTAGGCTATACATGTGCACTTACAACTTCTCAGCTTCGTAAATGTGACCCTCCCTTTGCTGCCCCCAATGTTTGTCCAACCTAGATTGTAAGCCCCTCGGGGCAAAGACCTGTCTCCAATCACAACTGTTCAGTGCCAGCAATGCCTGGCACGATATAAACAATAATTATTATTAACAACAACAAACACAAGGCCTAGAAATATATTTCTATCTTTAAATGGAAATTGAGTTATTTCCTTCATAATAGCAAGACTCTAAGGGGCTGGGGCTTTAAGAGGCAGAACCTAATATCATGATGCTTCACAAGCTGGCAGAGCAGATGTCCATCTGGTATCCAAACAGGAACTTGACCCAGAATATTACCCAAGCCAGCTTTGTTATTACTATTATTATTTATATAGCACAAGCAATTTGCCTGGTGCTGAGCAGTTGTGATTAGAGAGACAGGTTCCTGCTTCAAGGAGCTTACAATCTAGAATGGACAAAGGGAGGGGTACATAGGGAATGACAGGAATACATTTGTATGCCATAATGTATTGTGCACCAGTTCCAACCCCTTTGGATGGAGGTGTCCCATAGCTTCCAACCCTTCAAGCAGCCAGAGGGATGAGCCCCACCTCCATCTGGCCAATAAACTTCACCCCCTATAAATTTTAAATAAATAAATAAATAAATAAATAAACTCCACCCCTTATACATTTTTAATAAATAAATAAATAAATAATGTATCAAATAAGCTCCATCTCCTCACTCACACCTGTATGCATGTGTGTGCACGTGTACATATACACACCCCTTCAAACAGTCCCACTGCATGAAGAGGGTTAGAAGCGCTCCTGCTTATCAATACACTTGGTGTCTTGTCATTCCATCACCTCCCCACTGCCTTCTCAAATGCATTTCCTGGGAGGCAACCTGGAGAGAGGTGAGGGACTGTCCCTCCTAAATAGGGACTGCTGGGAGGTATGGTGTCCCGGGCTTGCCCTATATCTCCTGTTCACCTATAGCGCAGTGCCCTTGTGAAGGTAATCTAAGGGCTTGGTCACCAGAGCTGTACCCTGCACTGACAAATCTTCCTTGGTTGGCTGCCACTTCCTGAGTAACACTGCTGTGCTCCCCTAACTGCTCTTTCCTCCTGAAGAACATCCAAACATTATTCAAACCCTGAATGAATTTATCCTCTGTGTGAGGCAGGGGAACAAGATTATCCCATGTTTGACAAACAGGGAAACTGAAGTCTACAGCAGGGAAAGTTGTAGTCTGGTTGAGAGAGCAAGCAATTCAGACATTGGTTCAAATCCTGGCTTGGTTCTGGGCGGGCTCACTGGGTGGCTGTTTGCAGCCACAGTTTCCCATCTGTAAAACTAGGATAACAGTTTTGCCCAAGGGTGTAGCTATAATAAAAACATTAAAAGTGCTATACTGGGTCAGACCAATGGTCCATCGAGCCCAGAATCCTGTCTCCAAAAGTGGCAACTTTTAATTGCTTTGAAGAAGCAATTTGTTGTAAGCTGCTTCGAGTTGCCCATGTGGGGAAGAGGAAGCAGTTGAGAAATATAAATTAATTAATTAATTAAATAAATAAGAAGTACCCAACAAGTAATAATGGAATGATGATCCATTCCCTGATGTTCATCCTAGCTCCCAAAAGTCAGAGGTTACATCCCTCAGCCTACTTAACTAAAAGCTAAAAACCCTCCCCAATCGCTCTCTCACACCCCTACCCCAAACCTACCCACCAAACCCCCCATTCCCTATCGCTGCTTGCCAAATGCTTTAACAAATAGAAAGGTCTTACACCGTCTCCGGAAGATGCCCAGGCTTGGGATCAAACGAACCTCCATGGGAAGGAAGTTCCATAGGATTGGCGCAGCAACCGAGAACGTCTCCCTGTGAGCCCTCACTGTAGAAACAAGACTAATAGATGGTACCCACAGGGAGGTGCTCCTAGCTGATCACAGGGGCTGCAATGGGACATGGAAGGGCAGGCCACCATCTCTCAGATGTGTTGGGCCCAGACTGTTTAGGGCTTTAAAGGTCAAAACCAGCACCTTGAATTGTGCCCAGAAATCCATAGGCAGCCAGTGCAGACTTCAGAGCACCAGTGTAATGTGCTCCAGGTGCCTCACCCCTGAAAGGAAGTGAGCCACCGCATTCTGCACCAGCTGCAGATTCCAAACAGTCATCAAGGGCAGCCCCACACAGAGCGCATTGCAGTAGTCTAGTCTTGAGGTGAAGAAAGCATGGATTACAGTGGTCAGATCCAAATTGGAAAGAAAAGGCCGCAGCCTCCTTACCAGATGGAGCTGGTGAAAAGCGCACCTGGCCACCGCCGCAACCTGACAATCCAGGTACAACAAGGGGTCCAGAAGCACTCTGAGGATGCAAAGTTGATTGACCAGAGGGGGCTGGACTCTGTCAATAACAGGAGTCCCAATCCCCACTATATCACAAGGCTGACCAACCATTATCACCTCAGTCTTGTCTGGATTCAGCTTCATTCAGCTCATCATGCAGTCCCCGACGGCAGCCAGGCATCGTGTAGCACCTAGACTGCAGGCCTGGGGTTGAATGAAAAAAAGGTAGTGTCATCAGCGTACTGATGGCACTTCACCCCAAACCTATGAATGACCTTGCCCAGTAGCCTCATATACACGTTGAACAATAGGGGAGCAGAACAGAACCCTGAGGGACTCGAGAGGACAACGAGCAATCACCCATTGCCACTCTCTGGGACCTCCTCAACAGGAAGGAGCAGAAGCACTCAAGAGTGGCCCCATGCACTCCCACCAAGCCCCACAGTGGTGTGTCAACAACACCTCATGATCAGCTGTATGAAAGATTTAACAGAATCAACAGGGCAGAATTCCCCTTGTCAATCTCCAGGCACAGGTCATCAACCAAGGCCACAAGCGCAGTCTCCCTGCCATGCCCAGGGCGAAAGCCTGACTGAAACGGGTCCTGGAATCCAACAATATTGAGATGAGCCTGGAGCTATCAGGCAACCACCCATTCAATAACCTTCCCTAAAAAGGGAAGGTTAGAGACAGGTCAATAGCTGGCTGGGGAGTCAGCTATCTTCCAAGAATTTATCCATTCTTGGAAGATAGGTCCATAAATTGAACCTATCTTCCAAGAATTTATTCAATCCTTGTTTAAACTCAGCTATACTACTGGCCTTGACCACATCCTCTGGCAACAAATTCCACAAGTTAATTGTGTATTAAGTGAAAAAGTACATTATTTTATTTGTTTTAAATCTGCTGCCAGTTAGTTTCATGGAGTGTCCCTTACCTCTAGTACTATTTGAGAGAGTAAATAACTCCCTATTTACTTGTTCCACGTCACTCATGATGTTATAAACTTCTATCATATCCCCTCTCAGTTGACTCTTCTCCAAGCTTGAAGAGCTCTAACCCTGCAAGCCTCTCCCCATATGGAAGCCGTTCCATCCTTTGATCGTTCTTGTTGTCCTTCTCTGTACCTTTTCTAGTTCTACTATATGTTTTTTGAGATGGGGCAGCCAGAACAGCATACAAACAGTGATGGTCGCACTAGATTTATAAAGCAGCATTATATTTTCTGTTTTATTCTTCATCCCTTTCTCAATAATACCTAGCATTCTGTTTGCCTTTTTGACCATGCTGCACGCTGAGCGGAGGTTTTCAATTAAGTGTCCATAATGACTCCAAGATCCTTTTTCTGAGTAGTGACCCCTAATTTAGAACCCAGCATTGTGTATGCATAGTTTGGATTATTTTTCCCTATGTGCATCACTTTGGACTTGTCAACCTTAAATTTCATCTTACCATTTGATTGCTCAGTTCCCCAGACATTCAAGATCCTCCCGTAATTCCTTACAGTCTGCCCCAATTTTAACTATCTTGAATAATTTTGTGGCATCTGAAAATGTGATCATTTCACTCTTTACTCCCTTTTCCAAATCATTAATGAATATATTAAACACCACTAGTCCTATTACAGGCCCCCTTGGGCCCCCTGCTACTTAGGCCCTTTTTTACACGGACGGAGGTGGTGGTGGGAGCTGGGTGTTTAGTCATAGTGGGTGGAGGCGGGTGACACACACACACCTCCACACAAGGAGCCTCCTCCCGTTTTTCAGAGGGCTCCGTAGGTGGAGGTGGGTGGAGATGGGTGTGGTGGATGTTGTGCAGGAGCACACACGCACCCCCACTCATCCCGCTCGGTGTTCACACACCTATCCCCCCACCCACGCTGGCCATATACACTGATGCCCCTCACACACACCCGCCCAAACACCGAGTGGGGGCGGGGGGGGAGCGTCTATGTAAAAACGGCCTTACTTTTCTCCATTGTGAAAACTGACCATTTAGTGCTATCCAGGCAATGCAACTGCACCAGGACCCACACCTTCCTGCTACAGCTGTGTCCCCTGCTGCTGTGAAGGGGGCATGGAACCCCATTCCATCTCCTGCTCATTCCAACCTAACTACGCCCCTCATACTGCCCTACCTCACTTTCAGGGATGTTGTGAGGATTAGGGAAATAATGACTGCAGGGTGATTGCATGCTTCAAAAGGGATATAAATGAGAAGCATCCTTATTAGGAAGTGACACCCCCAAGGTCGCACAGTCAGTTAGAACTGGGACTGGAACCCAGGAGTCTTAACTCTCCTGATTCTAAACTATGAGAAGAAGTGCTTAGATCAAGCTCCTTCTCTGAACTGGGAGAGAAAGCTGGGCTTAAATGAGGCTTGTAAAACACTCAGCGATCCTGAGATGACAGGCTCTATAGAGAAGGGCAAAAGACTATTAAAAATAACTGATGCAAAAAATTACTAACAGTGATGAGAGCAGCTCAGGCTGCTTGCTCTGTAAGGTCTGATTCCATGCTGTCCAGTTAAACACAAGGAAGACATCCCTCTCTCTGCTTTCCCCCACTCCTCTCTTTAATAGAAGAAGTGATCACCGGCTAGGGACAAAACTTGTGTTACCTAATTTCAAACCTCCTCTAAACTCAATCGCTATAGGGCAGGGAGCAAGGAATCTTTTCTAGTCTAAGGGCTGCATTGGCAATTTAAAAATAGCCAGTGGGCTGAACCCCAAAATACAGAGAGAAGTTGACCTGCAGAACCGCAAATTCTCATTTTTGTTCATGCTTCATCCACATCATCTTAGTTATTTCAGTGCCAAAAAAGGAGAAGCATTACTGAGACAGCAATGAGGAGACATGTGAAAGGCAGGGGGAAGGGGTTGCAGGGTGTAGACTGCAGAAAGATATGTGTGTGGTAAAGAGATGCAGGGAGGTAGAATGAGACAATCCATGATTGGGTGGATGCTCAGAGCAGAGAAAAGAAGGGGAAGGTCTAGAGATCATGGGCCTATCCCACAGATCCAGCCCCTACCTTTTGAGTGTGGCCCCTCATCTCCGCTGCCTTCCCCCTGAGCACTGTTTTTCAATGTTTGAGGGTAGGGGCTGGATCCAGGGGTCAGGAATTGGAAAGGATCAATTAAAAATCAGTTGTGGGTGAGGGGTTCCCTACCCCACTGTAGGGTTTGAAGGGGAGGTCAGCTGCAGTTCTATGCACTGGTTCCAGTCTGTAGTCAGGTTTTTGTCAGTCTGCATCTGGGCTGAGTCTGGGACTGGTTTCTCTAGCCACAGCCCCACAAGTGCACCCTTACGCTCACTGCAGTATTAGCCTTAAAACCCTATCAATGGGACTCCCACCAACTTTTCAAGGCTAAGGAGATGGATGGATGACTCTCCTCAATGTAGGATTGGAGAACATGTAGCAATTCCTAATGAATTTACCCACACAACCAATCAATGAGGGTAGGGAAGTATTATAATAATAATAATAATAATAATAATAATAATTAATTTTATTTATTTATTTTAATGTCTTACGCTGCCCTTCCCACCAAAGGTGGCTCAGGGTGGCTTGCAATATTAAAATACAAAATATACATATAAAACTTAAACCATAAATACAAAAATATAAAATACCCCCCAACCCCACACCACCACCCCCAGCCCCTCTCCACCCTAGCCCCCCTGCCTCCCAACTCACCCTTATCCCACACAACTCCCCGCCTACCCTGGCCCCCACTGCCAAACACCCTTATGAATAAGATTGTTTTACACTGCTTCCTGAAGGCGCTCAAGCCTGGACATAAACAAATTTCCCAGGGGAGGGAGTTCCACAGCTGCAGAGCGGCAGTCGAGAATACCCCCCTCGTTGTAGAGACCAAGTTAAAAACTGGTACCTCTAGACGGGCATCCCCAGACGACCACAAAGGCCGCGATCGGACATAGTAAGCCAAGTGATCTTCCAGATAAGTGGGTCCCAAGCTGTTTAGGGCTTTAAAGGTCAAAACCAGCACCTGAATTGTACCCAGAAGACAATAGACAACCAGTGGAGATTTCAGAGCACTGTTGTTATGTGCTCCCAATAACCCATTCCCATAAGGAGCTGAACCACGACATCCTGCACCAGCTGCAGCTTCCAGTCTCCAAGGGCAGCCCCATGTAGAATGCATTGCAGTAGTCTAGCCTCCAGGTAATTCAAGGCTAGATAAATTACCTGTATAAATTACCTTGAGGTAATTTATACAGCACCCCTCCACCAGATGGGGCTCAGGGTGCTTTACAACATTTAAAATAAAATACAATATAATTATCCCTATTTGACAGATGGGCAAACTGAGTCATGGTGTCTTGTCCAAGGTCATCCTGTGAAACTGGTGAAATTGGGATTTCACCTAGCTCTGAGGTTCCCCAAACTGTGGGACAAAACCCTAAGTGGCATCATGTCATCTGAAAGTAGAACCTGATCCCAATTGATATTTGTATACAGCGCATAGCTTCACTGGTATCTAGCGTCATAGGGTTGTATTTAAGTCTCAAAATGAGATCAGACAGGGAAAAGGTTTGGGAAACACTAACCTAGAGCCTCCTCCATCTAAGGCCCCTGCCCTAACCATAAGACTATCCGTCCTCACACTACAGTATGAGAAAAAAGACAAATATCCATGTCTTAAACAGGAATGAGAGAATGGGTGCTTTCTGACATGATGGCACTCAGGTGCTGCCACAAACGCAGTCAGAATCCAGCCAGGCTTCCAAACGGACGTGATGGGGGCCTGGCTGCTGGGGAGGGCAGAGAGCCGGGTGGACAGGTGGATGCCTGCCCCTGCGCTCATGCAGCAGCGCCCCCCCCGCCCCAACAGGCAGCCATGGCACCCAGCACTGGGTGGAACCCCGACTGGGTTAGGTAAAGCAGGTTTTCAAACGTAAAAGCCCTCTTTACTACTGGTCGGGCAGCCAGATCCCAGTTGTGGTGGCGGCTAGTACGGGCTGGCACTCAGGGACTTCCCCAAGTCACAGCCCAGACTAGCCCTCACCACGGTCGGGATCAATCCCGGGCAAACCTCTGGCACCCGGGATGTGGCTGCTTTCTAACATGATGGTGGGCCCCGTGCCAAAGCAGGAAAAACCATGTCAATGTGGGCCACCATCACGTTTTAAAGCACCCAATGTCTTCCAATTCAGAAGTCGCTCTATTTATTACTCCCTCTTCTAACACACACATCTCTGTCTCTCTGGTAACCATGGAGAAGTAGGAACTAGGGGTGGGACCCCGGGCCCATTACCGGCTACCGGATTTACCGGTTACCGGTTCCACGAAAACCGGATTCCCGGATTAAATCCGGTATACCGGTACCGGATTTATTCCATTGGTTTCAATGGGGCGCTGTGTCCCCATTGAAACCAATGGAATAAATTCCTCCCCCTCCC
>QEPC01013663.1:3116171-3128419 GCA_003113815.1 Sphenodon punctatus
AAACTGTTTTGCTGGGGCTTTAATTTTTTTGACATTGCAGCCATTTTTAAATGGCTGCAATGCAAACAAAACCGGTACACCGAAATCCGGTACCGGGTCCGGATTACCGGGTCGAATCCGGTAATGCCGGTACGCCCGATACCGGCATTATCGGATACCGGTAGATCCGGAATTCCCACCCCTAGTAGGAACTCTACACACCCTTCACACCCACCAGCAACCTGCAAAATGTGTAGGCCCCAATTCTGAAAATACTAACACATTTATAATTTATCATCAGGCACATAATAATTTTCAGGATCAGGCCCCTAAGATTCCCTTTTCCCAATCACCCCACAAAAGATAACCTTAAATGTTGGTGGCAGGCAACAGGGCTGCCAGGGGCTCTTGTTACAGGACATAAAATACAGGAGACAGGAAAAGGCCTTGGGCTTTTACTTATACATTTGTAACTTGACCTGGGTTACTTCTATGTATTTATTTATTCTAAAGTCGAATTTATTCTGGGCAGCTGCAAACATGCAGTTGTCGGGAAGCCATGAGCACATTAACACTCAAAGCTGACCTTCCCCCCCACCCCCATTGGTGCAGCAAAATCCCAGCTTTTATATAATTTTTATTTAGACTGTAAAGAAGGATGCATTTCTGTGCTAGTAGCCACAATACTGTATTTAACCCCCTCCTCCTCTCTGCAGTTTACAATCCACAGGGTGCTGGAACAAAAAGCATTATGGCGTTGCAACTGGCATGCCTGTACTTCAAGGGTCAGGGTCAGAGGCGTATTTGAAAGCTCTTATTTTCCAGGGTTTGTAATTTGTCTGTAAAAAAATGTGTTGCT
Source organism: Sphenodon punctatus (assembly GCA_003113815.1). Classification (NCBI taxonomy): domain Eukaryota; kingdom Metazoa; phylum Chordata; class Lepidosauria; order Sphenodontia; family Sphenodontidae; genus Sphenodon; species Sphenodon punctatus. Next base: position 3,117,010 of record QEPC01013663.1, read on the forward strand.
GGCTGGCACATGCCATGCAAGGCCTCCATTTTAAAAGCAATTTAGCTGTTCAGAAGTTACAAGGAGAACAGAGGGTAAGAGGGGTCAACAATTTAAATTGTCCTTCTTTTTCCTTAAAAAAAAACCAAAAACCTGAAAAGGACATTTCTAACTCTGCAACAATTTGGATTAAACCAAGGTCATTTGGAGGACAGTCTGCTTGCTATGTTAGCTTGCCCTGCTTGCTATGTTAGCTTGCGTGCTGTTTTTTGGAATGTGTCCACCTGTGACACTCAGTGCTCCACTGGCACAATACCCATTCATTTCAATGAGCCTTGCACTGACATGGTGCTTAGAGGATCAGAGCCTTAGTGGCATTTTTCTCATTGTGCATGGCTGTCTGTAAGGGGCACATGGCTGACCACTTGGAATTTCACACTGATATCTGTGTGGAACCTAGCTCCTTCTTGGTTCTGAAACACAGGCCCCTGCTGCATGAGATTGCTCACACCACCTGTTAAAAGCAGATGTGCAGGCAATCAGTTCTGATTCCATCCAGCAGAAGGCAGTGCTGAACAAGGATGGTTTGCTTAAGGGACAGGGCACCACACTGAGGGCGTTTATAAATGATACCAAAATGGTGGCTGATCCCTTTTACAGCCACCATTATTTTCGTCCGTTTAAATGTATTACGCGCTCGGCAGCAGTGTCTTTCCTGCCTCTGGCCGGACTGGCAACTCTTCCCCCTTAGATGCAGATCGCTGTGTGCCGTCCGCACTTCCGGGTCACGCGGGCATGGAGCGCACGCGCAGAGACGCTCAGCAAGGACGAGCATGCGCAGTTACTCTCTGGGACGCATCTGATGCTCTTTTAAACATCAGACACTTCGCGGAGAGTAACGCGGGCTTTTGACACGGGGTTGAGCCCTCTCCCGCTTTGGAGAGGGCTCGTTTATAAACGCCCTTAGAGGAAACCTAAGTTGCTTGGCTTTGTGCTGCTGAACTGCTCAGGAGCGCTGGCAGAATTTATTGTAGGCAGGGCAGAAGGGCCACATGGCCATACCCCTTTCCAAGCGTTGTGATGTCAAGATCCAGGATTTGTGCTCAAACAGCCATCTGTAGCAGGGAGCAGTTCAGGGGGGCTGCTACCCCTTTAAGAAGGGGGCTGTGGGTGCCAGTCAGAGGGCTGGACACACCCAGGGGTGTGGCAGCGCTAGCCCCAAAGCTGGGGATCAACCTGTAGGGAGCACAGGCTGAGAAAACCCTGTGACAGAGTGGGCAAGTTACTGGCCCTTTAAGGCTGGAAGAGTAGAAGCCTGGCCAAACCCATTCTGCTGTATATAAGGAGAGACTAGGGCGAAAGGGAGGACAGTCTCTGCCAGGGAGTGGAAGGAGCAACATTGCCCTGAAAAAGCCTGCCTGGTCTATACTCTCCAAGGTGCTGAGGCTGGAGAACCAGAGAGACCCAGGCAATGGAGAGAGGTTGTGCCCAGGAGAGAGCCTCCTGCCTGGGGAAGGCTTGAGCCTGGGGCCTTTGAGGCCTTGCTGAATGGACTTTGGGGAACTTGTGGTTGAGGTGCTCCTGAGTCTGGAGAGATGGACCTGGGCCTGTAGAGTGGAGGCGGATGAGTTGGCAGCCCCAGGTACGCTGGACTGGTAGTGTCCAATAAAGACTGCGGCCAAATACCCTCAGGATTGTGTGGTGTGGCCTGAGAGGGTACCCCCTGCCTGGAAGGAGGGGGATCAGCCAAAGCTCAAGGCTGATATGGCGTAGCAGGGGGTGAGCTAATTCTACGAGTGCAACTCCAGCGCCCCGTGTGGTGGAGAATGCAGGCATAGCGCCACCCGCTGGTGCAGAAAGGAACTGCACCCAACTTTGATTTGTGTGTGGAATTGGAGGTTGCCTGTTGGAGCTGTGCCGGTGTGAGCTCCCTAGTGAGGTGAGCTCCGGTGCCAGAAGCAAACGAGACTGGAGGACTGTGCCCAGTCTGTGAGAGCATTTGGGACCAGACGCTGGGAGAGAGCCGGAGAGCTTTGCGCCTGGATCAGACGTGAGGTGCGGATTACGCTAGGAGTAGCTGGGGCCAGGACAGGCCTGGAGCTAGGCGATGGCGGCAGGATGTGACTGCTGGAGCCGGAGGCATACCCCAATGACCCTCAGCTTATGGAACCTTGTTGAGCCAGATCTGAGGCGGCGTGACCAGCGGCCAAGGAGGACTATAAGTGGTACTGGACCTGTGGGGTGATGGGACATGTAAAAAGGCTGTGTCCCTATAGAGGGATGAGGGATACGAGACCTGAACCAGAAGACAGGGTCAATCTGGGAGCAGTGTCCACCCCCACCCCAGTTCAGGAAAGGAACTGGGAGCCGAGACCTCCTAGGAGGTGTTGGGTTTGCCAAGCCCTGGGACATGTCAAATGTCCCAGGGCTTGGGACATTATTATTTAATAATAATATTAAATAATAATATTATTTAATATTTATATTAAATAATTTAACATTATTATTTAACATCTATATGCAGCCCTTGGGGGAGGTCGTGAGAGGGTTCGGGGTGCGATGTCACCAGTATGCTGATGATACTCAGCTGTACCTCTCGTTTTCTACTGACCCAGACCCTGCTGTCTCGGTGCTATCCCAATGTTTGGAGGCCGTGGCGGATTGGATGCGGCGGAGCAGACTGAAGCTCAACCCAGATAAGACGGAGGTGATGGTGGTGGGGAGGGCGAAGGGGGTGGTGGCCCCCCTGATTGGGGGGGTTTGCCCCCCTGTAGCTCAGCAGGTCCGGAGTCTGGGGGTCATATTGGACGCAGACCTGCGGCTGGAGCGGCAGGTGGAGGCAGTCGCTAAGGCTGCCTTCCGCCAGCTTTATCTGGTACGTAGGCTGCGTCCGTATGTCTCTGGCCCGGACCTGGCCTCCCTCATCCATGCCTTCGTCACCTCGCGGCTCGACTACTGCAACGCGCTCTACGTGGGGCTTCCCTTGTTCTTGGCCCGGAGGCTGCAGCTGGTGCAGAATGCGGCGGCTCGTCTTCTTACGGGGACGGGTCGCCGGGAGCACATTACACCGGTGCTCCGAGCGCTGCACTGGCTGCCGATAGTGTGCCGGGCCAAGTTCAAGGTCCTAGTGATGATCTATAAAGCCCTATACGGCCTTGGCCCCTCTTACCTTAGGGACCGCCTCGCCCTTCGCGCCCCGGAACGGCTCCTGCGGTCTGCCGGGGGTGCCCTCCTGGAGGTCCCCCGTGTTAAGCGGGGGGCCACGATGGAGCGAGCATTCTCGGTGGTAGGGCCGCGGCTGTGGAACTCCCTTCCGGAGGAAGCTCGCCTGGCCCCAAGCCTTTTGACATTTCGGCGGAACTGTAAGACCTGGCTGTTTGCCCAGGCCTTTGGGAGGGAGGGTGGGGGGGGGTGATTTTTAATCCCCCACCGATGTATTTATTGATTATTGGACTCTGCCCTGTTTTATTGGTATATTTTATATTTGTATTTTAATTGTTTTAATTGTTTTATTGTTGTTAGCCGCCCCGAGCTGCATTGCAGGATGGGGCGGGATAGAAATCCATAAAATAAATAAATAAAATAAAATAAAAGGGATTGTCCCGGAGGGAAGCCTCCTAAGGAGAGTCAGAGGGCTACACGGAAAGGTAGCAGGTTAGCAGGGGGGCGACCGAGCCAGCTAACCAAAGAGGGGAAGTCTGTGGGCACCCAAGTGGGGGGGGGGGCTGCAAAAACATAGATACCCTTGAGAGGGCAGTCAAACAGTTGTTGACCTGCAATGACCTCCTCTGGAAAGAGCTAGAGGCCCTCAGAGAGGGGCAGGTGGTCTCGAGGCCTGCGAGGAAGGACCAACAGACCATGATTAAGAGCTCTAGCGACATGGTGGCAAGAGCAGCCTTGAGGCCTGAGAGTCGTGAAACGGGCCAGCTGTGAGGGGGGAAAAGGAGTACCCCAAAGAGAGCTAAACCCTGGGAGAAAAGAGTTAACAGAGGCTACTAGAAGGTAGCTGTTAACCTGCCAGAGGAGTCTGGTTTTAAGGGTCCCAAGGTGGGATAGACAGAAAGGAAGGGTGGGCTGCTATCCCAACCCCCTTAGAAAAGAGGAACAAGAGGCCTGAGGGCCTACAGGGCACCCAGGGGGCCTAAAGGAGTGGGTACAGGGGGGCGATGGAGCCGGTACCCTACTGCACCTAAAGTACAGAGAGGCAGAAGTACAGGGGGGCGACGGAGCCGGTACTGTCAGGTGCCTAGGGGGCAGGGTGTAGGCGATTGAGCTGGCCACCAGGCACAAGCCTCTGCCTTAGCAGCAATAGTAGTATAATACTTTATTGCAAAGCTGAAGCTATTACAATCTCAAGGCCCTAGAGTCCCTAGGGCAATATATACAAAAAATAAAATACAAATTTCAACAGACATAAAACTTCCTAAATGATATAAAAATAACCACGGCCAGAATCAACCCATGATCCAAACCTGGAACATCGCCGTCTAGCCTTAGTCACATTTGTTCCACCCCTAACGGAGTAATCCACTTAAGGCGAACAAATCTAAACAATCTCTAGCAAACAAGGAGATTTTTTCATCTTCGGATTACAGCTATTCCAAACTGAGCTACTGACCTCGTTACACAGGAATCCAAAGGGCTAAGGAGAGTCTGCAGGGAGCCCCTAAGGCGATCTGGACTGAGGAGGGGATGTAGAGTATCCCACAGTTTCTCCCTCAAGTCTGCCAAAACAGGGCACTGAAAAAAGACATGCATGAGGGAATACGGTTCACAGGTGTCACACAAGGGGCAATACCGATTCTCCCTTGGGGTCTCTGTATACCGACCCTCCAAGATAACCGTAGAAAAGGAATCACATCTGAAAAGCGTAAATGCCCGCCGTTCAGAGGCATGAAGCCAAGTAAATAAATAACAGTCTTTAGCACGAGAGGGGTCCGGGGGGAAATAATCAGGAGCCACTCTTTGTGCGCATAGAAGGGATTCCTCCAATTGCAGTTCCTGATCCGCCAATCTCCTCATGAGGAGAGTCTCTGCTGATTTAGAACCTACTCTCCGTAGGTACTCACGGGAGAACCCCAACTTTCATACTTCCAGTTCAACCGCTGCATCCCAACCACTTACCAACCCATGGGCCACCACCAAAGAGAGCAATGATTGGTCCTACAGCGGGAACAGGAAGATCCTTAGCCAGTATTTAAATACTTGACGCAGAGCAGTCTGTCTAAGCGTATGACTGCAAGATTCGGCCCTTAAGATCACCTGCGGGGTACATCTGGGAACTCCCAAAATTGAATGCAAGAAGGCGTTTTGGACTAGTTCCAACTTATCCAAGTAAGCCATGCCCCAAGCTGGAAAAGCATAAAAATTCTGCGGAATAACTTTGGCCCTAAATAAACAAAGAGCAGCTAGAACCAAATTGCCTCCCGGGCCAAAAAAACCACTAGTAATTGCCGCCGAAGTACGTCTAGCCTGAGCCCTGGCTGCCTCAAAATGAAACTTCCAACTGCCAGTGCGTGAGAATATCACTCCCAAGTACTTGTATGAAGGGACCTGTTCTACTAAATTTTCACCTATAGACCAACGATGAGGTCTACAGTACCCGGAGTTTCCCATTACCATTACTTTGGTCTTATCATAGTTTATGGAAAGAGCCTCCCTACTACAATAAGCCCCCAATTGATCCATAGCACATCTCAGGCCCACTAATGAGCGCGAGACCAAGACTGCGTCGTCGGCGTATAGGAGAGCTGGAATTGTCCTATCGCCGATGACTGGGGCATGAGAATCTCTAGACTTTAAGAATGTTATAACATAATTCAAAAAGAGGTTGAACAAGGCTGGGGCCAAAATACACCCCTGCCTTACACCTACCTCAACCGGGACATTACCTGTTATGCTGTTTGGAGAAGTGCACCTGACCTGTAGTGAATTATCAGTGTGCAGTTTCACAATCAAAAACAGGAGATGAGGATCAATCCCGGACTTGCTCAATTTAGACCAAAGGTGTGCCCTGCACACTGAGTCAAAGGCAGCGCGAAGGTCCACAAAGCAGAGGTAGAATTTCTTCTGATGGGCCAGGGATCTCTTGGCCAGGGCTATAAGTGTAGTCACATGGTCCAAAGTGGACTTTCCTTTCTGAAAACCGGCCTGTTCAGGTTGCAGAATGTTATTGGTAAATAGCCAGTATTGCAACTTGGTTAGCAGAAAGCGTGCATAAAGCTTTCCCACCACGCTTAATAAACTAATTGGGCGATAGTTGTTAGGCAATGATGGGTCCCCTTTCTTAAAAATGGGGACCACTATGCTGTTAAGCCATGAACTAGGTATCTCACCTAACTTGTTTATGGCTGTAAAAAACGGAGCCAGAAGTTCTGCCCACCAATCGGGGGCAAATTTCAAGAACTCGGCGGTGATAAAATTATCGCCGGGCGCCTTCCCGATCTTTAGTTACAAGATTAGATCCCGAATCTCTTCCGGCAAGACTGGTTGCCAAGTTGGAAATTGGTCCTTCGGGTGGGACACTATACTGGGAACCACAGGGGAGGGATTTGAAAAAAGGTCCCTATAATAACTTTCCCAGCCCCCGGGCAATACTGGACATGGACCTTGACACTTATTACCCAACCTGGCACTACATCTCCCAGAATTTCTGGGAGTCACCCGAGCCAGCAGCCTTACATAAAATTTCCCATTTCTTACGTTAGAATGCAGTCCTCTTAAGGATCAGTAATTCCCTATATCCTGACCTAGCGGCCTGAAGCTGTTTGTGGAGGGGCTGTGTGGGATTTGTGTGCAAGGCCCTGGCCATCTTACGAAGTGCAGTCCTCCTCACTAGGCATTCCTTATCAAACCATCCATACTCCCGCCTAGGAGGGTTGCCCGATCTATTAATCAATAAGGGAAATAATAAAGAGACTAATTCGGCATAATGGGAAAAGGCATGTACGCCCTTGGCCCTAATACCCAATCTACAATACTCCACTTCCTCAGAAGACATGAAATCGGTAATGGCAAGCCCAAGTTCCATAGACCACTTAGCTCGAGCAGGAAAAGCTACAGAGCTGGTAGACTGAGATCCGGCTGCTGCATTTTTAGACTGAAGAGAGGCTGGGGGGGCAACCAGCAAAGTCAGGACCAAGGGAAAATGGTCCAATTCCACTCTCGGGATAATTTGCAAAGCTGAGAAATGCTGAAATTTTTTTGCAGAAGACATAAAATAATCTATTACACTGGAGCCAGAGTGGGAGTGGAAGGTAAAGTTGCCCACCAAGTCTCCCCTCAATTGACCATTTAAGATCACCAGGTTCAGATCATCACAAAACGTGGTCAATTGTTTAGCTTCAGGGCCAACCTTAGCATTCTTCGAACCTCTGGGGACAGTGCAAACTTGCGATTCAAGATTGTCAAGTGTAAGGGTAGCCAAGTTCTTACCAAGGGTACCAATCCTGGTATTAAAATCACCACCGATGACAAGGGGGGATAATGGAAAAAACCTCTTGGCTGCCAAAAACATTTCCGTTGCAACTTCCCAGAAATCTAATGAAAAGTATGGGGAAGTGGAGGGGGGAAGATAAAACATTCCCAATAAGTAAGCCCTGTCCTGAGGGGAAAATGCAATGAAAAATTGCAAGATTTGATTTAAAGGAGGCAACAAATTCTACTTTAATGTTACGTTTATTTGAGACAAGTAAAGCCAACCCTCCACTAGGCCTACCATAAACAGTAGGCGGGTAGGCATGTACACAATAAACACTGAACCCTATACAAGCAAAATCATCCAGTGACCATGTCTCCTGGAAAAGGATTACATCAAAATCCTTTATAAAATTTAAAAAGCCCTGCTCCAACAAACACGATTTCCAGCCGGCGATGTTCCAAGAGGCAACCAAGAACTCTTGGTGACCTGGGAGTTGTTGTCATAAGCCCACGGTTGAGTCTGGTGGAGACACTGGCAACTCCTCCACCAGTGATTCTGACCGCACCCTGGGGGAAGATATAACTGCTGTAGAGGCAATACAAGTCCTTACGTTTCGGGGGAGAGAGGAGGGCGAAAGAGACGCAAAGGTACTACGTTTCCCTATTGTGTTTCCCTCAGAAAGCTGCTAAGGAGGAGAGAGGGGAAAACACAACATTGCTCAAATCGGCTATTTGGGGAAGAGCAGAACAGAACTGCTTATCAGACCCCAAAATATCAGGAGAAACAGATCTAGACCTGGCTCTCTCAGGGGTCAAAGCTCTCTGGACTATCTGGACTGCCATTGGAGGATGGTTTAAAAAAAGAGGCAATTTAGGGGGCTGAATTTCATTTCCCTGCGGAATCTCAGGGCTTCTTGTCAATCCAAAAGATTCCCTATGGCTTTTCAACACCTTCAGCTGTTTGTGTAATGAATCAAGCCGGGTCACCAGATCACCTTGAAAAGAGAGCACCGAGGTAGATCCCACCCTCCCTGTAAGAGGCACCAGCGCCTCAATGCCAGAAGAAACTGGCGGTGCCTTACAAGGAGGGTCAGTCTCCATCCCCACTGGTTCCATATTATTCCCACAAGGGTGATTCGTAACTAATTCTCGGGTGGGATTTACCATATCCGAGACTAAGGGAGTTACAGGCAAAGTTGTGCCAGAGATGAGGGCTCGAGAAGTTCCCCTTGGTCTAGAGGTTTGTTCAGGAGAGTGTAACTGGCCCATTTGGGATTCGTATGCTTTAAGATACAAAAAAACCATTTTTACTTAAAAGATGCTGATTACTCCAGACCAAGGAGACCAACTCCACGGTCTTAAATTTAACGATTATTAGCTGTCGTGGCCGAGACTTGATCATTAAATCAACTGCTTGGAAATCATGACGAGTGATAGGTTCATTTAGGAGCACTCTAAGGTGCTCAGCAACGTCCAGAGGTGTATTCCAGTGCGGTGATGAGCCGCCGGGCAATGGAAAAACAATAAAGATCAAATTCAACTGGAGAAGATCAAAAGCCTCTGACCGTTGTAATTCGCCCCCCCTGGCAATAAGTCACTAAGGGCGCCGGAGGGTTAGAGCCCTTAGAGGGAAGCATAGTATCTGATACTAACCCCGCAGGCTGCCATGGCCGCTGGGGAACCCTATCCAAAGCCAGTGGATTGGAACCCTTAGAGGGGAGCGTAGTATCTGATGATAACCCCGCAGGTTGCCTTGGCTGCTGAGGGGCCCTATCCGAAACCGGAGGGTTAAAGCCCTTGGAGGGAAGCGTAGTATCTGGTAGTGACCCCACAGGCTGCCATGGCCGCTGGGGGACCCTATCCGAAACCAATGACCGGTTGGAGAAGCCCCTGTAAAACAATAAAGAATCAATTTTCCCATTCAATAGGTTTAACTGTTGGAACATAAACCGCAAAGTCTCGGTGGTAAGGGAGACATGGTCGGACAGAAAAGCTGTAAGGCCATCACCAAACAAAGCATTAGTATTAATTGGGTGACCAATGGCTTCATGAGTCACGGAGAGGCAATGCCAACAAGGAGTCAGCCATCAGTCCAGTCACAGTAGGAGGGGTCAAGACATGCTGAGAGTCCAAAGATGAATACGGTCTATCAGAAGCAGATGTCGGGCGACAGTTTGCAGTTCTGCCAGAGCTTACCAGCACCAGGCCCAAAAACTCATCAATCCTTCTTTGTTTAGCCGAAGCAATGGGCAACGGTGATGGGTCTTTGTTTTCGGCCCGAGGTGTCTTGTTATTTATAAGAGACATGATAGACAAACAGAGGAATTTACAAGAACCTCCCACCCTCACGGCCCGCTCCTAAGGCCACGCGCACAAGGGCGCACACGCCCGCGGCACGCATGCCGGCAAGTCTCAAGCTTTTAAGCTCCTGGCAACGGTAATGGGAGCCAATCAGGGGAGCAGCCACAGGTCCAGCTGTCAAAAGTTGTCTTGGTACAATAACCACTCCATAACTGAGCTCCCGCTCGGGTTCCCCCTTTCTTTTATACTCCGACCGAGCAAACACAAGAGCTTCCGGGTGTCAGTGCAGCTCAACTTTCCTCTGCGCTCTGATTCAGGAGACACGCCCGCGGCCCCTTAGCGGCAATAGGAAACCAGCAGGGTGTAGGCGATTGAGCCGGCTGGGACTGTGATTTGTAGTACAGAGAGGATGCAGAAGTACAGGGAGGCAACTGAGCCGGTACTTCATGTGCCTAAGGGGGCAGGGTATAGGCGATTGAGCCGGCTAGGGTCAACTGACTGATGGGTGGTAGGGTTAGTCGGCCACCAAGCATGAACCTCAGTCATAGAGGCAAGCGAGACGCAGCAGGGTGGAGGCGATTGAGCTGGCTGGGACTGTGAGAAGAGAGACCAAGCAGGGTGGAGGCGATTGAGCCGGCTGGGGTCAACTGTATGTAAAATTCCTAAACAGGTTGGTGGAGAAATGCAAGGGGCTATGTGGAAATCCCCTTTTGAGTCTGTATGTTGGGTGGAGGAGTGCTCCCCAACAGGAAGAGTTAATTCCCTTAGACAGTTGGGTGAAGGTGGCTCCCCAATTGAGAAACCCGGTGGTATGGGCTGGCTGTGAGGGGCGATGGGAGGCTGGAGTGGGCATTAAAGCCCAGTTTGGGGTGCTAGACCCTGTGTGGAGTAGTTGCACCCTGCTAAAGGGTAGAAGCCATCTTCTCCAAGAGAAGCCTATCTCCCTGAAGGGGGAGGGGTGTAGCAGGGAGCAGTCCAGGGGGGCTGCTACCCCTTTAAGAAGGGGGCTGTGGGTGCCAGTCAGAGGGTTGGGCGCACCCAGGGGTGTGGCAGCGCCAGCCCCAAAGCTGGGGATCAGCCTGTAGGGGCCAGAGGCTGAGAACCCTGTGACAGAGTGGGCAAGTTACTGGCCCTTTAAGGCTGGAAGAGCAGAAGCCTGGCCATGCCCACTCTGCTGTATATAAGGAGAGACTAGGCCGAGGGAGGACAGTCTCTGTCAGGGAGTGGAGGGAGCAACATCTCCCTGAACAAACCTTCCTGGTCTAAGCTCTCCAAGGTGCTGAGGCTGGAGAACCAGAGAGACCCAGGCAAGGGAGAGAGAGGCTATGCCCAGGAGGGAGCCTGCTGCCTGGGGAAGGCTTGGCCAGAGCCTGGAGCCTTTGAGGCCTTGCTGAATGGACTTTGGGGGACTTGTGGTTGAGGTGCTCCTGAGTCTGGAGAGGTGGACCTGAGCCTGTAGAGTGGAGGCGGATGAGTTGGCAGCCCCAGGTACGCTGGACTGGTAGTGTCCAATAAAGACTGTGGCCAAATACCCTCGGGATTGTGTGGTGTGTCCTGAGAGGGTACCCCCCTGCCTGGAAGGAGGGGGATCAGCCAAAGCTCAAGGCTGATACAGCGTAGCAGGGGGCGAGCTAATTCCCCAAGAGTGCAACCCCAGCGCCCCGTGTGGCCCTGGGGGATCCCTCCCCGCTACACCATCATTGGATGTTGA